>CM022706.1:59332518-59490018 GCA_012295165.1 Asparagus setaceus | reverse complement strand
GCAGCCTCATCGCAATTTCGTCCACCTGATCGCTTTTCGGTTATTGTCCCTAACCATGGTTAGGTTAACCCTTAACTCAACATATGCAATCACCTAAATACCCCATCTAGTACAAGTTCTCTTGTCAAAGCAATTCAATAGTCGCTCAGTTGTCAAATTCTTCCTCCTCTCCGAAAGGGTAAAAAAGCGTCCCCTCAAACCAAGTGAATTTGAGGAAGATTTCTACCTAATCTGATATAGTTTAAGAATAATAAAAAAAAAACCTCGCTTATTTACTTTAGAACGATATAAGGGATGATGGGTTCATGGATAGAGTGGAAACTTGAGAGGATTATAGGGTTTAGAGGGAATATTACCATGAAAAGATATCTACGATGGGATTGTAGATGCCCTTGACAATTGAGAAAGAAGAACTTTTTGGATTTGAGTTTTAGGATAAGCGGGATGCAGATTTAAACCCGCTAAGAAACGGGTCGGTGGGTTCTAAATGATGGTATAATGAGTGAACCCTCTCCTTCCATTAAAGATGACAGAATATTCCCCTCAAAACTCATATTACTAAGGTAGAGTGACAAAATTGCAAGAGGCATATAGAATTGATGGACTAATGAGCAAATACTACGATTCAAGGGACAATTTTGCAATAATGGATGATTACACTCGGGCAAAACCACTCACTAAGGCTCCGTTTGGATATCATGACGTTTTACTTGTTTTCATGGTGTTTTTGCCTAAAATAAAACATCATGCGTTTGGAAACTATGACGTTTTTTAAGCTAAATCATCCCCAAACCAAAAACACAACACTTATTTCAAAACACCTTTTAGGTGTTTTAAGTTTGGTGTTTTAATTTTGAGTTTGAGGAGGTGTTAATATAATAACATAATATATTAAATTTAATTAATATATAGTTATTATCGACATGCTTATTATATTATATTATTTTATATTATACTATACTATATTATAGTTAATCTAATATAATAGTAATATTTATTAAATAATAAAAATAATATTTGTTATGGTCATAACCACTAATCGGTGATTAAGGAGAAAAACCAAGTGTTGACATGGGTAAACACTTGCTTGCCAACGAGGAGCGACACGAACCTCCACATCCAACCCACGGGGCGGCCTGCACTTACCGACCTCGTCACGGTCTGTTAAATGATTATCGCCATAGCCGACGCGAAAGGCGGGGTAGGTCGGCCCATCAACAACTCTCTCCCACGGACGACGCGAAAGGCGGTACCAGTCGTCCGCCCAGCCAATTGATTGCCTCGGAGCTATTCCAAGTCACTCATCCCCCCGGACGACATGGGGGGCGACCAGCTGCCACCTTCCAGCCGCTAGTCCGCTCGGGCGACGCGAAAGGCGGTACTAGTCGTCCTTCTAACCCGTTACCTATCATAACCCCTTCCAACTAGTCGTCTGCCTCTCCAGACAATGCGAAGAGAATCTAGGCCCCCTCTTCTTAGCCACTCGTCCTTTGGGACGACGCAAAAGGCGGTATTAGTCGTCCTCTTCAACTGATTACTCTAAGGGATGCCTCAAGAGGCCATGCGAGTCGGCCACCCAGCCTCAGCTCCCCCCTCTCTCATCCTACGTGGTTCCTTCCACTCGAATGACGGTTATACAGTACTCGAGCCCATCAACATCGCATTAAATACACTGACAGCCCCTTAACTCCCCCGTCTCTCACGGTATTTAAGGCACCTCGGACCCATGCAGCTACAGGCGCCGTCAATCCCATGCCATTAATGGCGAATAGACCACACAAACCCTCAAATTATCCGTAATTTGACACCTGTAAAGGCCAGCCACCATAGCAGACAAAGAGATGCTCAGCCAATCACTAGCTCACACGTGGAAGAGAGGGCTGACTCATCAGTGGTTCCTTAGCCGATGGAAAGACGAAAATACCCCCACAACCCTAGGTATAAGTAGCAACGTGAACAGCAAACCAAGTAAGAGATTTTTTCCTAAGTGAATTCCTGCTCCATTGAATTTCCTCTCCCCATTACTAACTTGACCGTCGGAGGAACCACTGGAGATCCCAACTCCGCCTCTTCCACGTGTCCCCTTGTCAGAGGCGAACCCCCGACCGGAGCAAAGATCACCGACATTAGGAGAGAAGGCGGACTCCGCTCTCTTAAAAGCTAAACTCACCCGAGGTTAGTGACTGTGATTATATACATCAACAATATTTAAAATATCTTATACAATAATATAACAACATTTTGAATACAAGTATTTAATATGTTTATAATGTATTATATAATGGGTCAAACTATTGTTGACCAAAAACACTCAACATGGTGTTTTGAAAACACTTTAAGGGGGGGTTAGTCAACTAGAACTTTTCAAGTAGAACTGGGATAATTGGTAAAGTGGGATAATATTTTGACACTGGGATAATTTAATGGAACAATGATAGATAATTTTTGAAGTGGGATAATTTGGTAGGATAATTCGTGGGATAATGGTGAATAATATTATAAAGTTGAATAATTTGGTAGGATAATTTGGTGGGGGTAATGGTGGATATATATTACTATTGTTAATAATTGTATATTAAAAATAATATAAGATTGATTAGTAATTGATAAGTTTAGTAATAACTATAAAATATAAAGTAACAAAGCATCACTATTCATCTCAAATAATTAAGTATTTTACAACTATTAAAAATCTAAATTCCTAGAGTGACTCGACTTCCATCATCCCACATGGCCTCTATCATAGAATTTCTCCAAGCTCCTGCAGCTGCTCGTTGAGTCTGTTGAGTCTGTAACTCGTCTTCTTCATCGGAGTCATCATCTGCATCAGCAACATTTCGTGGAGCTTCTAGTGGAAGATCAGAAATGTCGAAGTCATCATTTGTATTCTCCAATCTTAGAAAATTATGCAGCCCTACGCATGCAGCCAACATCTTTCTTTGTGTGACATATGGAAAACCTGGAGGTTGGCTCCTGAAAATAGTGAATCTAGACTTAAAAACTCCAAAGATGCACTCAACACAATTTCTAAGAGACGCATACCGATGGTTGAAAACCTCTTTTGAATTTAGTGGTCGTAGTCGATTATGAGCGGGGCCGAACTCTGAAAGATGGTACCTTTGACCTCGGTATGGAGCAAGAAATTATAGCCTATTTGGATAGCCGCAGTCAACTAAATAGAATTTATCTACAAACAAGAATAAAAATATAAATGAGAAAAAATATTATAAAACTAAAAAAATATTCTTTAATTGATAGAATAATATGTAAAGATTATTACTTTGTGGAATTGGAAGTCCTTGAGGTCTACTCATCACATCCTTCAAGACTCTTGCATCATTGGCAGAGCCCTCCCACGCAGCTAAGACATAAATAAACTTGAGATCAAATGTGCAACCTGCCAAGACGTTCTGAGAGAGAAAACTATGTCTATTTCGATAGAGCGTCTGATCTATGCCATACACCATGCATGGTATATGAGTCCCATCTATTGCACCGATACAATCCTGAATAATCAATGTGTCAGACCATCTCAAGTGATGTGTGTACGCCACACGTGCATCCGCTGCGCGCAGCGCAGTGTGTCGTGTGCATGTGTGTAAAATCTTGAGGAATACGAATTACCTTGAAATAAGGCCAAAAGCGAGATCTGATTTAACCTTATCATGTGGATCAGTAGGAGGTGATGTCATCAAGCATGATGCTAAAGATACCAAGTCGTTTAATGCTTTATTGAAATATACACTGATAGTCCATTTTGAACGATCAAATCTATTAGTTGCAACAGAGTATCGTTGATTCTGACTAACCGTTAGAAGAAAAATAGCAATCATCTCCTCAACACTAATGTGGTATGTGTCTTGTATATGGCCCCACTCTCTCAAGACATTGCATAGCTTCATGAAGCAATCTGGGTAAATGCGGTAAATTCTATGAAAACCTTGTGGATGATTATCCAACTTGGATTGTAAGTATGTGAGACCAAGATCTGTAATACCACGTCGAGGACGTCGGAGACTAAGCGTATCTGCTATGAACTCCTGTGATAAAAGTCCTGATACCTTCGTGATCAGATCTGCAGCCTGAGCAGCTAATCCGATTATGCGAATCAAAAGATTATCGTTAAAGTCCTCATGATGAAAATATAAAATGGGCAAATTTTCATCTTCCTCCATCCTATTAATTAATATAACTAATGAGATAGAATCAATTTACAGGAAAGTTATGTGCATAGAAATAAATAAAGCACTCTATGATTTGCACACAAGGGGGCTGTCTATATTTTAAATGTGTATAGTTCATTTTATCGAAAAAAGACTACTGCCTTTTAACATGTATTAGTGAAAAATTAGTGAAAAAATTGGCAGCTGTTCGTTCTCTCTACATCAAGTAGCAGTCAATAAAAAAATGTGGTGTTGTATGCTAATCATTAATCATCAAACTATTGAAAATAGAAGGAAAACATAATATTGCACTACTCTCATCTACACAACATACAAGAATCATTTGTTGGGATGATACGCAGAGAAACTTCATCCATCAACTGCACCAAACTAAGACAGCTGACAAGTCGAATAACAGAATAACAAAACATAAATAAATAAATAAAAACATAGCAATATCCTACAAATAAATAGTTTTCAAATACTTTACTAAAATAGTTTTGACAAAATGAAAAGACACCGATCCTAAAAATACTTTCAAATCTCAAAAAAAAAAAAAAAGATAAACATGACATTATCCCAAGTTCCAACTACTCAATGTAAAATAGTTTTGACATATGAAATGCCACATAATCCTAATACCATAACAAATCTCAAAAAACATAGCAATATCCTAAACTCCTAAACTATCGCCTCTAAACATCTCCAAAGAAAACAGAATCATAATATGCACCATTTGGATCAGAATTGGCTTGAGTCCCATCCTTATCATTATTCACCATCTCACCGGTCAACCTAAAATGTAGAAACTCGTAGCGGTCTTTTGCATCCATATCAATAAAGGCATCCTTCATGTCCTGTGGGATATTGTCACTGAGTATATTCCATTTTTGTGGCTTAGTCAATTCAAAAGTAGACATAACAGCATCAACCCATTCTTTATTCCGACCCTTTCTTATCTTCCTCAACTCATCAACTAACTCATGAAAAGCTTTACGTACAGTGACAACTCCCTCGCCTACCTCTTGCAATGAGAACTGGGAAGATGCAGAGGACGTGGCTACAGTACCAATTGACCTACACCTTCATTTACCATTATTCAAAGTGGATGGTCCAGAACTAAAAAATGGCACACTGTCAGTGGGAATGGTGGTAACAGGTTGCATATCTGCAACAGCCTCTCCTCCATCGGGAGATTCCATCTCAGCATCAGCACCAAATATGCCCTCCCCAACCACTTCCTCTGAGCGTGCTTCATCCAAGCCATCAAGACCTAAACCTATAGCTCCTCTGCCATAAGCGCCATGGTCACCACATACTATCTGTATATCCTCAAAATCCTCAAACATTTTATCCTTGAGATTTGGAGTATTTGGACGGGCCTATAACATTATATACGAAAATAATTAATAATATATTCAAGTTAATATATATGAAAATAACATGACATAAACCAACCTCTAAAATGCCATTCCACACTTCGTCAGGACAAGTAAATTTCTGCGTGCTAGAGTCCCAACCAAAACCAGAGTTATTCTTCATCAAGATCTCCACAGGTGCGATCTTTCTCTTTCATTGCTTTATCTTGTTCATTACATGATTATATCTAAAATCTTTTTCAAAATTTTCAACTAGAGGGGGTATCACATTCCTCATAATCACATGCTTTTTGAAACTGCCATTTGCTTGCTTATTCTCGTTCTTAACTTCCTCCACCAACAGTCTAAGCAATTCCTTAGCCTCCGCTTTAGTCCATGTCATATAATACATTCTTGCTCTTTTCTATCCCTCACTCCCTAGACCTTGAGATATTTCTTCTTGATCCTGACTCTATGATCTTATGTCCATCCTATAACAAACTCGAAAACAACCTATTTAAAATCTCAAATATGAAATTGGATTAAAATATACATGAATCTAATATAAAAATACACATATATAATAATAATAATTAAATGAAAACAAACATGCATTATTAATCTAAGTATACAATTATGCAAAATTTTTAAAGGCTTAATTGCATTTAAATGCACTAGCACCTAAATCCAACATAAGATCTCCCCAGAAATCATGAGCCAACAAATGCAAATTTTACGATTTGTCGCATAAAAGTACTAAGCCGATACACTAGATCATATAGATAATTAGCATAAGATAATAAAAAATCATGATCATGAGAACTCATAATAGGGGAAAACTAGTCTTTTAGCGAAAATTCTCACTACATAAACTAAAAATGACTTTTAGATAAAGCAACAAGGAGAGTTTTTTTTTCTCAAATATGATGAAGTATCATGACAAAACTAAGTACTCACGTTAATAAACACATATCTAATGAAGTAAGATTAGCATGGAATCACATAGTTCCTTGTACATTCTCCACTTTGCCTCCAAGTATCCAGAGAATTAGAATCTCAGCTTCAATTTTTTTAAAGAAAGGAGAAAACCTACACGCCAATTCCCACCAAAATGCTTTGAGCAGCCATCTGATTCCCGGGCACATGAAGTTTTTCTCATGACATTTAGCAAGGGGATTGCAGCCCAGGGGTTAGATTAAACCAGGCTGATGTAGAGCTCAAGGCCACAGCTTATGATAGATAGGTTCCACGATTGCCCCAAGCACAAAGATTGGGGGCTAATGTCTTCAAATTTAAAACTTGCATATAACTGATAAAACCTAATTATATCATCAAACCCTAATTTTATATAAACCCTAATATCAGCAAAAACTAGGGTAACATGTACTAGTATCTTCAAACCCTAATTTCATATAAACCCTAATCATAAAACTTACATATACCTGTTATAATTAAAAAGGGATTGATTTTTTAGATGAACAAAGGATCGATTTTTTAAACAATTCAAAAAAAAGATCGGAAATACCTTGAACCGAGAATAAGTGATGTTCTTCAAAGGTCGCAGCTCCACTTTTTCCCCAATTGATTCTTTGTCAATCTGTAGGATAATTTGAGAGGTAACCGATGGCTATATATATATATATATATATATATATATATATATATATATATATATATATATATATATATATATATATATATATATATATATATATATATATATATAGGTAGAATAATTAGTGGGATAATTATAACAATTTATACCAATTCTAGTTCTAGTAGAATTCTACTTGACTAACACACAAAAAAATATCACAGTTCTAGTTCTAGAAAAGTTCTACTTGACTAACACTATAAAAAATATCCCAGTTCCTAATTCTATGTGACTAACACCTTAAAAATTTGTCCCAGATTATCCCAGTTCTAATTTTAAGTTCCGGATGACTAACCCCCACTAAGGGAAAAACACAACACTGTGGTGTTTTTTTATAAAAACACAACAAGGAAAATACCATGATATCCAAACGAAATATATAAACAGCTGTGATAAAACAATAGTCAAAGACAACAACGCAGCAAGCACTCATGTCCATTTGTATTGTAGTTTTATCATACCATGTAATAAGAATGAAAGAGATGACGTGGGGAAACACAAATTTTGCAAACAATCGTAAAATACAAAGTTTAATATTTCTCAATTAGATAGATAATTTTATTGTTCTAACATACTAGCCAAATAATCAAAATCTTCATTTTTTTTAAAATCAGCGTAAAGCCTTGTTCTATTTGCAACAGATGTGATACGTTTATAACCACGCACACAGTTTATTCGTTAGGTTTCTTGAATTTCTGAGGCTATTCTGGGATAGATACTAATGACTATCCCTGATCTGATAGTAATGAAATAAAAGGCATTTCAGAATGTGACTCTTGATTTCTCGATTGCGTCCGGAATCACTGGTAAAAAGAAGACTATATGAGCTCTCTCTCTGGATCTAAAACAGGTGTAATGGGACCGAAATTGTATGTTGATTTAATTCTATTATTTCTATAAAGAATTGATGTTATTTACATTTTTGAATGTTTATATTTTATTAAATATGTTTAATTAGATTACATTTTAAAACATTACATTAAATGCACACCATCCGATATTGCACTCCAATATTTATTATATATCCCCGATTTCTGCAATCTAATATGGATTTTGGCCTTGCGACATGTTCCCAACATTTGATAGTTAAAACTTTGTCCATAAGTGAACCTGTTACTGCAATCTTCTATTGAGAATGCTCAGTTTGCTACCAGCTCTTCGGTATAAACCTTTGAGATGCAAATGGGCCTAAAACTCCAAGTGGAGCACTGATGGCAGAAAGATAACTTTGAGCAAAGATACCAAAATGCCAAGGCAAAGATCACGATGTATGTTGGTAAGTGTTTTTTCTACATGTGCAAACTAGTTTACGTGTAACTTTAACACATGTTATGCATTGAATTGGATGTCCTAAAAAATCGGATCTATCATCCTAATTAAGTTTAATCATGAACTATATATTTTATGGGTCATATCATGGTTGGAATACATTATACATATGGTTATCACTGGAAAATCCAGACCATTTATCCTCCGAAGTTATTCCTCGTTGTAGCTTATAATAAAAAGAAGGAAAATTGTCCGAGCGAAAAGCTTACGTGTAATGGGCTCCATTTTGCACGTGTGTTTTGTTACCATGGTCTGCGATTGTGTCATTTTTTAGTCTCGTTCCATGCCTGACCATGGAGAGATCTGAAAAATCCGAAAATACCGATCTCCTTCTCCCCTTCATAAATTTTCTCTTCCTCTTCTCATCTTCGTCTCATCCCCATCCTCCATCTCCTCTCTCGACTCATCTCGCCTCATGCTTCTCTCGCTGCCCATCTCCTCTCGTCCTCACTCTCCTGTCTCTACTGCATCTGCATGGCAAATCTCATTCCCTTCCTCATCTCCTCCTCCTCTCATCTCCTTCTTCCTCCTCTCATCTCCTCTTTCATATAAGCCATTCTATTTCTCATCTCATGGCCATCTTAACCTTTATCATCTCGTCTCATATAAATAGTAGCCGATCTCCTTCTACCATTTCTCTCCGTCACCCATTTTCAAGTCTTTGCCCATTCATCCATTTCTCCTTCGCAGTCCTGCGAGTCTTTCAGTTAGATCCGCATTATATCCTTCACTCGCCATCTCCCTCTCCAGTCAAACCTAATAGCTATATCATGCCGTGGGATCCCAGCATTTCGTTATCCTCATCATCCGCCGTCACTGGGCACTTTCTCTGTTCATCACAGCCTCCGCGTGCTCATCCCTCCCGCGGGTAGTAAACTGAACAAAAGCTAAAAAGCCGTGCATATGGAATATTATTACCTTGTCAAAAACACTCCATCTCCCCTCAGATTCCCTCCTACTCCTCTTCCTCCTCAGCCATGAGTTCTAGCACCACCGAAAGTCCAGGACAGTCTTTGGAGGAGTAAGAAGGAGCTCGAGCCAAATTAGACTTAACACGCAAAGGAAATAGAACTAACATGAAGCGTAATAGACTTAACACGCAAAGGAAATAGAATTAACATGAAGTTGAATAGAATTAACATGAAGTTGAATAGAATTAACATGCAACCTAATAGAATTAACATAAAGTTGAATAGAATTAACATGCAACCTAATAGAATTAACATGAAGTGAGATTGAATTAACATGAAGTTGAATAGAATTAACATGCAAGAAAATAGAATTAACATGCAAGGAAACTAACATGAACCTAGTATTCTTGTTAAATTCAATTTGATTCATGTTAAGTCTAATTTAATTCAATTAAAAGCGTCAAAATGCCCTTATCTCCTCCATATTCTTGCATGTTAAGTCTAAAAACAAGTCAATTAGACTTAACATGAACCATGTTAAGTCTTAACTTATTTTAAGTCTAATTTCATGTTAAATTCAATTTAATTCATGTTAAGTCTAATTTAATTCAATTAAAATAAAACAAAAATAAGTTGAAAATAGACTTAACTTGAAACATGTTAAGTCTATTTCAACTTATTTTAAGTCTAATTTCATGTTAAATTCAATTTAATTCATGTTAAGTCTAATTTAATTCAATTAAAACAAAACAAAAATAAGTTGAAAATAGATTCATGTTAAGTCTCATTCGACTTGTTTTAGACTTAACATGCAAGAATATGGAGGAGATAAGGGTATTTTGACGCTTTTAATTGAATTAAATTAGACTTAACATGAATCAAATTGAATTTAACAAGAATCTTGAGGTTCATGTTAGTTTCACCGCATGTTAATTCTATTCCACTTCATGTTAATTCTATTCCACTTCATGTTAATTCAATCTCACTTCATGTTAATTCAATTCACTTCATGTTAATTCTATTTTCAACCCGAAAATAGAATTAACATGCAAGGAAATAGAATTAACATGCAAGGAAATAGAATTAACATGAAGTTGAATAGAATTAACATAAAGTTGAATAGAATTAACATGCAACCTAATAGAATTAACATGAAGTGAGATTGAATTAACATGAAGTGGAATAGAATTAACATGCAAGAAAATAGAATTAACATGCAAGGAAACTAACATGAACCTAGTATTCTTGTTAAATTCAATTTGATTCATGTTAAGTCTAATTTAATTCAATTAAAAGCGTCAAAATGCCCTTATCTCCTCCATATTCTTGCATGTTAAGTCTAAAAACAAGTCGAATTAGACTTAACATGAACCATGTTAAGTCTTAACTTATTTTAAGTCTAATTTCATGTTAAATTCAATTTAATTCATGTTAAGTCTAATTTAATTCAATTAAAATAAAACAAAAATAAGTTGAAAATAGACTTAACTTGAAACATGTTAAGTCTATTTCAACTTATTTTAAGTCTAATTTCATGTTAAATTCAATTTAATTCATGTTAAGTCTAATTTAATTCAATTAAAACAAAACAAAAAAATAAGTTGAAAATAGATTCATGTTAAGTCTCATTCGACTTGTTTTAGACTTAACATGCAAGAATATGGAGGAGATAAGGGTATTTTGACGCTTTTAATTGAATTAAATTAGACTTAACATGAATCAAATTGAATTTAACAAGAATATCGAGGTTCATGTTAGTTTCACCGCATGTTAATTCTATTTATCAAGATGTTAATTCTATTCCACTTCATGTTAATTCAATTCACTTCATGTTAATTCTATTAGGTTGCATGTTAATTCTATTTTCAACCCGAAAATAGAATTAACATGCAACCGAATAGAATTAACATGCAAAGGAAATAGAATTAACATGTTCTAATAGAATTAACATGAAGTGAGATTGAATTAACATGAAGTGGAATAGAATTAACATGCAAAGGAAATAGAATTAACTCGCAAAGGAAACTAACATGAACCTCAAGATTCTTGTTAAATTCAATTTGATTCATGTTAAGTCTAATTTAATTCAATTAAAAACACCAAAATGCCCTTATATCCTCCATATTCTTGCATGTTAAGTCTAAAAACAAGTCTAATGAGACTTAACATGAATCTATTTTCAACTTATTTTTGTTTTTGTTTTAATTGAATTAAATTAGACTTAACATGAATTAAATTGAATTTAACATGAAATTAGACTTAAAATAAGTTGAAATAGACTTAACATGTTTCATGTTAAGTCTATTTTCAACTTATTTTTGTTTTTATTTTAATTGAATTAAATTAGACTTAACATGAATTAAATTGAATTTAACATGAAATTAGACTTAAAATAAGTTGAAATAGACTTAACATGGTTCATGTTAAGTCTCATTCGACTTGTTTTAGACTTAACATGCAAGAATATGGAGGAGATAGGGTATTTTGACGCTTTTAATTGAATTAAATTAGACTTAACATGAATCAAATTGAATTTAACAAGAATAATGAGGTTCATGTTAGTTTCATCGCATGTTAATTCTATTTTATCGCATGTTAATTCTATTCCACTTCATGTTAATTCAATCTCACTTCATGTTAATTCTATTCGTTGCATGTTAATTCTATTTTCAACCCGAAAATAGAATTAACATGCAACCGAATAGAATTAACATGCAAAGGAAATAGAATTAACATAAAGTTGAATAGAATTAACATGAAGTGAGATTGAATTAACATGAAGTGGAATAGAATTAACATGCAAAGGAAATAGAATTAACTCGCAAAGGAAACTAACATGAACCTCAAGATTCTTGTTAAATTCAATTTGATTCATGTTAAGTCTAATTTAATTCAATTAAAAACACCAAAATGCCCTTATATCCTCCATATTCTTGCATGTTAAGTCTAAAAACAAGTCTAATGAGACTTAACATGAATCTATTTTCAACTTATTTTTGTTTTTGTTTTAATTGAATTAAATTAGACTTAACATGAATTAAATTGAATTTAACATGAAATTAGACTTAAAATAAGTTGAAATAGACTTAACATGTTTCATGTTAAGTCTATTTTCAACTTATTTTTGTTTTTATTTTAATTGAATTAAATTAGACTTAACATGAATTAAATTGAATTTAACATGAAATTAGACTTAAAATAAGTTGAAATAGACTTAACATGGTTCATGTTAAGTCTCATTCGACTTGTTTTAGACTTAACATGCAAGAATATGGAGGAGATAAGGGTATTTTGACGCTTTTAATTGAATTAAATTAGACTTAACATGAATCAAATTGAATTTAACAAGAATAATCGAGGTTCATGTTAGTTTCAATCGCATGTTAATTCTATTTTATCGCATGTTAATTCTATTCCACTTCATGTTAATTCAATCTCACTTCATGTTAATTCTATTTTCTTGCATGTTAATTCTATTCAACTTCATGTTAATTCTATTCGGTTGCATGTTAATTCTATCCAACTTCATGTTAATTCTATTTTGCTTCATGTTAGTTCTATTTCATCATGTTAAGTCTATTCTCGCTTCATGTTAGTTCTATTTCATCGTGTTAAGTCTAATTTGCTCGAGCTTCTACTCCTCCAAAGACTGTCCTGACTTTCCTGGTGCTAGAACTTAGGGCTGAGGTGGAGGAGGAAGAGGAGTAGGGAGGGAATCTGAGGGGAGATAGAGTGCTTTTCGACAAAGGTAATAATATTTCATATGTACGAAGGAGTAGTGGTTGTTTACTACCGAGGGAGGAGCATGTGGTGGAGGCGTGGAGGAGACATGAGAGTAGTGCCGGTGATGATGATGGAGGAGAGGAGAGGAGAAGGAGAGGAGAGGAGAGGAGAGGAGAGGAGAGGAGAGGAGAGGAGAGGAGAGGAGAGGAGAGGAGAGGAGAGGAGAGGAGAGGAGAGGAGAGGAGAGGAGAGGAGAGGAGAGGAGAGGAGAGGAGGAAGAAGGAGATGGAAGAGGGAAGAGAGGAGAGGAGAGGAAGAAGAAGATATACAGAGAAGGAGAGGAGAGGAGAGGAGGAAGAAGAGATGGGCTGGAGGAGGAGAGGAGATGAGAGGAGGAAGAAGGAGATGGGTTATGAGAGGAGAAGGAGAGGAGAGGAGAGGAGAGGAGAGAGAGGAGAGGAGAGAGAGGAGAGGAGAGGAGAGGAGAGGAGAGGAAGAAGGAGATGGGTTATGAGAGGAGAAAGAAGGAGATAAGGGATTTTGGCTCAGATTCTCCACATAGAATGATGACTAAAAAGGTGACACAAATCGGCAATCAGCAGTATCAAACACATGCAAAGTTGAAGGAGGCCGGTCACATAGTTTTGCTTTTGGGCCTCACACAATTTTCCCAAAAAAGAATCACGTTACCTATATGATAATTGTCATTTAAATTCTGAAATGCATCTCTTCCGCTGCCCAATCATCACATTTCGGCTCATATTTAAATAGCCATATGACTAGTGACTACCATCCCTCTTAAGCTTGGTTAGGTGAACTTAATGTCACACTAGCCGACAAAGAGATATTACAGAACAATATCTTTTAGTCTTTTTCTCTCGTGCTGATCTTGCTTATATTAATTGGAGTACATTTAGTTTTATGTTTAGGAGTGACGATACTGTAACCAATACTAGATGGCTTGCTGGGATTTCAACCACATGACAATCGTCGTATAACATTTTGGTGAACAAGAGATTTGGAAAGAAATAGGTCAACAAATCTTGATAATCTGCATGTGTTGTTGTTTCCTTCATTTTCTTCCTCTCAAGTTCTCTATTAATTAATTTTGTCCATGTGTCACCATTAATACTGTTGTTGTCAAGCATGGGATGCTTCAGTGGTTGTGGGGCTCAAAGTTATGGTAGTGAAAATGCCCCTCTTCAACTGGAGGAGGATTAGTTTGAAAATATTATGACAATTGGGGGACCTCATAGCAGTTTCAATGATTGAGGGACTAATTTCCAAATATGAAGGATTTAAGGGACTAACATCGCGAAAATCCTAATTGATATTGAACCAGATGAAACACACTGTATATATTATATACAAATTGTAGGATACCTTAAGTCCAAACAAAGAAAAACTGTAATAAAGGAAAGTTATATGCTGTGATTGGGAGTTTACTAGCGAAGGGGAAGAGATTCAGGGGTGGAAACGAACCAAATAATTAATAAACAGTTCGGTTATTATTCGTCCAGATATTCGGTCATATTCGATTCGGTAGTTTATTTAATAATAAATGAATAATTTTTAGTATTCGGTGCATAAACGAATAGAATTTGATCGAGGTATATTCTATTCATTTGATTATTAAATATTAGTTTTATGTTTTTCTACTTCTAAATTATTATATCATGTTATCTTTTACGTGTGCATAATTTTATAAATGTTGCTATTTATAAATATTATATTAATAATTTTATAAACGCACACTATAATAATTTTATATTGAAATATCATAATAACAATTAAGTAAAATATTATAGAAAACAAATAAGAAAAATCTTCAAACATAGGGTTTGAAGTCAACATCTCATGGTTGAGGATCTTGGAACTTAACAAGTGTGCTATTGAGATATTCGTGAACATTTGATAAATATTTGTCTAATTAACGAACCAAATTTGAACACCCTATCCCTATTCGACATGAATTCGAGTTCGACTTCGAATTCGTGAAAATTAACCGAATACGAATATGAATACCGTGATATTCGATTCGATTCGGTTCGTTTCCATCCATAGAAGGGAAAGAAGGGAAGGGGGAACAACATAAAGGAAAGAAAAGAATGAGAGGAGAAATGTAATAATCATATTTGAGAGTTTAGTGAAGAAAAAAGAGGGTAATTATTTCTTAGCCGTTGGATTTATATCATGATGGCCCAAAATATTTTATTTCTTCTACACCCCAATTTGGAGGGGAGCCAAATTATATAGAATGGATGTAAACGGATGTAAACTTTGTCTCTTCCATTTCTATTCGTTCCCTTTAAAAAGAAACTCCCAAAACAATGTGAATTGATTTAGGGTGTATTTGGCAAGTGTATAAAATTGGGTAGGTGAGCACCCTAATTTTTAGATGAGATATGTTTGTCAAACTTTGAGGCTAGACTTGGCTCCATTTTTTGAACTCGAATAGTGCCACTAAACTGATTATGTTTTGGACCAGGGAGGTGTGGTCAGCAACAGGTTAGCGTAAAAGCAGAGGCCCTGGCCCTACCGGTTTTACTCCGCCAAACACACACTTACATTCCTCCCCTATCCCTTGTTAACCCCCCTCCAAACAAAACAATAAGGAAAATATTATATTTTAACACAATGAGAGAGTGGGATTAGTTGTTAAGACCTCAATGTACGAAGCATTTAATGAAGATTAATTGTATAGATTTCGAATCTTAGTTGCTTTTTGCACAGTTTTTGTGGAGATGTCTTCTTCGGAAATTGGACTGTTTCCCCCACCGGATCCAAAAATCTTGACATGTCAATACTGGTACTTGAAGCTAAAAATATCACGCTGGCTGTGATTCACAAGTCATTTAAGTTGTCATAGATTCATAAGAAGGGAAAACAAGTGGAGTACTCCCACATCCATAAGTACAACCCCTCACGTGATCATTCAATTCAAATTATTATATTGATCCCGTACAAGTGATGAGAGAAGAATAAATGGGGGCGGGTGGGTTGGAGTTATTTTGTTCAACAAATAAATGATACGGGAGTTAATTTGGAGTCAGAGAGGAGTTAGATTTCGGGGTGTGCAGTAATGAGAGAGAATACTGTACACCAACTAGGCGTTGCCTTTTTGAAGCCTGTATTAATTCAACCGGCTTCCAAGTTGAATTTCAAAGGCTAAATATCATAACCACCCCCCCCACCCCTCAACTTTGGATGATTATCAAAAAAACCTCTTAACTTTGAAAATATTAGAAAACCACCCTTAAGTTTAGAACTTATTAAAAAAAACCCATTCATTTTGAGAATTTATCGAAACCCCTAATTTAAGGGGTTTTCTCGATAAAATCAAAGTTAAAGGGGGAGTTTTGTGATAATCCCAATACTTAAAGGGGGTTTTTTGATATTTTGAAAGTTAAGGGGGTTTTCCGATAATTGTCTAAAGTTAAGGGGCGTTTTTTGATATTTAATCAATTTCAAATTTTAAACGAGCAATTTGTGTTCCAAAAATCTCTCTTTCCTTTCTCTATCTCTGCTCTCTCTCCTTCTGCTCTTATCTTTATTTCCCTCTCTCCTCTCCTTTCCTTGCTCTCTCTCTCTCTCTCTCTCTCTCTCTCCTCTCCTGTTTAAGGAGAACACTCTATGTTGGCTGCTCTATCTTTATTTATTTTTTCAATCCTAATTTCTTCTTCTCTCTAAATCACCCCAAGTTATTTCTTAGGGGTTGAGCTTCATTGCTAATCTAGGGCTGCTTGCTTCTTGGAATGACCAGGCATTGAAGATTCTCTCTCGCTCCCGGAGGCTCCATCACCGAAATCCGGTCGCCAAAGCCCAACTCCAGAAGCATGCACGAAATCTTAAATGCCCAACTCTGGTGAGTCCTTTCCAAATCTAAATTTGAATCTGAGTAAAAATTTGCATTAACATTGAATGGTTTTCATTTAAATTCTATGTGAGTACGAATTTAATTTTTCTAGAATTTTGTCAACATATGGGAAAAATAAATGAGTTTTGATTTTTATGGGAAGGAATTGAGAATTGTGGGAGAAATGGGGGATTTTGCTCTAATTTAGAAATTAGGAATGTTGCACGCAATTCTCTAATTCAAGCCTTTTATGTGGTTAACTTGAGAACTATTTCTCTTTTTAAGGGATGAGATGTCGATTTTCTTTTCTTAGTTACTTTAGCTATTTTATTTATTTGGAAGAAAATGTCGTCAGAAAGAATAAGTAGTTGGGATTTTAAAATTCTAAGTGGTGTTTGATTTGCTTTCTTAAGAATGTACATCCTCATGTTATTTTCATAAACAAATATTTGATGAAGATTCGTAAATATATTTTTGTTATAGGCTTTTCTTTTAGTTAATTTTGTTGTGCTTATTAGTATATAGTTTAGTATGTACTGATCAATTGGTGAATGAAAGAAAACTATTTGTAGCTTATTGATCATTTGGTATTGTAATATACACATTAAGCTAAATTTGAGGCGGTTCGACTTCTTTTTATAATGACATGAAATACAAATATTAATCCTTCTTATATAAATGGAATTTAATTTTACGGTTTACAAGTAACAACTAAAATCTATATGAAGTTCGGTAAAGTCACCTTACACAATGTATATAATGGATAGCCGGTTCTCTTCATCAAATATTTGTTTATGAAAATAACATGAGGATGTACATTCTTAAGAAAGCAAATCAAACACCACTTAGAATTTTAAAATCCCAACTACTTATTCTTTTCTCGACGACATTTTCTTCCAAATAAATAAAATAGCTAAAGTAACTAAGAAAAGAAAATCCGACATCTCATCCCTTAAAAAAAAGAGAAATAGTTCTCAAGTTAACCACATAAAAGGCTTGAATTAGAGAATTGCATGTAACATTCCTAATTTTTAAATTAGAGCAAAATCCCCATTTCTCCCACAATTCTCAATTCCTTCACATAAAAATCAAAACTCATTTATTTTTCCCCATATATTGACAAAATTCTAGAAAATTAAATTGCACTCACATAGAATTTAAATGAAAACCATTCAATGTTAATGCAAATTTTACTCAAATCCAAATTTAGATTTGGAAAGGACTCACCGAGTTGGGCTTTTAAGATTTCGCATGCTTCTCGAGTTGGGCTTTGGCTTAGGATTGGTGATGGAGCCTCTGGAAATGAGAGAATCTTCAATGCCTGGTCATTCCAAGAAGCAAGCAGCCCTAGATTAGCAATGAAGCTCAACCCCTAAAATCTATATGAAGTTCAGGTAAAGTCACCTTACACAATGTATATAATGGATAGCCAGTTCTACTTTTTGGCGATTATGAAAAATTGTGCTTTCATTTTTGTGTACATCAACTTTAAAAGAAATTGTGATAGTTTTCTATTCAGATAATGAACAAATCCGTGTAGGTCACGGGTTTGAAAATAGTATGTGCTAATCTGTAACCTAAGATACTTCTTGACTCTATGGCCATGTCTTGATTTGGGAACTTGTTTTAGCCCGAATTAATTTGATTCATTATAATCCTAGGTATAAAAATCTCAGAGACTATAACGAAGTTAAAATTTTAATAATATGTTTGGCTTAGTTTGTTATTAACACCTCTAATATCTATGTTATTTTTGAGAACTTGTTATTGTAAAGTAATATAGGATATTAAGACATTATAACATATGTCCATAATGGCCTTTTGCCTACAAGCCATAATTTTAGCTAAGTTTGGATGATTTTTTTCAGAGATAATGTATAAAAGCATAAGATAATACTACATTAAGCATGTACATCAATTAATAAAAATTATTATCATACAAGTATATATAAGGCGCAGTTTGCAAAGAAGAGTATGTATATCATTGATTTTTTCCTCCCATGAACTTTTTTGACACAAGAGTTATCAGTGTGATTTATTATATTGATATCTTAGTGCTTATAGCGAACCAATAGTAGTTTGCTCTTTTCTCAACTAAGCAAACATGTAGCAGTTTCTCCCTACGATTAAAGGATTTGTAAATACAAAGCACATCGGGTTGCTTCATTATTATGACAATGTGTATCATTGTCTACTATATAATCATATATGTTTTACGAGTGAAAGTTATGAAAAAAGATATTCGTAGCCTCTTTTTTATTACGATTAGCAACATTGTTAAAAACCAGTTTTTATCACGGTGGGATGATGTCCGACATTTTCATATACTTTAATATTATTGTTTTAGGTGGATGGTGATAACAGAAGTAGGTGTGGAGAAAATTAGAGAGGGGAACTCTGGTAATTTTGTGATAGTTAAAAGGCAATGAGATCTTTTTGGATCTAATCCCAGTATAAAAATAGTCTCAATACTATAATAACACTCCCTTCCCCTCCTTTATTTAGTCCAATATCTCTTGACTATTTCATTTTAGGCTTGGTCTAATAGGGGGTTTGAGGAGGGAATGTGAGGTTTTAGGAGGGAATGTGAGGTGAGGGGAGGTGCAATGAGGTGGAGGGATGGACATCCCATGAGCCCTTATGATTGGTTGGAGGGGGATGCATATTTTTGTAGTTCATTTTTCTCTTCTCTTGTATCCTCCCAATTTAGAGGGATTCTTCTCTCTCTAACTTTTTAGTTCATTTTGTGGTATCCTCTCCCCCTTCCCCTTTACTCTACCTCCCCCTCTAAAGACCTCCTAATTAAGGCAAATCTAATTTTTATCCCTCCCCTCCTTTTACCTTCCCTCCTACCAAACTAGGCTTAAAAGGACTAATTAGTCTAACCTAATACCCCTCAAAATATTAAACCGAACATCCCACTAGTTCATTTTAAAGGATAAATACTTATTGTAGTCAATCCCAACATAGCCTATAATTAATGGTATAAACAGAAGTAGTACATTGTTGTGGACATAAATAATAAAAACATTATGTCACTCATTCATTGTTGTCTTGAAGGCCCAAATTGATCACTCTCTCTGCCCTAGTATCCGCAAAACCCGAGGGGGTTTACCATTTCGTTCCACTCCAATGGGGTTTACCCTTGAGAGCGCCGCCTCGGCAGTAGAAGATATTCAAGATAAGGTTCTCGTCTCAGGTAAAATGAAAAGGGGAAGGGGAAAAAATTCAAAAGTGAGCGTGTTTATCTCCGATTTGTTGATTTTCTTCTCATTTTTATGATTTGTTGCAGTTGAGGTCTGCTTGAGTCCATCCAGCACCGCTCATTTTGAAGATGTCCGAACATTTTATTAACGTTCGTCCAATTTAGTACTTTCTCCAATCTATCAGTCATTAGGGGTTTATTAGTGAATTCTCCTATTTTCTATTTTTCCTTTTTTCTTTTTTGGTGAAAAAATTTTGCAGACACTAATTTCCAGTGCAAATTTCATATTAGGGATCCCTTTTAAGGTTTAAATGAAAAAGGAGTGACCTTCCAAATCGAAGGATAAGAAATATTTTTGATGAAGAGAGGGTGCGATTATGACGTTTGATGCATTTGTCCAGTTTATCAAAATGTCAAATCTGTGAGCTTGCCGTGGAGGTACTGCTAAAAAAAAAAAAAAAAATCAAACCTTAACCTTCGACCTTTGTATGTATGACATAGAAAATGGATGAGTTTGACATTTGTAGTGTATGTAAGAAAATAATACTGACTACTCAATGCTCATATGACCTCATGCGGTTTAAGTGTCGTCTTCTATAATCAGAAAATGCAGCTTGTGTATTGCTCTAGGATGAAATTTCTGTTAACCAGAGGGGCAAAAAAGGATTTGTCAGTCTACCATCAAGAACTACTGAGTTATTCTGTCAAATTGAGTACTCCATTTCACATACACCATGACTTGCTTGTTAGAGATAAGAATTAAGAAACAGAAACAGAGTGCATGCTTCTCTATCATCTCTTTAATCTAAATATAGATGTAAGAATTCTTGTCCTTCACTTTTATTTTGTGGCCTAATCTTGTACTTTTCCTGCTTATTGTGATTCTGTCGTAACCACGATGATAAAGTTCCTTAGCAACCATTTAACACAAGTTTTATGAGTTCTTCCTCCTCGATTGGGTGAAGTTGCCCATCTATAGTAATGAAGACAAGCCTAATTTAAACATGGCCATTATTTCACTTGAAGGTCTTATAGTTTTATGATTTATAACATAATTATATCTTCTCTTTGTTCAATTGTTATTAAATTGAACTTTGTATATGGTTGGAATATAGTAATGTAACACATACTCTACTTTGAGCAGGTTAAGTTACAATGTCACTTCCATTTCGAAACAAGACCACTATTGTAATTTACGGATAATTGTTCGGGATAATAGTAGGGTATTTACTAATACTCTTGATAATATCATAACCAATTTGTTGAATTTTTTATTGCATTATTGGTAATTTATATATGTGACTTTAACAAGTTATAATTCTTCTTTTTAGTGAGTCGTCAATCAAAGACTTGGTAGAAAATATATCGAAAATAAACTAACCAAGACTCAACTTGCCTCATGGATTGTGGGCCACCTCAAGACGAGGATGAGATCGAGAACTTATGAATGCAAACAATGAATAATGTGTACCAATCGATGAAAAAATTAAAATTTAAATTATAGTGTTGCAAAAAGACTTAAAGAAAAATAAAAATAAATAAAAATACTATAAAGGAAATAAATATCATGTGAAAAAAATAGAACCTTTAAAGATAAACTAATTATTAGCTAAAAGTGGTTTTTCTTAAATAATAATAATAGAAATAATAACAACTAACAATTCTTTTATTATTTCAGGTAAGTAAAGATCTTAATCGGTTTTGTTTTAACATCCAAGTGTAATTGGATTATCCTCTCCCCTTCCCTTTACTCTACCTCCCTCTAAAGACCTCCTAATTAAGGCAAATCTAATTTTTATCCCTCCCTCCCTTTACCTTCCCTCCTACCAAACTAGGCTTAAAGGACTAATTAGTCTAACCTAATACCCCTCAAAATATTAAACCGAACATCCCACTAGTTCATTTTAAAGGATAAATACTTATTGTAGTCAATCCCAACATAGCCTATAATTAATGGTATAAACAGAAGTAGTACATTGTTGTGGACATAAATAATAAAAACATTATGTCACTCATTCATTGTTGTCTTGAAGGCCCAAATTGATCACTCTCTCTGCCCTAGGATCCGCAAAACCTGAGGGGGTTTACCATTTCGTTCCCCTCCAGTGGGGTTTACCCTCGAGAGCGCCGCCTCGGCAGTAGAAGATATTCAAGATAAGGTTCTCGTCTCAGGTAAAATGAAAAGGGGAAGGGGAAAAATTCAAAAGTGAGCGTATTTATCTCCGATTTGTTGATTTTCTTCTCATTTTTATGATTTGTTGCAGTTGAGGTCTGCTTGAGTCCATCCAGCACCGCTCATTTTGAAGATGTCCGAACATTTTATTAACGTTCGTCCAATTTAGTACTTTCTCCAATCTATCAGTCATTAGGGGTTTATTAGTGAATTCTCCTACTTTCTATTTTTTCTTTTTTCTTTTTTTTGGTGAAAAAAATTTTGCAGACACTAATTTCCAGTGCAAATTTCATATTAGGGATCCCTTTTAAGGTTTAAATGAAAAAGGAGTGACCTTCCAAATCGAAGGATAGGAAATATTTTTGATGAAGAGAGGGTGCGATTATGACGTTTGATGTATTTGTCCAGTTTATCAAAATGTCAAATATGTGAGCTTGCCGTGGAGGTACTGCTAAAAAAAAAAAAAAAAATCAAACCTTAACCTTTGACCTTTGTATGTATGACATAGAAAATGGATGAGTTTGACATTTGTAGTGTATGTAAGAAAATAATACTGACTACTCAATGCTCATATGACCTTCTCATGCGGTTTAAGTGTCTTGTCTTCTATAATCAGAAAATGCAGCTTATGTATTGCTCTAGGATGAAATTTTTGTTAACCAGAGGGGCAAAAAAGGATTTGTCAGTCTACCATCAAGAACTACTGAGTTATTCTCACAAATTGAGTACTCCATTTCACATACACCATGACTTGCTTGTTAGAGATAAGAATTAAGAAACATAAACAGAGTGCATGCTTCTTTATCATCTCTTTAATCTAAATATAGATGTAAGAATTCTTGTCCTTCACTTTTATTTTGTGGCCTAATCTTGTACTTTTCCTGCTTATTGTGATTCTGTCAGAACCACGATGATAAAGTTCCTTAGCAACCATTTAACACAAGTTTTATGAGTTCTTCTTCCTCCTGATTGGGTGAAATTGCCCATCTATAGTAATGAAGACAAGCCTAATTTAAACATGGCCATTATTTCACTTGAAGGTCTTATAGTTTTATGATTTATAACATAATTATATCTTCTCTTTGTTCAATTGTTATTAAATTGAACTTTGTATATGGTTGGAATATAGTAATGTAACACATACTCTACTTTGAGCAAAGTTAAGTTACAATGTCACTTCATTTCAAACAAGACCACTATTGTAATTCTGGGATAATTGTTGGGGATAATAGTAGGGTATTTCCCACTCTTGATATGTAATATATAAATTTGTTGAATTTTTTATTGCATGATTGGTAATTTATACATGTGTGACTTTAACAAGTTATAATTCTTCTTTTTAGTGAGTGCTGTCAATCAAAGACTTGGTAGAAAATATACTGAAAATAAACCAACCAGTACTCAACTTGTTCTTGCCTCATGGATTGTGGGCCACATTCAAGACAGAGGATGAGATTGAGGAACTTATGAATGCAAACAATGAATAATGTGCACCCATCGATAAAAAAGTTAAAATTTAAATTATAGTGTTGCAAAAAGACTTAAAAGAAAAATAAAATAAACAAAAAATACTATAAAGGAAATAAATATCATGTAGGGAATAAAAAATAGAATCTTTAAAGATAAACTAATTATTAGCTAAAAGTGTGGTTTTCATAAATAATAAAACATTATGTCACTCATTCATTGTTGTCTTGAAGGCCCAAATTGATCACTCTCTGCTAGTATCCGCAAAACCCGAGGGGTTTACCATTTCGTTCCACTCCAATGGGGTTTACCCTTGAGAGCCGCCTCGGCAGTAGAAGATATTCAAGATAAGGTTCTCGTCTCAGGTAAAATGAAAGGGAAGGGGAAAAATTCAAAAGTGAGCGTGTTTATCTCCGATTTGTTGATTTTCTTCTCATTTTATGATTTGTTGCAGTTGAGGTCTGCTTGAGTCCATCCAGCACCGCTCATTTTGAAGATGTCCGAACATTTTATTAACGTTCGTCCAATTTAGTACTTTCTCCAATCTATCAGTCATTAGGGGTTTATTAGTGAATTCTCCTACTTTCTATTTTTCTTTTTCTTTTTGGTGAAAAAATTTTGCGAACACTAATTTCCAGTGCAAATTTCATATTAGGGATCCCTTTTAAGGTTTAAATGAAAAGGAGTGACCTTCCAAATCGAAGGATAAGAAATATTTTTGATGAAGAGAGGGTGCGATTATGACGTTTGATGTATTTGTCCAGTTTATCAAAATGTCAAATATGTGAGCTTGCCGTGGAGGTACTGCTAAAAAATCAAACCTTAACCTTTGACCTTTGTATGTATGACATAGAAAATGGATGAGTTTGACATTTGTAGTGTATGTAAGAAAATAATACTGACTACTCAATGCTCATATGACCTTCTCATGCGGTTTAAGTGTCTTGTCTTCTATAATCAGAAAATGCAGCTTATGTATTGCTCTAGGATGAAATTTCTGTTAACCAGAGGGGCAAAAAGGATTTGTCAGTCTACCATCAAGAACTACTGAGTTATTCTCCAAATTGAGTACTCCATTTCACATACACCATGACTTGCTTGTTAGAGATAAGAATTAAGAAACATAAACAGAGTGCATGCTTCTTTATCATCTCTTTAACCTAAATATAGATGTAAGAATTCTTGTCCTTCACTTTTATTTTGTGGCCTAATCTTGTACTTTTCCTGCTTATTGTGATTCTGTCCTAACCACGATGATAAAGTTCCTTAGCAACCATTTAACACAAGTTTTATGAGTTCTTCTTCCTCCTGATTGGGTGAAATTGCCCATCTATAGTAATGAAGACAAGCCTAATTTAAACATGGCCATTATTTCACTTGAAGGTCTTATAGTTTTATGATTTATAACATAATTATATCTTCTCTTTGTTCAATTGTTATTAAATTGAACTTTGTATATGGTTGGAATATAGTAATGTAACACATACTCTACTTTGAGCAGGTTAAGTTACAATGTCACTTTCATTTCCGAAACAAGACCACTATTGTAATTTACGGGATAATTGTTCAGGGGATAATAGTAGGGTATTTACTAATACTCTTGATACGTAATATCATAACCAATTTGTTGAATTTTTTTTATTGCATTATTGGTAATTTATATATGTGTGACTTTAACAAGTTATAATTCTTCTTTTTAGTGAGTGCCGTCAATCAAAGACTTGGTAGAAAATATACTGAAAATAAACTAACCAGTACTCAACTTGTTCTTGCCTCATGGATTGTGGGCCACCTTCAAGACAGAGGATGAGATCGAGGAACTTATGAATGCAAACAATGAATAATGTGTACCAATCGATGAAAAAAATTAAAATTTAAATTATAGGTGTTGTAAAAAGACTTAAAAGAAAAATAAAAAATAAACAAAAAATACTATAAAGAAAAATAAATATCATGTAGGGGAATAAAAAAAATAGGAATCTTTAAAGATAAACTAATTATTAGCTAAAAGTGTGGTTTTTCTTAAATAATAATAATAGAAATAATAGAACACACTGAACAATCCTTTTATTAATTTGTGTTTCAGCTAGGTAAAGATCTTAGCTATCGGCTTTTGTACGAACATCCAAGTGTAATTCGTGGATTACCATCTTTTAAATTTTGGGAGCGTGTATGGTCTTGTCACAGTGTGTACACCATTAGAAGCTTCCCTTTATATGTTTACTCTCCCGCGGTTAATTTTAAAAGTGGATAGACCTATCACGTCCATATTCATCGAAACTTGAAAATATAATGGCGAAATACATTGGTGGGCCTATACGGCTTAGACCGGAGAGGCTCGGGACGGAGTGTGGGAAAAATGTTGTAATAAAGGTGGGCTTAAGTATGAACTTAAGCCCGACCTTTATTACAACATTTTTCCCACACTCCGTCCGAGAGCTCCCTCCGAAGGTCTAAGCTGTGTATAGGCCCACCAATGTATTTCGCCACTATATTTTCAAGTTTAGATGAATATGGACGTGATAGGTCTATCGATTTTTCAAAGTAAGCCATAGGAGGATAAACATATGAAGAGAAGCTTCCAATGGTGTACACACCGTGACGAGACCATACACGCTTTCAAAATTCAAAAGATGGTAATCTACGAACTACACTTGGATGTTCGTACAAAAGTCGATAGCTAAGATCTTTACCTAGCTGAAACACAAATTAATAAAGGGATTGTTCAGTATGTTCTATTATTTCTATTATTATTATTTAAGAAAAGCCACACTTTTAACTAATAACTAGTTTATCTTTAAAGGTTTCTATTCTTTTTATTCCCCTACATGATATTTATTTCTCTCTGTAGTATTTATTTATTTTTTATTTTTCTTTTTAAGTCTTTTATAACTCTTATAATTTAGATTTTAACTTTTTTCGTTGATGGGTGCACATCATTTATTGTTTGCATCTATAAGTTTCTCAATCCCATCCTCTGTCTTGAAGGTGGTCCATAATCCATGAGGCAAGAACCGGTTGAGTATTGGTTGGTTTGTTTCCAGCATAATTTCTATCAAGTCTTTGATTGACGGCACCCACTAAAAAGAAGAATTATAACTTGTTAAAGCTACCCATGTATAAGTTTTTCAATCATGTAATAAAAAGAGTTCAACAAATTGGTTATGATGTTGCGTACCAGGAGTGTTAGGAAGTACTCTACTATTTCATATAAGGGTTGGGTCCTTTGTGTGCCCTATCCTGGAAAATCCCCCGAACAATTATCCTCTAAATTACAATAGTTGTCACGTTCACTAACGCAGTGGTCGCGACGCCCGATTCGACAGGCTCACCCATTGTTGCCACAGACTCAACTCTAAGCTGAGGCTCAAATCTTGGAGGAATTACTCTCCTAACTCCTTCTGGAATCAGAGAAACCAGTGTATCATCATCCTCTTCAGATGACTCTTGGACAATCAATCTGTGTCGAGCTGCAGATAAATGCCCCATTAGGGGTATGTAGAGAAGATGATGAAGGTAATAATTAAATACTATGGATAAGGCATCATGCTCTATATCAAGCATTAGATAAAACTGACATTTAAGATACTAGCTCATAACAACTGGCAAATAAGAAAATGGTTAAATGGCTGTTTCTGTCTCTGTACCACATCCAATATAGAGTTTGGCGAGAAATTTAATTCTTTCTCTTTCCTTGCTATACTTTTCTTTTCAAGTCCCTCGCCATAATTCTCTTTGGCTTTCCATGGAGTGAATTGGATAAGCAAGAAGTTCCTCAAAATGCGGATGGTACCTTATGATATTCATATTAATTTGACATCTATTCTGATTAGATGCTATAAACAATCTTTATTCTGATGTTTTTACTGTATTTCTCAATCAGATGAGTTGGTGTGTCGCTTGACCTCTTTGGACCATTGGAGTAATTTCCTCTCTCAATCAGATAAAGTGACACGGTGCATTACCTCTTCGGACTATTGGAGTATATCCCCAATTTAGGTTTTGATTTCTTACTCTAATCTTTGGAATTTGTGATTGAGATGAATTGAATTCTTCTAAGGTTTCAAGTTCCATCTCATGAACTTGGTGACTTCTCTAGTTATTTGGTTATGCTTAGGGGTTCAGGTTTTGTAATGCGTTTGCCACTTTGTCTAATTCTCTTGGAAAGGATTTGCTTTTTTTTTCTTTCCAAAGTTTTTTAGATTTTACATGCATAGACGTTTTGATCTAGAGCATCTTTGGTTGCGAATGAAGTCTTATTTACATTCTTGATCTGTGTTTTTTTATCGATGAGTCTTTTGGTACTGGAATGGGGACTTCTATTGGTGTTTTAGACCAGTTCATTTTCTCGAATTTAGGGCTGGGGTTTTGTCAAATACTGTTAGATCCAGTTTCTTTGAACTTTAAAATTGCTTGTGTCTTTCACAATTTAACAAAGAGGTTTAAGTCATTTTATCTATTTTTATTACTTGTCAGTTACTTTTTCAGGTGCCCGAGTCCTCCCTGGAGAGCCTTATAGGGCCTGCCCTGGCTACACGTCATTTATTCACCTTACAATTGTGAATTCTGCTTTTGTCTTGTCTTTCATAGATTAGGTAATATCATGTCTTACCTTCGATCTGTGTGATGCAGGCTTCTCTAGAAAATCCAGAGCGCAAAGAAGACATGGGTAATGCAAACGTGCTTATCTATGTGGAAGTTGTTGGTAAAGAAGTCACTTATTGGAACTCTTTCTAAGGAATGCCCCCGAATAAGATTTGGCTTGACTTTTCACAGAGAATTTACTCTTTCTCACTACTCCAAGAATGCTACTGTCGGGTTTTGGGGTTATGAAGTTTTTCATTGTGATCTACCATATCCTTTATTTGCTATATGCATCCAGAGTTTTTGGTGTTATTTAAATTTTAATTGTCTTTCCTTGACGGTTTTTGTCTCTGTTCCACATCTGGCTCTAATGATGGTGAGGAATTTTTTCCCCCTCCATACCTTGCTATTATTTTCTTTCAAGCTTCTTATTGTCTCTTGGGCTATCCATGTTATGTATCGGACTTCGATGAAATTGCATTCAGAAAAGGTCCCGTAGCTCCAAATATGAATGGTATCTTATAGTAATCTACTTGTGGTTAAGTGCTATATACAACTTATATTCTGATTTTTTAACTGTATGTTCTTGTGGACTAGCAGTTTACTTTCGTTATTTGACGTCTTTGCACCATACAATGAATGTGATAATTCCAAATTTTCTTTGGAGCATGCCATTATTGAACCTCCTTACGCAAGCCTATTCTGTTCTGGACTTTGATTTTATTTAAAGATAAAACTTGTATGTTTTTATTGGAGTCCTGACAGTGAACAGTCTAATTTTCAATCAAATTATGGACATAAACTTTCATTTAACTGCTCCATGTGAAATGGCTCATGTGAAATTTGCTTCATAAAGATATCACAAAGCTTTAGTAGTCTTTTGTTATTATGTGCCCACTTGATCCTGAAATTGAAATGCTAGTTAAAACTTTCTTGCTTTCACTGCTACCACAAATGCCGTGCGCTTCAGTTTAAAATAAAAATAAAAATAAATAGTAAACATTGTAATATAATCATCTTTAGTATTAAATTGAAATATCTTATTAATGGTATGACAACATGAACCCAGTAACAAGAAGTTAGGTTTCTTTTGATCGAGACCATCTACAGCTTGTTTTTTAGCAAAACTTATTCATTCATCACTGAGTGCTACTTGAATGGTTTTTTGTTTTCTTTTTTTTTTCTTTTTTTCTTTTTTTCTTTTTTTTGGGATTGCTAGGGATCATACTATATTTTCACCACATTCTCTTGCGGTCTAGGATAAATAAGTTGTTTGCAATAGTTGACGTTGTATAGGTGGGTTCCTTATTGCAAAGCTAGAAGCTACACCTGTTCTTTTAACATTTTCTGGCATATGTTAAATCCTTGTATAACATTCCCAATATAGATGCAGAGGATAACAATGCAGTTAAATACTTGAGCATAATTCATGGTTATTGAAACATTGAATGGTGCTTCTGATCCTTTGGGTTAGTTTATGCCAAACCAGAAACTTGAATATTCACCTTAATAAACCTGCATTTGCCCTCTTAATTGCATTTGACTTAGTCTTGAATCCTATTGATTTTAATTATTGATATTACTGACACTTCATGAGAAAGTTTTTGATAATGCACATATCTATAAATGATATATGGATACTACCTACTTTAGTATTTTATCATAAAATGTTCGAGTTCTTGTTTAGTATTTTATCTGCCTTTGAGTTCTTTGTTTGCTAAAGTGAATTTGTGAATAAAGGTAAGGATGATGATGAAGATGACAAGGATGATTTTGGTATACAATTTGACAACGGCGAGGTGAGTGTAACGAATACATATCTTGGATGTTAGCTTGATTTTGCTATTTTGGATTTTAATGTATACTAACAAATATTGATACTATAGAGATGATGAATAGACAAACGATTTTAACAAGCATTTTGGTGCTTGCTTGCACGGGTGAGTTTTACATATAGAATAAGTAATATGAAGCAGGTAGCGAAAATTAAACCCCCATCATTAACTTTGAAGGGTATGAGTCTAATTTTTTATATCTGATGTTTGGTCTCTAGAAATTTCTTTTTATTCAGATACATGTGCTTCTAAATTGAATTGAATTGAATTGCTACTCATTTTCTATTTCTATTATATATATATTCATTTTTTGTGGATATAAGCAAACAAATGGCTTATACCAATGACTTATAATATATAGATTATTGAAAATTAGATGATCCGAATTGGTGCTTTTTTCAAATAGTTTGAAATATGAAATTAGGATGACTTTTATTTTAAAATTTGAAATTTAGAGTTAGATGGCTTAATTATCGTCTCTCCTTTACAATATTCCTCTTTGTTTATAATATTTTAAGATAAAAGAGCAAAAGAAAAGCAAGCTTGTTGAATGAGTGTGTAGATATTTTTTATTTCAAAATTTTAAATTTTAAATTAGATAGTTTAACCATCACTTTCCACTGTGTAATATCTCTCCTTATAATATTTATAAAATAAAAAGGATATAAAAAGTTAGTGATTCAGATATGATCACAACATAAGAAATATCCCTTCAATGTAGAAATCGTGAAAATTATGCTAGTTGTTGATATTATATTATAAAACTTTTGTGATTTGGTATGATCTAAAGAGTACATTGAGTTAAACCCCAACATGAAGCAATTAAATAAAATGTTGCAGTTGGATGAGATGCAAAGCTTTCACATATATTAATTTGATCGAAAATAATCTCATGCTTAAACCTCAATTTTGTGATGCTTATATTAGAATTTCAAAAAGTATATTTAATTTTAAAATATCCATAAAATATCTTAAGATCCACATATTTATTCCTAGTATGATCTTAATAACCCATTAGTAAAATAAATGGATAGTGCAAGGAGAATTTGAGATGATATTAATTTTAATCTAATTATTAGAAAAAACTGATGAAGTAGGAGAATTCGAGATAATATTTGGGTGATTTGTGGTAATGGTTTGTTTATTTTTGGAACGCATAAGATATTTTTGTAATAGGAAAATTTTAAAATTTATAAATATTATATGTTATATATTCTTTATGGTGTTATCTTAAAGGGTGACACGGTGAAACAATAACCGTTCTTTATAAAAATCAAGAAAGACATGATATCAAATCAATAAATAACGGAAAAAATTGACCAATTCATCAATAATATTTTAAGAGGAATTCATCAACTTTAAATATAATTTGTACATGTATAATTTTGCATATATGATTTTAGAGTTAATTTTAGAAGACAATCCCCCTCCCCACACCCAACCCAAAAAAGCTATAGTGGATGTCTTAAAAAATCCTTCTCAACTATTATAATTTGAGATAAATCTCCTAAAGTTTGGGCATATTATTGATAAATGATAACCCACTCAAGTTTGAGAAATAGGGAAAACCCCGCCTAACTATGGGGTGTCTCACAAAACCCCTCAAATCTTTCACACTTTTCTCATCAAACCCTCGATATTATTTTAAAATGTATAACTGAAATATTCTTTTGAAAATCAACACAATTAATTATAAAAAACCTAACCATCAATAAAAAAAGAACTATTTTCAGTTTACAGTGCTTTTTACAATCTTTCGCATCCTTTTCTATTATCCTAAAAATCAAGCAATTAATTGAGGGGTATTTTGGTCTTTTCTCTGTCACCTACTTGTCAATGTGACACGCTAGATCTAATAGTGTTAGATTTCAGGGCATGGAGAGAGTAGAGTTCGTGGGGATTTCTTGAATTTTCAAACTTGAAGGGTTATCTATAATAGGCACAAACTTGAGGGAGTTTCTCAAATTAAAATCTTTGGGGTGGGGTGGGATGGGGTCTGAGAGACACTCCATATTTGGGGGTTGTTAAGTGAGGAAAGTTCAAGGGGTTTTCTCAAATTTTCATAGTTGAGGAAGGGTCATCTATAATATGCTCAAACTTGAGGGGGGTTTCTTAAATTAAAATAGTTGAGAGTTTTTTTAAAAATTGACCCATGATTTTATGTAGAGAGGCTATTTACATGATTTTTTAAATTCTATATTTTAATATATAATTATGAATATTTGTTAATTATGGATATCTATAATCTAATATAAGGATTACAAAATATTTGATTATTAGAAATTTCTAAATATTATAGTTTTAATTTGATAAAAATTCTTAATTGAACATGAGATTAGGTGTCCACATGACATCTTTTGATAGGATAAAGAGACATGTAAATACTTATATGATATGACACATCTCAACATTGTGCCTTTATGGTATGACACATGATAATTTTTGTGTACTTGAAAGCTCCCCAATTTCTAAATGAGGGTATGACATGCATCTATTTTAACTATATGATTTACACGTTATGGAGTCAAGTACTATACAATGATTATGAAGGTCCAAAGATGTCAAACTCATGTGGTTAATGCAAAATTTGCATGTTATTCACATTTTTTTTAACATGGTATCCTTGATAATGTACGGTTTTAGTCCCAAATTGCTTTCTAAACTATTATATTTCCCTTACGCCTGGCCTATTTGTGGTCACATTTTGCCCCTTAGACTATTACATTTATCTATGCTTGTTTGCCCTTTGAACTATTTTCAGTCTCTATCTTACTGAACTATCACTTCCCTCATAAATCTATTTAAAATACCCTAAAAATAATTATTGAAAGGTGGAAACTTGGTACTCAAAAGTTATAGTGCAGAAGGTAATGTGTGACCAATAGGTGTAATGTGACCAGAAGGTTAGGAGGAGGCGCTTGAGCCGGGCTTAGCGTCTAGGCGTTTGTCTATTTTTTAATTTATTTAATTATAATAATTCACAAAAATATGAGGACCCCCAATATTATTTAGCTATTATTATCCCACTCAAGATCAACTACTGACTTGATCGTCGAAGGAACACCCGGAGAACCCAACTCCGCTCTCTTACGAGCTCTTCATGTGCAGGAAAGAACCCGGACATCAGAACCCGTCACATAGAGAAGAATGAGGACCCCCAATATTACTCTTATCCACAGATAAACCCCTGTTTGATAACTGACGTCAACAACTTGGATTCAGGATTATGAGATTTTGCGAAAATTTTGGCAGAAGAGAAAAGAGAAGGCACATTGCATTCTCTGTCTTCATGTAGTTCATGGGATGTTGCGTAGAGAAAGATATGAATGGTTGTTAGTATTTGATTGATAATTTTAGTATTTGATTGAAATTATTAAATTAATTTATTTGATTGATTATTTTTAGTATTTGATTAAATTATTAAATTAATTTATTTGATTGATTATTTTTAGTATTTGATTGAAATCATTAAATTAATTTATTGATTATTTTTAGTATTTGATTAATTATTTTTAGTATTTGATTGAAATTATTAAATTAATTTATTTGATTGACTATTTTAGTATTTAATTGAAATTATTTGATTAACTATAATGGAACTAGTTGTGATGCAATTGTATTGTACTTGGTCAAATATCTTGATTGTAATAAATATATGGGAAAAGTGTTTCTCGGTGACAGTTTAGATTCAATCTAAGGAAACACCTATTGATTCATGAATTAGACTATTCTAATTGATGATCCGCTCCTTTCAACATGATCTAAATGTCTCAAAATATTTATAAAACAAAAATCATGATGATTAATTATTTCTAACACAAATTTTCATTGTCTCTTTAGTTATGCTGTCGTAAAACCATTAGTTTTACAATCAATTGATACTTGAGTAACTACAACCCAATATGCCTAATAGTTTATTATATACAATCCAAGATATATAAATCAAAATGAACAGAGTGAATCGAGTAAATTGATAGCATGTAATATAGTTTTGAAGATTGTTAGATTCAATCAAAGGTGCCATCTTATGAACACTTTTCCTAGATATATACTCATGTAATTATACATGTATATGATTTCCAATTATTTGAAAAATTGATATTAGGTACCCAATGGATAAGTTATATTTAACTTTGTCCTTCAAATCAAAGAGCCAAAGTAAAATAAAAGGATAAATTTGAAGTGACTTATGGGAATCGGGGGAGTTTACACAATGAATGATCTGAGGGCTAAACCCACAAATAATTTAAGAATAGGGGTATATTGTTGGAACTGGGATTCAAGCCTAGAGGGGAGGGGGTGAATAGGATTGCTATAATTTTTCGACTAATATAGAAAATGTAGTAGAAATATAATAAGCAGAAAACTAAAAAACAAACAAATACAAGAGCACATGAGATTTCTATAGTGGTTCGGATCATCCATGCTTTCTTTTCGCAAAGGGTCTTCTTCACTGACCAACTTTCACCAAAATCACAATTCGATTCAGTAGGCTTCAAAGACCGCACCCTAAAATCTATTCAAAACTAGTTGTCTAACCTAACTCTTCACAATAACCGAAGTAACCTAGCCCTAACTAGCCTAACCCTCAATTATCCCGTCTTGAGCACGCTTCAAACTTATAAGTTTGAATACAATCAATCAAAATAATCTAAATGCAAAAGAACAATCTTTATAGCTTTTATCAAATCGTTCTTCAAATCGATGAAGATGAAGATCTATGAAGAAATTATGTTGCGATGTAAGTGTAGGGCACTCCTTCTCGCTAAATCAAACTCTGATGAAAAATGCGTCGAGAAGAAGTTGAACGAGGCTTAGGGGATTTGATCAACTCTCTCAATCTCTAGAATAAAGATATCTCCTTTTTGTGTATTTGTCTTCTTTTTTCTTATTTAATTATGCTCTCCAACTCCTCTTAAATAGGCTTTGATAGGATAGGAAAGAGACCCAAATTGAGTGTAAATAAGAGATCAAACGGGTCGACAAATCTCTGAGATTAACTCCTGAAAATTGTCAAATTTCATTATAGCCATTGATGTGGATCACGATCATCGATGGTCCCTTAGTGATCATCGATGATTCAACTGTAGCCATCGATGGTATTGATTCTAGTTTCTAGATTTCTTTGATTGTTTCTATAATACATCGATGGTTCCTATGAACATCGATGGATCACTGTAGACCATATATGGTGCTTATTCATGTTTCTATTTTTCTCCAATTGGCTCCTATAACCATCGATGACATACTTGACCATCAATGGTTGTCTTCTGACCATTGATAGTTTGAAGGCTGAAATCAACATTTTTGTTAATTTTTACATCATTTTGAAATGCATCTTGTTCGTACCTATTCATACCGAAATATATCATCTCACAAAATATATCAGTAGCAAATGAGGGTTTTTTTATTAATCAAACAAGAAATATTGTTCGAACAACGTCCTAACATACATGGCAGCAATTTCAAGATTTAAGGAACAAATTTTAACTTATGAAAGATAAAATTTGTCCATTTTATAAAATTTCTTAAATTCTAACTCGTGACTTGTAAATATAAAATACTTTATAAGAAAAATTATACTAAAATATTCTTTATCATCCCTTTAATCAAACATTCTTAATACTTTTTTACGATATATCATAAATTTAAATATTAAATCAAGACTTTGTACTCTGATTTATTCACAAGTTTAAATTTTTGATACAAAATTTAAAGCGTTAATTTCAACAAAATCCTTGTATTTAAAAGTTTAGATATATATTTTAAGATAACTATATTTAGTTAGATAATCATCAAATTTTTTAAAATGTTTTCTCAATGAGCACTTAAATAAGTTGAATATATTTGGAACTTTGGAACTTTAATTCAACATCAAATATTCAGATTAAGCGCAACAAATGCTCCCTAACTAAATAAAAGGATCTTAAAATTATTTTTTTCCTCTTTAATAATTTAATATTATTAAATATATTCAATAATCATAACACGTACGATTGTAGATAAATTATTTTAAAAGCCGCATTATTCAGATTGGTTGCACATACATACTATGTTCTCTTGTGATGGTTTAAAATGTATAAATATTAATTACACTGGACACTTGATAAAAGAGAGAGAAACTGAGGTAAGATTGGAATTATTCTTCAAACAATCCCTTAGCTTTCAAGTGTTTTTCATTTTCATTTCATTTCATGTTTCTAACAGAAATTGTTTATGTAGCATCTGAAAAATTATTTCATCCACAATCATTATTTATTAGCCATGCAACGCATAGCAGGGAGTTAGTACATATTACATAATATTGTTACGCTAACAATTTGTAATATCATAATTTTGATAGTTATTCTTTTTCTTTCACTCTAAATTTTGAATTGAAGTTTGAGTAGGGCTGTCCAAACGGGCCAGGCAAACACCGGACCGACCGGTGGACTGGTTCGAAGGGTGCACTAGGTCGGTTTTTAATTTTTAAATTTTATTTGCTTAAAATTAAGTTTTTGTTAAAATTTTTTCAAGAGTAATTAAAATAAAATACGAAATTTTAATACAAAATCAATCATACTAAGTATTTACTAAGTAGTAGAAAGTTATATTTTATTAGTATATAGTTATATATTATATGTAAGTATATATAAGTATACATTAATGACCATATCATATTATAATTATATATAGTATACATTAGAAATATATATGTAAGTATATATAAGTATATATTAATGATAGTATACACTTAAAAATATATATAAGTATACATTAATGACCATATCATATTATAATTATATATAGTATACATTAGAAATATATATGTAAGTATATATAAGTATATATAAGTATATATAAGTATATATAAGTATATATAAGTATATATTAATGATAGTATACACTTAAAAATATATATAAGTATATATTAATGATAGTATACACTTAAAAATATATATAAGTATATATTAATGATAGTATACACTTAAAAATATATATAAGTATATATTAATGATAGTATACACTTAAAAATATATATAAGTATACATTAATGACCATATCATATTATAATTATATATAGTATACATTAATGACCATTATATATATATATATATATATATATATATATATATATATATATATATATATATATATATATATATATATAATAGAAAGCCTGCATAGGCCGACTCAGAGCTCGAATTTCTCAAGTCTATCTAATTTCCGCCTTGGGTCCAATTGACAGCCTTAAGTTTGAGTATTGTCTAAATAATACCCACACAGATCAGCAAGAAATATATGGTAGCAGTTTTCCATATCCATCATTTCGAAGAAAAATGTGTCATATGACTTCCATATTGCAACCACTGTATACTCAAAACAAAAGGAAGTGATAAACAAATGATTAAAAAAAACACTTGCTTAAAAATGTAGTACTCAATCGAAGTTCAAGAGCAATATCTCACCATAAGAACACACTATATAAAAACTTACTTCTATATCCGGTCAATATTTTAGAATTACGCTTTCAAGGATTCAATCCAATACTTAAATGATTTAGTCATTTTATTACAATCAAACAAAGAAATGTATGACTTACACAACAGAAAATAGTCATTACGCTATATATACAAATATAAGGCATAAAACTCAAAGAGTTAAATCAACCGAACCAAAACCAAACTTTTGGATGTTGCACCACCATCACCACATTCCTAGAACGTCTGTTATCTCCTTCGCTAAATTTATAGTCTAAATGATTCAGTCATTTATGGAGATCCCTCATCTACGCTTGAACAACTGGAATTCGAATAGCGACACTCTATCTTTGTATCTGTCAGTTTGCCTCCTGTTGGTTTATTGAAATATTGAAGATATTGAACACCTTGTATAAGATGAAAGAGTAAGCACCATATCCTAATATCCGAACTACAGCAGGATACCTACATTAAATTTGTACTTATATACTAATGTCTCAACCACAAAGGGGCACCTGCATAAAATTTGGAGTTATTCTACTTCTTGGCGATATAGATGACTTCACATGCATGTATACTTTTCCTTTCATAAAATTCTTAAAATTGGCGCCGTAATGAAGAAGGATGAAATAAAGAGAATATACCAGGACGTTCAACTGTTTGACACTAACACTAGTGTTATAATTCCAAATAAACATACGTTGTATTTTGAATTAGAAAAAAAAGCACGATTTTAGTTTATAAGTTCGTTGCAAGAAGAATTCCAAATAAAACATAGGTCATATCTAAATTAGAAGAAAAAAATAGAAAATATGGTATTCTAATCTATAAGTTCGTAGTAAGAAGATTAAATATTATAACAATACTATATATTACATAAATTTTTGAAATGAACTTTATGTTCTATTTTAGAAAATATAATATTGTAACAATAAATTATAGAAGTTTTGCGCTCGCCATTTTAAGTGTCTTCCATAGGAGTTATTGACTTGTTTATCATTTTCATTCTTTTTATACATTTAATTGTTTTAATATTAATTAGTCCAAGCATCATCTGTAACTAAGAAATTTTGGTTATTAGATGACCACCCTAGATGAACTCTTCTTCTACAATCTAATTTCCTCCCAGACAAGCAGTAATAAGGCTTATCTCAGAGAAGTAAATATCTCCTTCCGACTCACATCACACATGTGATGAAATATATTGATAAGATATTGTGAAGCTCATATGAAAAGTTCGCAAAGAAGCTTGCCAGTGTATTCAAAATGTAAATGAGAGGTTGAATAGAAGACAGGTACCTATAGATAAAGCGAGGAAGCCAAGAAAATGCTATTTGATACTAATTTTCATGATACGACTAACAATTTCATCAACAATGCGCGCAGTGACACAAAGGCATAATTAACGATCAGGCATTTTTAATCTTAATCACGAAAAATTAAATGTACCCATAATTAACAATGCGCACAGTGACACAAAGGCATAATTAACGATCAGGTACCTATATATATACACACACACATATACATATATATTTTTGTTACACACACCTCACCATTGTCAGAATCGTCCTGATCATCTCCATTGCCATGCTTATCTTCATCCTCTGCCATTGGGTCATTAGCTATAGGTGTTTCGACTTTCATTGCCTTCTAAGCAGCTGAGTCCACTTTCATCCCATCAGGATTTCCCACAGTGCGTTCTTTTTCTTCCTTGACCAAAAGTTTGGCTACCAAAGAGATTTACAAGTAGATCAAACATATAACGAAATAAAAGCATGGTGTAATGGTAACAGAGAGCAACATTAACTAGAATTCACAAGTTCACAAGAAAAAGAAAGATAGCACCAGAATAGTCATCCACAAAAAATTTTACGTAAGTAGCAACAGAGAACTCGAAGGCAAGGCAGATAGCATACTAAACAAGAAATATAATGTTTTATGATAAAATACAAGGACCCAGTATGAGTATCACATTATCAGTATTCCTTATATCACTTACGGTTGTTGTGTATTACCAAAAACTGGTAGTATCAATCAATATATTAAAACAAATAGGGTTCAAGACTGCGCCAAAAGCAATTGAGAGTGCAAATGCAGGTTACCTCGGTGAATGTTCAAGTTCCTGGTCTAGGATAAACTATAGCCTAATGCAATCAGAAGCACTATTCAGTGTCTTAACCACAAATTATACCACAGGTAACTGCATTATTTATCCAGTGCATATAAATTGGGAATATGGACTTAACCGACGCTGGAAAATGTCAACAAATACATAGCCTCTAGTCAGCAACAGAGAACTCGAAGGCAAGGCAGATAGCATACTAAACAAGAAATATAATGTTTTATGATAAAATACAAGGACCCAGTATGAGTATCACATTATCAGTATTCCTTATATCACTTACGGTTGTTGTGTATTACCAAAACTGGTAGTATCAATCAATATATTAAAACAAATAGGGTTCAAGACTGCGCCAAAAGCAATTGAGAGTGCAAATGCAGGTTACCTCGGTGAATGTTCAAGTTCCTGGTCTAGGATAAACTATAGCCTAATGCAATCAGAAGCACTATTCAGTGTCTTAACCACAAATTATACCACAGGTAACTGCATTATTTATCCAGTGCATATAAATTGGGAATATGGACTTAACCGACGCTGGAAAATGTCAACAAATACATAGCCTCTAGTCAGCAACAGAGAACCCACTTATAAAGTCAACTATTGGACACAATTCACAGTTCCTTATTTGACCTAGACTTCAAGAGAATATTATGACAATATCGCGTGATCTGTGACAAATACATGCAAGCACCATTCAGCTGTATTCTTATAATACATTGTTGAAAGGCTGTAAAATTGATATTGAACAAGTTCTACTCAGTAAATGATCTGACTCAAGAAACCTAACTAGTTTTACTGGGTTTGAATTCATCAATTTTAAAAATCAATTCTATTAGAATGTATATAGTTTGTTGCTTTTTTACACTGAAGCACATGGCATATGTTCTAGCTGCAAAGAGGAATGTTTAGAACGCTTTCCTATTTTGAGAATCAAGTGGCCACAGAATACCAAAAGACTATTAAAGTTTTGTGGTATCTTTACAAAGCACAATTCTTACTAAGCCGTATCACAAGGAGCAGTTGAATAAAAATTATGTCTAAAATTCTTAAAATTGGCGCCGTAATGAAGAAGGATGAAATAAAGAGAATATACCAGGACGTTCAACTGTTTGACACTAACACTAGTGTTATAATTCCAAATAAACATACGTTGTATTTTGAATTAGAAAAAAAGCACGATTTTAGTTTATAAGTTCGTTGCAAGAAGAATTCCAAATAAAACATAGGTCATATCTAAATTAGAAGAAAAAAATAGAAAATATGGTATTCTAATCTATAAGTTCGTAGTAAGAAGATTAAATATTATAACAATACTATATATTACATAAATTTTTGAAATGAACTTTATGTTCTATTTTAGAAAATATAATATTGTAACAATAAATTATAGAAGTTTTGCGCTCGCCATTTTAAGTGTCTTCCATAGGAGTTATTGACTTGTTTATCATTTTCATTCTTTTTATACATTTAATTGTTTTAATATTAATTAGTCCAAGCATCATCTGTAACTAAGAAATTTTGGTTATTAGATGACCACCCTAGATGAACTCTTCTTCTACAATCTAATTTCCTCCCAGACAAGCAGTAATAAGGCTTATCTCAGAGAAGTAAATATCTCCTTCCGACTCACATCACACATGTGATGAAATATATTGATAAGATATTGTGAAGCTCATATGAAAAGTTCGCAAAGAAGCTTGCCAGTGTATTCAAAATGTAAATGAGAGGTTGAATAGAAGACAGGTACCTATAGATAAAGCGAGGAAGCCAAGAAAATGCTATTTGATACTAATTTTCATGATACGACTAACAATTTCATCAACAATGCGCGCAGTGACACAAAGGCATAATTAACGATCAGGCATTTTTAATCTTAATCACGAAAAATTAAATGTACCCATAATTAACAATGCGCACAGTGACACAAAGGCATAATTAACGATCAGGTACCTATATATATACACACACACATATACATATATATTTTTGTTACACACACCTCACCATTGTCAGAATCGTCCTGATCATCTCCATTGCCATGCTTATCTTCATCCTCTGCCATTGGGTCATTAGCTATAGGTGTTTCGACTTTCATTGCCTTCTAAGCAGCTGAGTCCACTTTCATCCCATCAGGATTTCCCACAGTGCGTTCTTTTTCTTCCTTGACCAAAAGTTTGGCTACCAAAGAGATTTACAAGTAGATCAAACATATAACGAAATAAAAGCATGGTGTAATGGTAACAGAGAGCAACATTAACTAGAATTCACAAGTTCACAAGAAAAAGAAAGATAGCACCAGAATAGTCATCCACAAAAAATTTTACGTAAGTAGCAACAGAGAACTCGAAGGCAAGGCAGATAGCATACTAAACAAGAAATATAATGTTTTATGATAAAATACAAGGACCCAGTATGAGTATCACATTATCAGTATTCCTTATATCACTTACGGTTGTTGTGTATTACCAAAAACTGGTAGTATCAATCAATATATTAAAACAAATAGGGTTCAAGACTGCGCCAAAAGCAATTGAGAGTGCAAATGCAGGTTACCTCGGTGAATGTTCAAGTTCCTGGTCTAGGATAAACTATAGCCTAATGCAATCAGAAGCACTATTCAGTGTCTTAACCACAAATTATACCACAGGTAACTGCATTATTTATCCAGTGCATATAAATTGGGAATATGGACTTAACCGACGCTGGAAAATGTCAACAAATACATAGCCTCTAGTCAGCAACAGAGAACCCACTTATAAAGTCAACTATTGGACACAATTCACAGTTCCTTATTTGACCTAGACTTCAAGAGAATATTATGACAATATCGCGTGATCTGTGACAAATACATGCAAGCACCATTCAGCTGTATTCTTATAATACATTGTTGAAAGGCTGTAAAATTGATATTGAACAAGTTCTACTCAGTAAATGATCTGACTCAAGAAACCTAACTAGTTTTACTGGGTTTGAATTCATCAATTTTAAAAATCAATTCTATTAGAATGTATATAGTTTGTTGCTTTTTTACACTGAAGCACATGGCATATGTTCTAGCTGCAAAGAGGAATGTTTAGAACGCTTTCCTATTTTGAGAATCAAGTGGCCACAGAATACCAAAAGACTATTAAAGTTTTGTGGTATCTTTACAAAGCACAATTCTTACTAAGCCGTATCACAAGGAGCAGTTGAATAAAAAATTATGTCTAAAATTCGCCTTAAATATTGGGCTGTTCACGGTTATGACTTCAATCAAAACAATACAAGCTTTAGTTTTAAAATAAACCCAAGTCCAGAACAATATGGTCTTGCGAATGAAGGTTCAAGAATGGCATGTTTCAAAGGAAAATTTAAAATTATCACAATTACAGATAGTGCAGAGATGACGAGTTAATGAAATTAAGCAACTAGTCCACAGCAACATACAGCTAACCTTCAAAATACAAATTGTAAACAGCAGACCATCACAACAGATATCAAATTAACATGAATAGCATGAAATAACATTTGCATTTTGAGCAACAGGAAAATTTTCCTTGTCTGCTTCACTCTCTAGAAAGCCAAAGTGAATTATGATAAGGCTTGAAGAGAAAATTATTACAAGATAAAAAGAGAGAATTAAATTCCTCACCAGAATGATTGATGGATGTGGAACGGAGATAGGTACAGTCAAGGAAAGACAACTTTAAATTTAAAAAAAACACCATAAACTCTTGATGCATAATGAAAATAAAGTACGTGATAAAGGATATTTACATTCCCTGGTCCAAACAGTCTGAAAGCCTAAAAAATGGACGCTAGCATTCATGGAGGAGTGAGATAACTTAAATTCTGTATTGAAAAATAAATGAGACAATATATGGGTGCACTCTGCAGAAAGAACTTCGAGACTGACTTTGCACCATCAACTTCAACATACATAACAACGTCTTCGCCCTCTGGTTTTCTAAGAAAAGCCTACATTAGACAGATGGAAGGTAAGACATGCGAGATAACCAAGTAGCTCTAAAAGAAAAATCAACAGCAGAATTAACCTTTGTAAGGCGCACAACTCCAGCTTCTTCAGGGTTGAATGTTCTAGGTTCTCCGGGGAGGACCTTGGCTCCTAAAAATGTCGAAATTGCTTAAAATTCAGATTTTATTATGATGAAAGGATCTTAGATAAGCAAAGTAAACAAGGCAAATAATTGAGAGTAAGAAATTTTAGAAGAAGATTACCATGACTACAAGTTTGCAAACATAACAGAAAACTGTTAAATGTGAAACTCAGAAAACTATTAAATGTGAACTCAGAAAACAACTTCAAAATTTTCAACGGCACATGTAAATGGAACCATTCAATGGACTGCAAAAAAGCCGAATTTATTAAGAGGAAATAGAAAGAAAGAGCTAATAGCAAAGTCTATTGTAGCGCCTAAAATAAGACCAACAGACGATTTTGTCAGTTTATTCAGTTAAGCATCAATATATGAGTCTGCTTTGCAGGTTACCAAAACTATACTAGGCTGAAAGAGTGTCGATTGAAACATTCAAGAAAAAGTACAATGTGGCAGCATGCTAGATTTTGGAACTTTACCATCTCTGTTAAATTTTGGAAGACAAAAGATTTTAAGGATCCAACAAATTGAATCTAATTGCATTCGACATGTCAAGTACCATCTGCTATTGACAAGCATACCACAAATGTCTGGCACTGCAACCCTATATTAGGGAAAGAGTATAATAACATGAACTAGGGTCTAAAACCCCAACAGAAGTCCACTCGAGCACCAAAAGACTCAATCAATCAAAAATAAAATAAAAAACACACACAGATCAAGAAAGTAGAATTGACTTAATTTGCAAGAAACGAGAACGATAAAAGAGATGCCCAAGATCAAAATGTCTGCGAATATAAACATTAGAAAAACTTGAGGGAAAAAAAAGAGGTAACCCTCTTCGAGAAGATCAGAAATCGCAATGACAAACTGCAAAGAATAGAGAAAGAAATTGAAACTTATATAAATGAAAAGAAGAGAGATGAAGTTACCCCAGAACATTTTTTTGATGAAGCCCACTTCAAGACGAAGTCTAGCAGCACGGGCCTTGGCGCTGTCTTCATCATCATCTGCAACTCAGTGAGCAAAGGGCTAAAGATCCACTATTACAAGGAATTGCACTACATTATTTGAATTTGCTCCACCATTTGAATAGAAGAAGAGAAGTGAGGTTAGACAGACGTACAGTTAAATGAAATGTTTAAAAAAGAAAGTTTTGCAATGCATAAAGATAGTAAGTTACAAAATCAAATACAAATTCTATGTGGCATCTAATCATAGAGAGTTAATGTACATTTTGCATTTTGAGCACCCGAGTCTTCTTTTTGGTCAGGAGGATACTTAAAACCCAAAAAATAGACACTAGCGTCGTTGGAGTTGTGAGATAACTCAAATCTTTCTATCATCATATCATAGGCTATGGCGGGGCATTTTCTTGAAAGAATTCCAAGAAAAGCGGTAGTCCACCATCAACTTGCAAAAATACCAGATGACTCGGCGGGTATGCATGAAACTATACACATTAGACATACAACAGTCAATGGCATTTGAGATTTTGCCTTTAATAATAGCGTTGTGTGATATAGATAAAAGGAGTAGAACATTACGGAAAGGCCAAGAATGGGACTTTCTCCGTAGGCGCAGTGTCTTCCACTCTCGAAACTTAAATATCAGTTAGAAAATCATAATCAATCGGAAGATCCATTTTTAAGAAAGGAAACAAAATCGGTGAAAGATGTGGAGAGAGGTGATTAGACGCCCAGAATGTCGTTGCCAGAGGGCAATGAAAGAAGAGGCGTTGCCACGGATGGCTCACCAAGTCAAGATTTAACATACAAAATACGGTCGTGTTCCACTTTTCATTAAAGTCATGTTTAAAAATGGTTAACAATCGATTTGGAACGCTTCATTATTCCATTTTTCAAAGAATACCGTGCCGTTAATAATTATGAAATGAACAATATTTCATATAATATTAATGCTAGTCATGATTGCTTTCATACTTCATCATAAAATTGTATCACGACATATCGCGGGTAGTCTTGATGACGACACGCATGAAGTTTGATCAATTGGTTTCACACGGTATTTCACCTTTTACTTGTTTATTGATAGTTTTAAATATTCAGTATTTCTTTTTCATATAAAATTAGATATACTTTATATATCGTTTCATATTCATTCAAGTAATAATAATAATTGTTGTATGTTGTTTTATCATGTATTGATCACCGGCCACACTGATAAAACAAAGATACAACAATTATTACATTTTTATTATTACTATTTTATCTATAATCAAGAATTAGTGGATATACATTGAAGCAATATATAAGGCTAAATATCTAATTTTAAACATAAATAACAAAAAATAGAAAAATTTTACCAATGATTTACAAAGATTTGATGACATGAAACCACTTTATCAATAAGAAAACAAATAAAAAAGGTGAAAATAGGAGCCATACCGCCATTAATTCAATTCGATAAACTCGCCAAACGCAAGAGGAACATATAGTCATGTCCGCAATCTAACTCAGTGAGCAAAGGGCTAAAGATCCACTATTACAAGGAATTGCACTACATTATTTGAATTTGCTCCACCATTTGAATAGAAGAAGAGAAGTGAGGTTAGACAGACGTACAGTTAAATGAAATGTTTAAAAAAGAAAGTTTTGCAATGCATAAAGATAGTAAGTTACAAAATCAAATACAAATTCTATGTGGCATCTAATCATAGAGAGTTAATGTACATTTTGCATTTTGAGCACCCGAGTCTTCTTTTTGGTCAGGAGGATACTTAAAACCCAAAAAATAGACACTAGCGTCGTTGGAGTTGTGAGATAACTCAAATCTTTTCTCGATCATCATATCATAGGCTATGACGGGGCATTTTCTTGAAAGAATTCCAAGAAAAACGGTAGTCCACCCATCAACTTGCAAAAAATACCGATAGACTCCGGCCCGGGTATGCATGAAGCCTATACACATTAGACATACAACAGTCAATGGCATTTGAGATTTTGCCTTTAATAATAACGTTGTGTGATATAGATAAAAAAGGGAGTAGAACAATTACCTGGGAAAGGCGAAGAATGGGACTTTCTCCAGGGTTATATATGCAATTGCTGACGCACCGAAATTATTAAATATCAAGTTAGAAAAATCAATTAATTAAGCGTGAAAGATCCATTTTTAAGAGCCGAAACAAATCGAGAGATCAGAGAGAGCAGATACTGTTAACGCCACGCCGATAATTATCGGCGACAGAGATGGCGTTGAAGCCATGCCAGTAGTGGTTATTATCATTTGGCTTCGGCACTATTGAATGCTCGCCAAGCCCAAGCTCGTCAAGATTACAAAAATGACTTTCTCACAAGTCATACAAAAAATGTGAGTTCCACTTTTCACAAGTCATACAAAAAATGGTTAACATATAGCAACCTGGTTGACAAGGCATTTTAGATTTGCAAGGAATGGAACCGTTTCTGACTTTCTCACACTGATTTTACACATAAAGAGAATCACTTGCATGCCAATATGCGAATTATGAAATCTAGAAACAATATTCTTATGACTTATATAACACACTAGCGCAAATATTATGAACCAATGGCACTTAAAGATGATTGGCTTCATAACTCACTTCATCTAATTGGCAAAAAAAATAACAACTAAGACTCGTTGCGGAGAAAGGATGACACTTGTTTACTGTGGTAAACTTGAACCTGACGTTCAGATTGCGGACATCGACTACATGTTCACTGCGTTTGGGCGAGTTTATCGAATTGAATTAATAGCCGGTATGGCTCCTATTTTCACCTTTTTTTAATTTGTTTTCTTATTGATAAAAGTGGTTTCATGTCATCAAATCTTTGTAAATCATTCAGGTAAAATTTTCTATTTTTTGTTATTTATGTTTAAAATTAGATACTTAGCCTTCATATATTGCTTCAATGTATATCCACTAATTCTTGATTATAGATAAAATAGTAATAATAATAAATAATAATAATTGTTGTATGTTGTTTTATCATGTAATTGATCATCATACACATGATAAAACAAAGATACAACAATTATTATTATTTATTATTATTACTATTTTATCTATAATCAAGAATTAGTGGATATACATTGAAGCAATATATGAAGGCTAAATATCTAATTTTAAACATAAATAACAAAAATAGAAAATTTTACCTAATGATTTACAAAGATTTGATGACATGAAACCACTTTTATCAATAAGAAAACAAATAAAAAGGTGAAAATAGGAGCCATACCGCTATTAATTCAATTCGATAAACTCGCCAAACGCTAAAGGAACATATAGTCGATGTCCTAACTGAACGCCGTTTAAGTTTACCACAAGAACAAGTGACATCCTTCCTACCGGTACGAGTCTTAGTTGTTATTTTTTTTTGCCAATTAGATGAAGTGAGTTATGAAGCCAATCATCTTTAAGTGCCATTGGTTCATAATATTTGCGCTCGTGTGTTATATAAGTCATAAGAATATTGTTTCTAGATTTCATAATTCGCATATTAGCATGCTAGTGATTCTCTTTATGTGTAAAATCAGTGTGAGAAAGTCAGAAACGGTTCCATTCCTTGCAAATCTAAAATGCCTTGTCAACCAGGTTGCTATATGTTAACCATTTTTTGTATGACTTGTGAAAAGTGGAACTCACATTTTTTGTATGACTTGTGAGAAAGTCATTTTTTGTATGGCTTGCAAATCTTGACTTGGGCTTGGGCCATGTCCAAGCGGCCGGTCAAATAATAACCGTACCCTCAATTGTCTCTCCGAGTATTTAAATCGCCGCTCCTTTCTCTCAAGAACCAACCAATTCGCCTCCTCGTCTCGATCAGATCCAAATGATGTATGCTCGAGTAATCTCTTCTCGATTTGTTTTCAACTCGTAAAAAAATGGATCTTCCACAGTTAATTAATTGATTTTTCTAACTTGTTATTTAATATTTTCAGGTGCCGAAGTCAAGCCCGGGTAGACTTGCATATATAACCCTGGAGAAAGGCTCATTCTTCGCCTTTCTCAGGTAAATGTTCTACTCCCTTTTTTATCTATATCACACAACGTTATTATTAGAGGCAAAATCTCAAATGCCATTGACTATTGTATGTCTAATGTGTATAGGCATCATGCTTAACCGGGACGGAGTCTATCGGTATCTTTTTGCAAGTTGATGGATGAACTACCGTTTTTCTTGGAATTCTTTCAAGAAAATGCCCCGTCATAGCCTATGATATGATGATCAAGAAAAGATTTGAGTTATCTCACAACTCTAACGACGCTAGTGTCTATTTTTTAGGTTTTAAGTATCCTCCCGACCAAAAATAAGGACTCGGCTAAGGTATGCATAAACCTATACATTAGACATACAACAGTCAATGGCATTTGAGATTTTGCCTTTAATAATGCGTTGTGTGATATAGATAAAGTAGAACAATTACAGGAAAGTGAAGAATGGGACTTTCTCGGGGTTATATCTAAGTCTCCAGGCTTGACTTGGCCTGAAATTATTAAATATCAAGTTAGAAAAATCAATTAATTAAGCGTGAAAGATCCATTTTTAAGAGTTGAAAACAATCGAGAAGATAGAGAGGTGATTACTCGAGCATATCATTGGATCGATGAGGAGAATTGGTTGGTTGCTTGAGAGAAAGGGCGTGATTTAAATACTGGAGAACAATGGTGCGGTTATTATTTGACTTCGGCCGCTTGGACATAGCCAAGTCAAGATTTGCAAGCCATAAAAATGACTCTCACAAGTCATACAAAATGTGAGTTCCACTTTTCACAAGTCATACAAAATGGTTAACATATAGCAACTGGTTGACAAGGCATTTTAGATTTGCAAGAATGGAACCGTTCGACTTTCTCCTGCGATTTTATAAAGAGATCATGCCCGATATGCGAATTATGAAATCTAGAAACAATATTCTTATGACTTATATAACACACTAAGCAAATATTATGAACCAATGGCACTTAAAGATGATTGGCTTCATAACTCACTTCATCTAATTGGCAAAAAAAATAACAACTAAGACTCTGTACCCAGCGGGAAGGATGACACTTGTTTACTGTGGTAAACTTGAACCTGACGTTCAGATTGCGGACATCGACTACATGTTCACTGCGTTTGGGCGAGTTTATCGAATTGAATTAATAGCCGGTATGGCTCCTATTTTCACCTTTTTTTAATTTGTTTTCTTATTGATAAAAGTGGTTTCATGTCATCAAATCTTTGTAAATCATTGGTAAAATTTTCTATTTTTGTTATTTATGTTTAAAATTAGATACTTAGCCTTCATATATTGCTTCAATGTATATCCACTAATTCTTGATTATAGATAAAATAGTAATAATAATAAATAATAATAATTGTTGTATGTTGTTTTATCATGTGTAATTGATCGTCGGTTACACATGATAAAACGACAACAATTATTATTATTATTATTATTACATTTTTCTATAATCGAGAAAGTGGATATACGACCAATATATGAAGGCTAAATATCTAATTTTAAACATAAATAACAAAAATAGAAAATTTTACCTAATGATTTACAAAGATTTGATGACATGAAACCACTTTTATCAATAAGAAAACAAATAAAAAGGTGAAAATAGGAGCCATACCGCTATTAATTCAATTCGATAAACTCGCCCAAACGCAGTGAACATATAGTCGATGTCCGCAATCTGAACGTCAGGTTTAAGTTTACCACAGTAAACAAGTGACATCCTTCCCGCTGGGTACAGAGTCTTAGTTGTTATTTTTTTTTGCCAATTAGATGAAGTGAGTTATGAAGCCAATCATCTTTAAGTGCCATTGGTTCATAATATTTGCGCCCGTGTGTTATATAAGTCATAAGAATATTGTTTCTAGATTTCATAATTCGCATATTAGCATGCTAGTGATTCTCTTTATGTGTAAAATCGCAGGAGAAAGTCGAACGGTTCCATTCCTGCAAATCTAAAATGCCTTGTCAACCGGGTTGCTATATGTTAACCATTTTTTGTATGACTTGTGAAAAGTGGAACTCACATTTTTGTATGACTTGTGAGAAAGTCATTTTTGTATGGCTTGCAAATCTTGACTTGAGCTGAGTCTCGGCGGTAAGTCCAATAACGCGTGCCCTCAATGCTCCCGATAAACTCCCTTTCTCGGCGATCTCGTCTCGATCGTATCGGCGATGGCATGCGAGTAATCTCTTCGATTTGTTTTCAACTCGTGAAAATGGATCTTCCACGCTTAATTAATTGATTTTTCTAACTTGTTATTTAATATTTTCAGGTGCCGAAGTCAAGCCCGGGTAGACTTGCATATATAACCCTGGAGAAAGGCTCATTCTTCGCCTTTCTCAGGTAAATGTTCTACTCCCTTTTTTATCTATATCACACAACGTTATTATTAGAGGCAAAATCTCAAATGCCATTGACTATTGTATGTCTAATGTGTATAGGCATCATGCTTAACCGGGACGGAGTCTATCGGTATCTTTTTGCAAGTTGATGGATGAACTACCGTTTTTCTTGGAATTCTTTCAAGAAAATGCCCCGTCATAGCCTATGATATGATGATCAAGAAAAGATTTGAGTTATCTCACAACTCTAACGACGCTAGTGTCTATTTTTTAGGTTTTAAGTATCCTCCTGACCAAAAAGAAGACTCTGGTGCTCAAAATGCAAAATGTACATTAACTCTCTATGATTAGATGCTACATAGAATTTGTATTTTGATTTTGTAACTTACTATCTTTATGCATTGCATAACTTTTTTTTTAAAACATTTCATTTATCTGTACGTCTGTCTAACCTCACTTCTCTTCTTCTATTCAAATGGTGGAACAAATTCAAATAATGTAGTGCAATTCCTTGTAATAGTGGATCTTTAGCCTAATCTGACATTCCTGCACTCATTTGCAAACCAAGGACAAGTCCGGTCCACATGCTTCCACGCCTCTGCATCAGCCGGATGTCTGACTTTATCATCATCTATGTGTTCTTCCATATGCCACCTCATACTCCTAGCAGTGTCTTTATTCATATACAATCTATGCAGTCTAGGTATCAGGGAAAAATAGCGAAGCACCTTTGCTGGAATCTTTTGTTGCTTAAGCACAGTCTCTGTTCGGCGTTGTGTTGAATGGTTTATGCGTTGCACTCATCGCGATAAATCACAAGTTGGACACTCATGAAGATCTTTATTATCCTTATAGTAAAGGATACAATCATTAGGGCATGCATCGATCTTATTGTAGTCAAGTCCTAGAGTATAAACAATCTTCTTAGCCTTAGAATATTTGCTTGGTATGCTCTCTTCTTCTTTCGGAATTACTTTTCGCAACAATTTAAGCAACATATCAAAATATTTATCCGCCATTCTGCTAAGGGTCTTTATATGCAAAAGTCGCAACATAAATGATAATTTGGTGAACTCGGTGCAACCCTCGTACAAATCTTTTTCATTATCTTCTATTAGCTTCATCATCCGAGCCAAGTTCTTAGGATCATTCACATCTTTAGTATTTTCTGCAACTTCGGCATCCTCACATCTTCAGTTTCATCTATATCAGGTATAGGTAACATATCAGCAAACATTGTCCGTGTATCATCTACCCTCCCATCGTCGGATGTACCTGTATCCGCCACTAGATCCATTTCTTCAAGACATCCCTTGCCATGAAATGTCTAGTATTTGTACTCTTCATAAAATTCTGACACTAGATGTGTGGCTAAATCACTTTTATTCACCAACTCTAAATTTTTGCACCAACAACAAGGACAATATATCGTTTCACTATTTAAATTTCTCGGGTCCGCCAAAACGTACTGTATGCAAGCATTTATTCCATCTTTATATCGACTATCCCTCCATCTCTGAATACGAGGAATATCAATCCATGACGTATCTGAAACTATCCTCATCTGTATGTTATGACTTTTAATTAGTGAAATTGCACGCATAAAGTTAAGGTATTTGTAATATGTGCAAACTAATTCTCAACTAATGTTAAATTGCGGATTAATGAATAAATTTATTGGATATGTAATGTTAAAGTTTCTTCATGCCATCTACGAAATGTTAAATTATAAAGATTAGATGAAAGTTGCCAAGACATAAATTATATATTTTTTAAATTCAAATGCAAGCTTATGCTGATTTGGACAGTACTTTACTGGCTGTCATAGGAATTGGACCTATCCCATTAGGAATATAGTAGTGCGTACATCTATCTTCGCATACTTTGTGCTTTTTATTTTTTAAAAATTTCGACAGCACCTACCCGTTGTTCTCCAAGCACACTGTGCGGATGTTATTGTGCGTATCGATAATAGATCGAAACGCACAACATACGCTTATTGTACCGGAGAACAACGAGTACGTACTGTCGAAATTTTTAAGAAATGAAAATGCACAAAGTACACAAAGATAGATAACGCATTACTATATTCTTAACCTGTGCGAGAACGGAACTCCTTCCCGAACAGATCCAATAATATTGTATGTGAATTATACTCCTGACATAAGATACACAATTCGTTTTAGATATAAAAATTAATTTCATACCCAAATAGAGATGTGTATCTTATGTTAGGAGTATAATTTACATACAACATTATCAGACGAGACTAGAGGTAACGATTTTAATTTCATAAACATGATATATAGCACAAATAAGTTATATATCAACCTAAATGGGATGTAAGTAATAATAGTACATGAATTTTGAATAATGATTATGATAAGGGTTTGGATAATAGAATGTAAAAGTAAAATTAGCTTTTAGATGGTATTAAGGTAAAAGCTAGATGGAGTTAGGGTGTTTGTTATTAGGGTTATTAGTCTAAATATTTTTTGTAGATGAGTTTAATTAATTAGACTAAATATGGTTAGGGTTAGAGCTATTAAAGTTATATTAATTAACTAGTTTTGGATTAATGTGATATTTGGGTTAAATTTAGTTGAATTGGGGTTCTAGATTTACGTAATTTAATTAAGGTTAAAATTAGTATAATTTAAGTAATTTGTTCAATTAATCTCAAAAAATGTGTTCAATTAGGGTTATTAGAAGTATGATTAGGTTAGTAAAGTTAAATTAGTTTTAATAGAGATGAAATTAAGGTGAAAGTCAATTTAATTAGGGTTCTAGACTTATTGTAATGTTATTAGGGTAATAATTAGACTAAATATGATTAGGGTTAGAGCTATTAAAGTTATATTAGTTAACTAGTGTTTGGATTAATGTGATATTTGGGTTAAATTTAGTTGAATTGGGGTTCTAGATTTAGGTAATTAATTAATTAAGGTTAAAATTATTATACTTTAAGTAATTTGTTTAGTTAGGGTTATTAGAAGTATGATTAAGGTTAGTAAAGTTAAATTAGTTTCATTAGAGATGAAATTAAGGTGAAAATCAATTTAATTAGGGTTCTAGACTTATGTGTAATGTTATTAGGGTTTAGTATTAGGATAATTCTTGTTAGATTTATAAGATTTGAATTAGGGTTTTAATCTTTGGAATTGAATTAGGTTTAAGGTTAATTAGGGCTTAGAATTTGAGTAATTCAAACAAAATAAAACAATAAATCATAATAATTGCTAAAAAATTAAAATTTAACATTGAAAACACCTAGAGGAGAGGTGGGGCGGCGGCCGAGAACTGCAGGACCACGACGAGGGCGGCAGCACCACGAAGACGACGTGGGCGGGATCGGCGACCAGCGGCGACGTGGCGCGGTTCTGCGGTCGGACGAGGCAGTGCAGCGGGTAGGCGCGGTTCTGCTGTCGGCTGTGCGGCGCGGCTCGGCGACGAGGGCAGTCGGGGTCGGCGGTCAGCGGAGCGGCGACGAGGGCGGTCAGGGTCGGCGGTCAGCGGTGCGGCGACGAGGGCGGTCGGTGTCGGGGTTGGGTTCTGAGTTGATAAAACAGTAGAGGGAGAAGAGAGAAAAGATAAGGAAGAGAGAGAAATAGAAGATAAGGAAGATAGAGAAATAGAATATTTGATTTTGGGTGAAAATTAGGGAAGGCATTCCCCCACTATTTTTTTTACTGTGGGTCCAAAACATTCTTGACGGGCCCTCGTCAAGGATGTTGAACTCCCCGTCAATATTCTTGATGGTTGAGGATGTTGACGGCCAAGAATGTTGAACATCCTCCAAGGATGCCCAAAATTCTACTATTATGATTACCGAATTAAAATGAAAAATAATTGTGTATGCATGGAATATTTTAAGACTCCAAGAATCTTTTATATGCATTGGTTCAATGTCGCTTCAATTTTTCTTATTTTATGTCTATTCTACAAAGAAATATCTAAAATTCGTACGAGTAATTCTCATTCTTTTCCTTGCATAGACATTGTAATGTTATTAGGGTAATAATTAGACTAAATATGATTAGGGTTAGAGCTATTAAAGTTATATTAGTTAACTAGTGTTTGGATTAATGTGATATTTGGGTTAAATTTAGTTGAATTGGGGTTCTAGATTTAGGTAATTAATTAATTAAGGTTAAAATTATTATACTTTAAGTAATTTGTTTAGTTAGGGTTATTAGAAGTATGATTAAGGTTAGTAAAGTTAAATTAGTTTCATTAGAGATGAAATTAAGGTGAAAATCAATTTAATTAGGGTTCTAGACTTATGTGTAATGTTATTAGGGTTTAGTATTAGGATAATTCTTGTTAGATTTATAAGATTTGAATTAGGGTTTTAATCTTTGGAATTGAATTAGGTTTAAGGTTAATTTGGGCTTAGAATTTGAGTAATTCAAACAAAATAAAACAATAAATCATAATAATTGCTAAAAAATTAAAATTTAACATTGAAAACACCTAGAGGAGAGGTGGGGCGGCGGCCGAGAACTGCAGGACCACGACGAGGGCGGTCGGGGTCGGCGGTCAGCGGAGCGGTCAGGGTCAGGGTTCTGCGGTCGGACGAGGCAGTGCAGCGGGTAGGCGCGGTTCTGCTGTCGGCTGTGCGGCGCGGCTCGGCGACGAGGGCGGTCAGGGTCGGCGGTCAGCGGAGCGGCGACGAGGGCGGTCGGGGTCGGCGGTCAGCGGCTCGGCGACGAGGGCGGTCGGGGTCGGGGTCGGGTTCTGAGTTGATAAAACAGTAGAGGGAGAAGAGAGAAAAGATAAGGAAGACAGAGAAATAGAAGATAAGGAAGAGAGAGAAATAGAATATTTGATTTTGGGTGAAAATTTTGGAGGGCATTCCCCCACTATTTTTTTTACTGTGGGCCCAAAACATTCTTGACGGCCCCCCGTCAAGGATGTTGAACTCCCCGTCAAGATTGTTAACATTCTTGATGGTTGAGGATGTTAACCGCCAAGGATGTTGAACATCCTCCAAGGATGCCCAAAATTCTACTATTGTGATTACCGAATTAAAATGAAAAATAATTGTGTATGCATGGAATATTTTAAGTACCTAAGAATCGCTTTATACGACGGCTCAATGTCGCTTCAATTTTTCTTATTTTATGTCTATTCTACAAAGAAATATCTAAAATTCGTACGGAAGTAATTCTCATTCTTTTCCTTGCATAGACAGTGGGATGTTGAGTACAGATAAATTTATCTTGCTTATTGGCTTATTTGGGCTCGGTTTAAGATTTCTTTATTTGTCTCATTTAAACAATTGTGCATTGGTCTAAGCCATATTCTGATCATATCTGATTTTTTAGTCTAGATCACTTGGTCACGTTTGGAAAAATTTTCCTAGCAAACTCACTGAGTTCATTGACGCTTATCAATGATTTTCAGTGTACCTCTGTTTCGCTTTCTTCTCTTACCCACAAAAGAGAAGTCTCTGCTCCTTAAGTTGCGAGTAAAGCACTATATATAACCATGTGTTAGTGCTTCTTATGGTCATTAAAAGCTTTATAAAGATATTACAAGTCCGTACCTCTCCAAGCATCTCTTTCTTCTCTCTATTCTTTTTCTCTTTTGTTTCTCTGACATTACACTGACCCACTTCATCCCTTGAGTCAAGGGACACGCAATATACAACAACGAATATTGGATGAAAGCCGACCCAATTGTCCTTATTAAACATGAGCTATTGAGTTAGACAAATGAGTCCGTGAATGGGATTTGGTTTCACCCAACTTTTTAATTGGCCTTAAAAGCTATAGCTTATATGATGTGTCACAAACCATGTAAATATGAAAAGGTTAATAACTTAACTGCTACTTTGACCAAGTTAAAAGAAACCCCAAACAACCTCGCAATCCTGGGCATTAATTTTCTCCTTTTGTTGGGTACTATAGCTTGCTTTCAAGTGATATGGCTTCAGATTCTGTCATAACAAGTTTGTGATTAATATCTTTGTCAGACAATATCAGCTCAATTTTCCCTTTATATTGTTACAACCAATTTTCAGCCTTTTGGTGCTGTTCTTATCTTTCCTCCTTATTTCTTCTGCCATGTTGAAGTTAATGGGCTTGTTTGGCAACTCCTTCACTAACTTGGATAAGGACATTATAATGTATTTGGCAAAATCTCATACAAGATTGAACTAATTCTTTTAAGTTTAAAAAGAAATTCTTCTAAGTGGGAAGGATGGCTCAAGCATCGTGGTAATCTTGAACCTGGCATTCGGATTGCGGACATCGACTATATGTTCACTGCGTTTGGGCGAGTTTATCAAATTGAATTAATAGCCGGTATGGCTCCTATTTTCACCTTTTTTATTTGTTTTCTTATTGATAAAAGTGGTTTCATGTCATCAAATTTTTGCAAATCATTCGTAAAATTTTCTATTTTTGTTATTTATGTTTAAATTTAGATACTTAGCATTCATATATTGCTTCAATTTATATCCACTAATTCTTGATTATAGACAAAATAATAATAATAATAAATAATAGTAATTGTTGTATGCTTTTATCATGTGTAACTGCCTGACACCGAATTAATTAAAATGAAAAATAATTGTGTATGCATGGAATATTTTAAGTACCTAGCAACTGCTCTTATATGCATTGGTTCCATGTCGTTTCAATTTTTCTTATTTTATGTCTATTCTACAAAGAAATATCTAAAATTCGTACGGAAGTAATTCTCATTCTTTTCCTTGCATAGACAGTGGGATGTTGAGTACAGATAAATTTATCTTGCTTATTGGCTTATTTGGGCTCGGTTTAAGATTTCTTTATTTGTCTCATTTAAACAATTGTGCATTGGTCTAAGCCATATTCTGATCATATCTGATTTTTTTAGTCTAGATCACTTGGTCACGTTTGGAAAAATTTTCCTAGCAAACTCACTGAGTTCATTGACGCTTATCAATGATTTTCAGTGTACCTCTGTTTCGCTTTCTTCTCTTACCCACAAAAGAGAAGTCTCTGCTCCTTAAGTTGCGAGTAAAGCACTATATATAACCATGTGTTAGTGCTTCTTATGGTCATTAAAAGCTTTATAAAGATATTACAAGTCCGTACCTCTCCAAGCATCTCTCTTTCTTCTCTCTATTCTTTTTCTCCTTTTGTTTCTCTCACATTACACTGACCCACTTCATCCCTTGAGTCAAGGGACACGCAATATACAACAACGAATATTGGATGAAAGCCGACCCAATTGTCCTTATTAAACATGAGCTATTGAGTTAGACAAATGAGTCCGTGAATGGGATTTGGTTTCACCCAACTTTTTAATTGGCCTTAAAAGCTATAGCTTATATGATGTGTCACAAACCATGTAAATATGAAAAGGTTAATAACTTAACTGCTACTTTGACCAAGTTAAAAAAGAAACCCCAAACAACCTCGCAATCCTGGGCATTAATTTTCTCCTTTTGTTGGGTACTATAGCTTGCTTTCAAGTGATATGGCTTCAGATTCTGTCATAACAAGTTTGTGATTAATATCTTTGTCAGACAATATCAGCTCAATTTTCCCTTTATATTGTTACAACCAATTTTCAGCCTTTTGGTGCTGTTCTTATCTTTCCTCCTTATTTCTTCTGCCATGTTGAAGTTAATGGGCTTGTTTGGCAACTCCTTCACTAACTTGGATAAGGACATTATAATGTATTTGGCAAAATCTCATACAAGATTGAACTAATTCTTTTAAGTTTAAAAAAGAAATTCTTCTAAGTGGGAAGGATGGCGCCTGTTTACTGTGGTAATCTTGAACCTGGCATTCGGATTGCGGACATCGACTATATGTTCACTGCGTTTGGGCGAGTTTATCAAATTGAATTAATAGCCGGTATGGCTCCTATTTTCACCTTTTTTATTTGTTTTCTTATTGATAAAAGTGGTTTCATGTCATCAAATTTTTGCAAATCATTCGGTAAAATTTTCTATTTTTGTTATTTATGTTTAAATTTAGATACTTAGCATTCATATATTGCTTCAATTTATATCCACTAATTCTTGATTATAGACAAAATAATAATAATAATAAATAATAGTAATTGTTGTATGCTTTTATCATGTGTAACTGATTACGAATTAATTAAAATGAAAAATAATTGTGTATGCATGGAATATTTTAAGTACCAAGAATCGCCTTATACGACGGTTCAATGTCGCTTCAATTTTTCTTATTTTATGTCTATTCTACAAAGAAATATCTAAAATTCGTACGGAAGTAATTCTCATTCTTTTCCTTGCATAGACAGTGGGATGTTGAGTACAGTACAGATAAATTTATCTTGCTTATTGGCTTATTTGGGCTCGGTTTAAGATTTCTTTATTTGTCTCATTTAAACAATTGTGCATTGGTCTAAGCCATATTCTGATCATATCTGATTTTTTAAGTCTAGATCACTTGGTCACGTTTGGAAAAATTTTCCTAGCAAACTCACTGAGTTCATTGACGCTTATCAATGCTTTTCAGTGTACCTTTGTTTCGCTTTTTCCTCTTACACGCAAAAGAGAAGTCTCTCCTCCTTAAGTTGCGAGTAAAGCACTATATATAACCATGTCTTAGTGCTTCTTATGTTCATTAAAAGCTTTATAAAGATATTACAAGTCCGTACCTTATTTTTTGAAGTTTATAAGTCATGTTAGCTTTGCTATGAAGCAAGTAGGCTTAATTATCCGCACATAAGTGCTCACACAAAGAGTGCAATAATCATAAAAACAATCACAATCATCACAATGGACACAAGTATAAATGGTTCGGCTTAATAATTAGCCTACGCCCAACTTGATTATTTCAATATAAATGGGTGATTATGAGTATAACAAAGCTCACCTCCAATAGAAGAATACACAAAACTAAAAGAACTTCTACAATGTTCAACTTGAGGAAGATGGGCTTAACACAAACTTCATGAAGAATGCATGCTCTTCTCCATCAACCTCCTATAAGATTCAAGAAATCCTAGAAATGTCTCTCTCCAAGCATCTCTCTTTCTTCTCTCTATTCTTTTTCTCTTTTTGTTTCTCTGACATTACACTGACCCACTTCATCCCTTGAGTCAAGGGACACGCAATATACAACAACGAATATTGGATGAAAGCCGACCCAATTGTCCTTATTAAACATGAGCTATTGAGTTAGACAAATGAGTCCGTGAATGGGATTTGGTTTCACCCAACTTTTTAATTGGCCTTAAAAGCTATAGCTTATATGATGTGTCACAAACCATGTAAATATGAAAAGGTTAATAACTTAACTGCTACTTTGACCAAGTTAAAAAAGAAACCCCAAACAACCTCGCAATCCTGGGCATTAATTTTCTCCTTTTGTTGGGTACTATAGCTTGCTTTCAAGTGATATGGCTTCAGATTCTGTCATAACAAGTTTGTGATTAATATCTTTGTCAGACAATATCAGCTCAATTTTCCCTTTATATTGTTACAACCAATTTTCAGCCTTTTGGTGCTGTTCTTATCTTTCCTCCTTATTTCTTCTGCCATGTTGAAGTTAATGGGCTTGTTTGGCAACTCCTTCACTAACTTGGATAAGGACATTATAATGTATTTGGCAAAATCTCATACAAGATTGAACTAATTCTTTTAAGTTTAAAAAAGAAATTCTTCTAAGTGGGAAGGATGGCTGTTCTTGTGGTAATCTTGAACCGGCATTCTGATTAGGACATCGACTATATGTTCACCGCGTTTGGGCGAGTTTATCAAATTGAATTAATAGCCGGTATGGCTCCTATTTTCACCTTTTTTATTTGTTTTCTTATTGATAAAAGTGGTTTCATGTCATCAAATTTTTGCAAATCATTCAGGTAAAATTTTCTATTTTTGTTATTTATGTTTAAATTTAGATACTTAGCATTCATATATTGCTTCAATTTATATCCACTAATTCTTGATTATAGACAAAATAATAATAATAATAATAATAGTAATTGTTGTATGCTTTTATCATGTGTAACTGCCTGATTACCGAATTAATTAAAATGAAAAATATTTGTGTATGCATGGAATATTTTAAGTACCTAGCAACTGCTCTTATATGCATTGGTTCGATGTCGTTTCAATTTTTCTTATTTTATGTCTATTCTACAAAGAAATATCTAAAATTCCTACGGAAGTAATTCCCATTCTTTTCCTTGCACAGACAGTGGGATGTTGAGTATAGATAAATTTATCTTGCTTATTGGCTTATTTGGGCTCGGTTTAAGATTTCTTTATTTGTCTCATCTAAACAATTGTGCATTGGTCTGAGCCATATTCTGATCATATCTGATTTTTTAAGTCTAGGTCACTTGGTCACGTTTGGAAAATTTTTCCTGGCAAAACTCACTGAGTTCATTGACGCTTATCAATGATTTTCAGTGTACCTCTGTTTCGCTTTCTTCTCTTACCCACAAAAGAGAAGTCTCTGCTCCTTAAGTTATGAGTAAAGCACTATATATAACCATGTGTTAGTGCTTCTTATGGTCATTAAAAGCTTTATAAAGATATTACAAGTCCGTACCTCTCTATTTCTTTCTCTGCTTGGGCGTGGGCTTATTTTTTGAAATTTATAAGCTATGTGAGCTTTGCTATGAAGCAAGTAGGCTATTATCTGCACATAAGTGCTCAAACAAAGAGGGCAATAATCATAAGAACAATCACAATCATCACAATGGACATACATATACGTGGTTCGGCTTAATAATTAGCCTACGCCAACTTGATTATTTCAATATAAATGGGAGATTATAAGTATAACAAAGCTCACCTCCAATAGGAGAATACACAAAACTAAAAGAACTTCTACAATGTTCAACTTGAGGAAAATGGGCTTAACACAAACTTCATGAAGAATGCATGCTCTTCTCCTTCAACCTCCTATAAGATTCAAGAAATCCTAGAAATGTCTCTCTCCAAGCATCTCTCTTTCTTCTCTCTATTCTTTTTCTCTTTTTGTTTCTCTCACATTACACTGACCCACTTCATCCCTTGAGTCAAGGGACACTCAATATACAACAACGAATGTTGGATGAAAGCCAACCCAATGGTCCTTATTAAACGTGAGCTATTGAGTTAGACAAATGAGTCCGTGAATGGGATTTGGTTTCACCCAACTTTTTAATTGGCCTTAAAAGCTATAGCTTATATGATGTGTCACAAACCATGTAAATATGAAAAGGTTAATAACTTAACTGCTACTTTGACCAAGTTAAAAAAGAAACCCCAAACAACCTCACAATCCTGAGCATTAATTTTCTCCTTTTGTTGGGTACTATAGCTTGCTTTCAAGTGATATGCATGGCTTCAGATTCTGTCATAACAAGTTTGTGATTAATATCTTTGTCAGAGAATATCAGCTCAAATTTCCCTTTATATTGTTATAACCAATTTTCAGCCTTTTGGTGCTGTTCTTATCTTTTCTTCTTATTTCAAATCATTTCTGCCATGTGAAAGTTAAAGGGCTTGTTTGGCAACTTCTTCACTAACTTGGATAAGGACATTATAATGTACTTGTCAAAAGCTCATACAAGATTGAACTAATTCTTTTATTTAAAAAAGAGATTCTTGTCTAGTGTATCTTTGGCCACCTCCATCATCTTGGTTCAGTTTTAATCTAGTTAAAACTTTAACCGGATTAGTGCGAAGTTGCCGAACATACCCTGAATATCAGCTGCTGATAAATTATGTTTGTAGAAATAAGTAGCAGCATAGAAATCAATAAAATTTGAATTTTACGTGTTAGAAAACATTCCTTGGGCATATTTGTAAGTGAATAGGTAGACTGTTTGATGCTTAGCTTAGAATCAGAGACATTTTAAGCAGATCAGGTGAAAATGTATCTCTGGAGATCCATACTTCTTTGCACGTGTTGCCTGTGCAATGTTTTCCATCTTGTGAAACTACAGTAAATTCGATGTGCCATGTGTTAGTCTAACTTCTTCTTTTTCTTTTTCTTTTTGTTTCTCTCACATTACACTGACCCACTTCATCCCTTGAGTCAAGGGACACGCAATATACAACAACGAATATTGGATGAAAGCCGACCCAATTGTCCTTATTAAACATGAGCTATTGAGTTAGACAAATGAGTCCGTGAATGGGATTTGGTTTCACCCAACTTTTAATTGGCCTTAAAAGCTATAGCTTATATGATGTGTCACAAACCATGTAAATATGAAAAGGTTAATAACTTAACTGCTACTTTGACCAAGTTAAAAAGAAACCCCAAACAACCTCACAATCCTGAGCATTAATTTTCTCCTTTGTTGGGTACTATAGCTTGCTTTCAAGTGATATGCATGGCTTCAGATTCTGTCATAACAAGTTTGTGATTAATATCTTTGTCAGAGAATATCAGCTCAAATTTCCTTTATATTGTTATAACCAATTTTCAGCCTTTTGGTGCTGTTCTTATCTTTTCTTCTTATTTCAAATCATTTCTGCCATGTGAAAGTTAAAGGGCTTGTTTGGCAACTTCTTCACTAACTTGGATAAGGACATTATAATGTACTTGTCAAAAGCTCATACAAGATTGAACTAATTCTTTTATTTAAAAAAGAGATTCTTGTCTAGTGTATCTTTGGCCACCTCCATCATCTTGGTTCAGTTTTAATCTAGTTAAAACTTTAACCGGATTAGTGCGAAGTTGCCGAACATACCCTGAATATCAGCTGCTGATAAATTATGTTTGTAGAAATAAGTAGCAGCATAGAAATCAATAAAATTTGAATTTTACGTGTTAGAAAACATTCCTTGGGCATATTTGTAAGTGAATAGGTAGACTGTTTGATGCTTAGCTTAGAATCAGAGACATTTTAAGCAGATCAGGTGAAAATGTATCTCTGGAGATCCATACTTCTTTGCACGTGTTGCCTGTGCAATGTTTTCCATCTTGTGAAACTACAGTAAATTCGATGTGCCATGTGTTAGTCTAACTTCTTCTTTTTCTTTTTCTTTTTTGTGTGTGTAGTGGATAGGGTCCAGATTCTTTGATTAGATGAGAATTATGTTTAATTAATAAGTATTTACATCTAATTAAATAGTTTTAATTAAACTCTAACTGAAATTATTCAAAAGCAATTCTATTTATTTAAAATACATGACAAGATTATAATTATCTTAATTTATTTAAATCTAAATTGGTCTATAAAAAATTGAAAATGTAAATTAACTTATAGTAATGTGTCTGAAACATTGACTAGGGGCAAGACTAGAGCTAGGTATCAAAAATAAATATCAGATATATGATGGTTATATTCCAGAAAATATTTTGAGTGGGGGCATTTGCCCATACTCAGCTCTTAGTGGCTCTGCCACTGTGTGAGGTTAAAGTAATCGGGGTTAAATTTTTATATGATAATTATTATCCTAGAAAAATTAGTGGAGGAAACATTTCTGTGTTTGTTGTAACGTGCCATAAGGTTAAGATTTAACGCAAAAGGATCTGTACCACTCCCAACACAAAATACATATATTAGAAGAAGCCCCCTAATGATATTAAACTTATAAACAACCTCCTCAAAAATCTTACAGTTATAACAAATTTCATGCAAATTTTAAATTTTGCAGAAAACACCCTCCAACATTAAAAACATCCTAAAATTTTCAAATCTATAAAAATTATATTGACAATATAGGATTACCAACATCTCAAGCAGAAGTTCTAGAATTTATAGAAAACAGCCAAAAGTTTTAAAATTGTAAAACACCCTCATAGTTTCTAAATTTATAGAAAACACCTTGAAATGATCAAACCTTACAAACATGTATTTTTTTTATAAATTTCAACTTTTTGAGGTGTTTTTGTAATTTTCTCAACTGTAGGGTGTTTTTTTACAATTTTAAGAAATTTAGCTTTTTCTAAGTTTCAAAGTTATAAAATTTTCAGTTAACTGGTTGTGTTTTTGAAATTTTCTAGATGTTTTGGTAAATTTTCAATTTTTGAGGGTTCTATTGCAATTTTGAAAATCTAGGATGTTTTTACAAAGTTCAAAATTTTAGGGGTTCTTTGTAATCTTATATTTTCAGTAGGTTTGAATTCTCTAGGATGTTTTTTGTAAATTTTGAAGTATGAGGGTGTTTTTTACATATTTAAAACTTTTAGGGTATTTTCTACAAATTTTAAATTTTTAGGGGCATGTTAGTAATTTCTATATTTTTACCGTATTGTTTATAAGAGAGAAATTCTTTGGGTAGCTTTTTGTAAAATTTGAAATTTGAAGGTTTTCTACAAACCTTTTAGGGTGTTTTCTGCAAATTCCAATTTGAGGCTATTTAGATTTTAATATACTATTTGTAAGCTTTGAAATTTTGAGGATTTGTTTAAAATTTTAGGGTGTTTTTCAAAATATTCAAAACTTTCGTGATGTTTTTGCAAAGTTAAATTTAATTTTGAATTTTTTTATGTTTTAAAATTTTAAGGCTTTTTTTCAAGTTTTGAATTTTTAAGAATTCTTTATGGTTTTTACTGAGTTTTGCATTATTAAGGGTGTTTCTATAATTTTATAATTGTTCGGGGTTGTTTATAATTTTTTTTCTTTACAAGAGATTTTATCAATTTTCGGGTTTCAGGAGGCTTGTTGTACGTTTTAAAACTTTTTAGATGGTTTTTGTAGTTCCACATGTTTAAATAAACAAAGCCTCACTTTTTCACCCCTTTTTCTCTTATCTCCTAACTTGGTTAGAAGTTTATCCTTCTATGGGGTTAAACTTTATCCTTGATGAAGTTTAGAACGATAACAAATATAGATAAAGATGAGATAATATGTAACAGGACATACGTTGCCGCTCTTTGCCCATGTACCAAAAGCCTTAGTTCATGCTGCATAGGGTTGTTATGCCTGTTGCGTGCCTAGCTTGTTTTCTAATTCACAATATGGAGCGAGATTATCCAGTGACAAAAGGAAATAATCCATAACTTGATGCAGTTTTCTTAGACCTGTGTGTACAACTTCCCAATTAGGGCTGTCCATTTGGGCCCGGCTCGGTGTCCGGACCGGACCTAGGTGGGCCCAAGCCAGTGCGGGCTTGGCAAATCCGGGCCTAAGCCCGGACTCACGGGCGAGTCGAACCCTCAGCAAACCTTATGGACCGTCCGAACCGATTTCTAATATTATACTATATATATATATATATATATATATATATATATATATATATATATATATATATATATATATATATATATATAATTTATAAATATATATAAATTGGTCATTAATGTATACTTATATATATTTTTAAGTGTATATTGTCATTAATATATACTTATATATACTTATATATATATATTTCTAATGTATACTATATATAGTTATAGTATAATATGATCATTAATGTATACTTATATATACTTACATATAATATATAAGTACTAATAGAATATAATTTTCTACTACTTAGTAAACACTTAGTATGATTGATTTTTTATCAAAACTTCAGATATTTTATTTTTAATTACTCTTGAAATTTCATTTTTATTAAAAATTAATTTTAAAGCAAAAAAATAATAAAATAAAAAAAATTAAAAAATTAGGCCGACAGTTGCGGGCCACCGGGTCCGGTCGATACCGGTCTTGACGACACAAATTCGGACTGGGCGTCTTGGCTGGCTTGGATTTGAACGGCCTATTCCCAATTACATAATGGTAATGGACTGTGGAAAAATGATCAAATTCATACATATAGCTTAGGTATCTTTTGGCCTGCTTTTAATCTCACACAGTTAAATTTCAAGGCAGCTCAGCTGCATAATGACTTGTCTTTTCAAATTGTTTTATTTTGCTTAAAAAATGCGAAGTATTAGTGGTAACAGATGATATTTTTTCATGGTAGCAGTTATTTCGCCTCACTTCTCTATATTGATTGATGTTTATCATAGTGTCCTGCCTGCGGCACCCTGTTTATGAAGTGGTTCGCTAAGATTATATTCTTACCTTTCGTCAGGAAATAGTTTACTTTCTTTTCGCAGATTTTCAAGTCATAGTTTCTGTTTCGTCCTTTCTCACTTAAAACCATAAGAAAGAATCATGATTCTTCTACTAGTTTTGTTTTCTTGTGTAGTTCTCACTTAAAACCATAACAACTAATCATGTTTCTTCCACTAGTTTTATTTTCTTGTCTAGTTATGGCCTTGTTTTATTTTGTTTTTGTTTTTCTTTTTTTTTCTGTTTTGTTTTGTTTTTTTTTTTCCTTCTCATGTTTTAAGATATCTATTTGGTTTGCTTGCAATTGTTGCACTTTCATGTCTACAATTACATTACCCAGTTTTCTCTATGCGTTTTTAGAAGGTTGGATAGTTTACATTTATTATTACATCTCTTAGGCCACGTTTGTCGTTTATCCTGGGACTAGGGGGTGTTATAACATCCGGACTATAGTCCTCAGACTGTGTTATCCTAGGACTATTATAGTCTAGTCCAATTTTTTTTCCCACGTGGACTAAAGTTTGAACTAACTTTAAAAATAGTCCACACTAGTTTTTGGTTTTAGTGATTATGATCGTTCGGGCTAACATCATAAACAGAATGACATTTTTGCACTCAAGTCAACAAATACTATTCTAATGCATATGCTTGACAAGAATCAAATTTCGAGCATGTCCTCTCATTCATGACTTTATAACTCCATCCCATGTTATCGTGATGCCATGCCTAGTCGTCCCATGACGTATGCATGGACTTCTAGTGGGTTATGTCACCATGTCATGCATACTGATTATTGTATATAACATTAACGTATGCCTACTGATTATTGATTCCAGCAATGACTTTCCTTGGAATTACTTTCATCGTGCTTTCAAGTCCCTCACAAGGCTTCATTTTTCAAAGTCTAATGTCCTTCAGGCCTCAAACTATATTTTAGCAGGAATTTGTAATCTGCCTTTTGTATGTCATGGTGCCATATAAGGAAGTGAACCAGTTATCCATTAGAGTAATTGCTCTTTTCTGGGCCTTATTATTATATTGCAGATTATGCTTTAGTATACTTTGAGGATGATTCTCAAGCTACAAGGGCCATTAAAGAACTCAATAATAGGCGTTTTGGCTCTAAAAGGAACAGGCTTACAGTGCGTTGGTGGAGAGTAAGTTTCATTTTTATTTTTCTTCATTAAATTCTAAGCTCGACTCATTTGTTTTTACATTCTTTTAGTAAGTAAAATAGCTTTTGAAATTTCCCATTTCTTTTTTAAATTATTAAAAAATTGTTTTATATGTCTTTATATAGCAGGAAGAGCAGAGTGATAGTGTTCGTTCGAAGTCACCTGATCATTCGAAGTTACCTAGCTCGAATGATCGGGACTGAAGGTAATCATTGAATATAAACTCTAGAAAAGACATATAAATTTTATTATACACCATTGCTTGTATCTTTTTATTTCCGTCTTTGACATTTAAAAGAAAAATATATGATAAAACCTAAGAACATTTAAAGTTTAGTTTTCAACTTTGGTAATTTAAATTAACATCAATAAAATATACTTTTCTATGCATATTATTTGATGTTTGAATAATTACTTAGTTTGTTGCTTTTATAGTATTGCTGTTTATACCATTTTAAGACATTGAGCCAAAATTGCTAATATCATTTTGATCTTTTACATTTTTTTGTTTTTTTGTTTTGACAGTCGGTCTCCTGTTTGAAGGTCCAAGAGTTGAAACAAATGCAGAAGAATGACCTGATGCAAATGAGAGGGACGATTGGATATGAAATTCGTGATTCTAGTTTGTGCCCTTCTCTGTGTTCTTAGGTTGTAGAAGGTTAAGACCTAAAAAAAATTAAAAAATTAAAAAATAAAAAAACTCCTAACAGCTATTCATAGTTAATTGTTTTTATGAAGAACATTGTTTTCGCTTTGTAATTATACTTTGCTCCATAGTTAATTGCTTTTGACTGAAGAATATTGGTTTCCTTTTGTAATTTCTATTGTGATTGCATGATAGAAATCCTGGTTATATGAAGATTTCTGTTCGCACACATTGAAGTGTGATTCCTATGTGTTTCTTCCTGAGAGCGAGGATTTGATTCCTGTTTGCTTATATTTGGAGAAAATTTTGAAATATACTATTTTAAAAATTTAATTAGCAAAATCGATCACTATTTAGTTGTGGTAGCATGACTAACTGAAAAGTGGTTGATTTTGCAAAATAGAGATTTTAAAAAATATGAGACTACTAGTCCCTTATAATTGGTAGTCACTAATTAGTAACAATAAGTACAGTGTCCAGATTCTCTATAATCTTGATGGTAGAGAATATCTACTGCTGATACCGGTTATCTAAAAGGGAGTGCGTGTATTGACTAGGAGGGATGTATGGGTCCTCAAACCTTTTCAGACGGCTTGTTTTTGGGCCGGTAGCCTTATCCTGCACACGAAGAGTACATAAGAGGACGGAGTTGGATTCTCCGGTGATTCCTCTAACGGTCAAGTCAGTATAAAGCTTGAGAGGAGAAGATGAGTAGTTGTGCAAGGGTTTTAGGGCAGAAAATCACCTTACCTTCAGCAGCCAATTGCACTCCCTTTTATAGCATATAAAAGGGGGGGAATGGGTAAGTTTCGGCCGAGTATGAATCGGAGGCTTGGTGGGTATTCACTTTATATGTGGCTGCTGAGGAGGATGTCACTCAGATGTTTAATGTGATGATGACGCGGTACGCAAGGTGCTGACGAGGATGCATCGTCTTTTTACTGAAGGATGGCACATATTGCCTTTTCATTAGGTTTCGCAGGTTGTTGGCCGAGAAAGGTCGAGTGTTGAAAGGGAGTAGTGTCGATCTGACTGGTAGGTCGAGTGTGCCGACAAGTACCGTCTTTTTAGTTGGCCTCGCAAGTTGTCGACCTGGCCTTGAGTAATGGGGGTCAACTCAAATGATAAGGTCGAGTGAAGGAGTCGAGTGAGAGCTTGTCTCCACTCAGCCCTTTTTGACAATAGGCGAGTGTCCATGCTATCTGAGTCGACTTAGCTGGGGGTAAGATGATCTGTTGATTAGGGTTAATCTAGGACACATGTCGACTCCAGAAGGAGGATTAACACTTAGGTGATTTATAGAAGTAACATTGGCCCCTTTTGCTCGGACTCGGGGTAGCCGAGTTCAAGTAAAATTTGAACAGTTGGTGTGTGGAATCTGAGGTGTATTTATAAGGGAAGTGATGGACTGCTTGTTGATGTGACGTGCTGACGTCATTGGAGATCGTGCGCCCACGTTGCCTCGTTTGCCGAAAGATATAAATGTGGTCAACCAAAAGGCAAAGCTTTCGGTTCTTGAGCAGTCTGTTCAACTTTCGAGGTCGATCTCGGTCGTTCATCTATGAGGGAGTAGACCGTTCTAATTCTGACATGTGTCCATCTCCAGATTCTTTTATATATCCGTTCTGCTAGAGGGTTCTGTTTGCAAACTCTCTGATCTTTGAAATTCTGAGATTTCTACAGCGAGCAACCTCCGATCAGTCTTTCGACGATCTTTGATGGCTTCCACCGCTTTTATCGTCTGTCGCAATGAGATGAGGACTAAACTACTGAGGAATTTCCATCCTAAGATCTGTGCAATGGAGCTTGAGGCCTAGTATGATCATTATGATATTCCTCAAGCATTTATGTTGTTGGCACCGAAGAGAGCTTAGCGGTATATGACTGTAGGGTCGAAAAAATATTTATTGATTGAATGAACGTGTCACAATCAAATTCTCTCGATTACAGAGGAAGAGGAGGTTAATCTGACTCCTCTTTTGTATGGGTTCTTGGTGGCGAGAGGATGCTTCACTTGATGCTCGAGTCGAGGTTGCTTCCCGCTGACGATCGTAACCAAGGTCGGGTGATCAAGAGGTTGTTGGAGAGGTTCCCGATCTCTCCTATGCACAAGTGTTGAGCTCCCAAAGTTCTCAGAACCCCCCTTCATGTGGAGATGGTGGCTTATAAATAGGCAAGGAGAGGCATGGCCACTTCCTTGATTTGTGGGATATGGCCATGCTCGCTGAGGAGAGCCATGCCCCCGTGGGATGTGACCACTATGGGATGTGACATCTCCCATGCTTCAAGTGGGCGGTCTTGGTTGGATGGTGAGCTTCGCCGCTGGCGAACCTCGTCAATGAAGAGTTTCGCTACTGGGCGAACCTCGGATGGCAAATCAGCATTGTGGGTTAATCTAGGACACATGTCGACTCCGAAGGAGGATTAACACTTAGGTGATTTATAGAAGTAACATTGGCCCCTTTGCTCGGATCGGGGTAGCCGAAGTTCAAGTAAAATTGAACAGATTGGTGTGTGGAATCGAGGTGTATTTATAAGGGAAGTGATGGACTGCTTGTTGATGTGACGTGCTGACGTCATTGGAGATCGTGCGCCCACGTTGCCTCGTTTGCCGAGCGCATATGTCGTGTCAACCAAAAGGCAAAGCTTTCGGTTCTTGAGCAGTCTGTTCAACTTTCGAGGTCGATCTCGATCGTTCATCTATGAGGGAGTAGACCGTTCTAATTCTGACATGTGTCCATCTCCAGATTCTTTTATATATCCGTTCTGCTAGAGGGTTCTGTTTGCAAACTCTCTGATCTTTGAAATTCTGAGATTTCTACAGCGAGCAACCTCCGTCGATCTTTCGACGATCTTTGATGGCTTCCACCGCTTTTATCGTCTGCAATGAGATGAGGACTAAACTATCGAGGAATTTCCATCCTAAGATCTCAGGCAATGGAGCTTGAGGCCTAGTATGATCATTATGATATTCCTCAAGCATTTATGTTGTTGGCACCGAAGAGAGCTTAGCGGTATATGACTGTAGGGTCGAAAAAATATTTATTGATTGAATGAACGTGTCACAATCAAATTCTCTCGATTACAGAGGAAGAGGAGGTTAATCTGACTCCTCTTTTGTATGGGTTCTTGGTGGCGAGAGGATGCTTCACTTGATGCTCGAGTCGAGGTTGCTTCCCGTTGACGATCAGACCAAGGCTGCGGGTGATCAAGAGGTTGTTGGAGAGGTTCCTGATCTCTCCTATGCGCACAAGTGTTGAGCTCCCAAAGTTCTCAGAACCCCCCTTCATGTGGAGATGGTGGCTTATAAATAGGCAAGGAGAGGCATGGCCACTTCCTTGATTTGTGGGATATGGCCATGCTCAGTTGAGGAGAGCCATGCCCCCCCTGTGGGATGTGACCACTATGGGATGTGACATCTCCCATGCTTCAAGTGGGCGGTCTTGGTTGGATGGTGAGCTTCGCCGCTGGCGAACCTCGTCAATGAAGAGTTTCGCTACTTGGCGAACCTCGTCAATGTCGATTCACCGCTGGCGAACCTCGTCAATGTCGATTCACCGCTGGCGAACCTCGTCAATGTCGAGATTCACCGCTGGCGAACCTCGTCAATGTCGAGATTCACCGCTGGCGAACCTCGTCAATGTCGAGATTCACCGCTGGCGAACCTCGTCAATGTCGAGATTCACCGCTGGCGAACCTCGTCAATGTCGAGATTCACCGCTGGCGAACCTCGTCAATGTCGAGATTCACCGCTGGCGAACCTCGCTCAATGGAGAGTTTCGCTACTTGGCTAACCTCGCTCAATGGAGAGTTTCGCTACTTGGCGAACCTCGTCAATGTCGAGATTCACCGCTGGCGAACCTCGTCAATGTCGATTCACCGCTGGCGAACCTCGTCAATGTCGATTCACCGCTGGCGAACCTCGTCAATGTCGATTCACCGCTGGCGAACCTCGTCAATGTCGATTCACCGCTGGCGAACCTCGTCAATGTCGATTCACCGCTGGCGAACCTCGTCAATGTCGAGATTCACCGCTGGCGAACCTCGTCAATGTCGATTCACCGCTGGCGAACCTCGTCAATGTCGATTCACCGCTGGCGAACCTCGTCAATGTCGAGATTCACCGCTGGCGAACCTCGCTCAATGAAGAGTTTCGCTACTTGGCTAACCTCGTCAATGTCGAGATTCACCGCTGGCGAACCTCGTCAATGAAGGGCTCCGCTACTTGGCGAACCTCGTCAATGAAGAGTTTCGCTACTTGGCGAACCTCGCCGAGTGAAGAGCTTCGCCGCTGGCGAACCTCGTCAATGTCGAGATTCACCGCTGGCGAACCTCGTCAATGAAGAGTTTCGCTACTTGGCGAACCTCGGTTGAATGTCGAGCCTCGCCGCCAGCGAACCTCGCCGAGTGAAGAGCCTCACGCTTGGCGAACCTCGTCAATGTCGAGATTCACCGCTGGCGAACCTCGTCGAATGGAGAGTTTCGCTACTTGGCGAACCTCGGTTGAATGTCGAGCCTCGCCGCCAGCGAACCTCGCCGAGTGAAGAGCTTCACGCTTGGCGAACCTCGTCAATGTCGAGATTCACCGCTTGGCGAACCTCGCTCGAATGAAGAGCTTCGCCGCTGGCGAACCTCGCCGAGTGAAGAGCTTCGCCGCTGGCGAACCTCGCTCGAATGAAGAGCTTCACGCTTGGCGAACCTCGCTCGAATGAAGAGCTTCGCCGCTGGCGAACCTCGTCAATGAAGGGCTCCGCTACTTGGCGAACCTCGTCGAATGGAGAGTTTCGCTACTTGGCTAACCTCGGTTGAATGTCGAGCCTCACGCTGTGGCGACCCTCCTCTTTTAATGGGGAGCCTTGCCGCTTGCGACCTTCCTCATATGCTACGAAGAACGGTCGTAACTTTCAAACCGCATTTCGAATTGGACGAATTATATATGAAAATCGACTATCTCGACGAGACGAGCCAACCAAACCCACCAAGGATTCGGTTTGCTCCGGTCATTTTGCCCAATTCCTTCCGGTTTGAGAGATATCGCACTTTTGTCTATTTTGTAAAGTCAAGCATTCAGTGAACTTAACCTCGTGGCCTCGACTTCACTCGAGATGAACCCTTAGGCTCTTTTGCTTGTCCCGAAGTTGTCGTGGCAGGATTAAGGCAATTTTTATTGCCTACAATGACGATAGTGGGGACTTTGCTCTAGTGTATCTCCGTCATCTGGAGTATGGCCTTCATTTTCCGATCCATCCATTTCTCGTCCGTGTCTTCGAAGCCTTGGGAGTCTTACCTTCCCAAATCAAACCGAACTCTATCACCATGGTAGTGGGGTTCATGGTGATTTGCCACCGGGTTGGAGTCAACCCAACTCTTCATATGCTCAGCCACCTGATCGGTGTCAAGATTGGGAAGAAGGAGGGGCACATTTTCTTCTAAAACCTTGGCAGCTTCAGAATTGTCTCAGACGCTCCTGAGTCGAATAAAGATTGGAAGGAGAAGTTTTTCTGGGTCTTCAGAGCCGGTCCCATATTATCTTGCTCGGCTTGGCCCGAGATCAGCAGAGATGCTTTGAAGCAGGGTTTCCTTACCGCTGAGGATAGAGAGGGGCTGGAGAAAGTTCAGGCCTATGCTGAGTCCCGAAAGATCGAAAATCTTTTCGATCGAGTGGTATTGAGGGTGGTTGGCATAGATATAGGTGTCGGTGGGCACACGTTATTGGTTAAGCTACTACAATCACCTATGCAATCATTGTTCATAAAGCTAAGCTCATACATGGCTACATAGCATATCACATATCATACGAGCATGTGCAAAACGATTTAAAGTCTTAGCACGCTTAGATTTTGTTAAACGTGTTACCAGTAAAACAAAACTAAATAATGACCAATAATAACGACTTTTTTTTACTCAAATATATTCAGTTAGTGTTCAATTTCCCCATTTAAATTCAATATTTTCAAAGCAACTTATTTTAGAGCGATTACACATGATGTGATCTAGCCTCAACTTCTCTATATTACTTAACTAACTGTTGAGTGGGAAATCTGATGTCCAGTCAATGAAGGTAGCTAATCTCCATGCTCGATCAAATCATGGTCTCACCCCAATACTTAGTGAGGAATATTGAAATTCTAATAGTTAAAAGGGTGCATGTGTAATTGATAACGAAAGGGGGTGTTCATTCTTTTCCAAGTTGAACCACAATAGTACCGAGTCATATTAATTGCCCAAACGTCTCTCATGGCACGTGTATCCCAATCTGACTCATTACAGAGTCGGGCATGAAAGACTCTAGCGGATATTCATTTACGATTTCAGTTTTTGGTCTGACTGTTTATTTATGAACGCAACGGGTTACCCAAAACTTGTCTCAGGACGTCCATTCCACCCTTGACGAGGTGTGGTTCAAGTTTGAAGATCATACGATAAGGTTCGAATGAAAGGCGAGCTCAAATAACTCATATAAAAGATATACATATGCGGTGCATGTTTTTAGGCAGTTGGTTAGGGGTTCCGGCGGCTACCAAAGGGGATCAGGCGGCTGATTGTCGAAAGATAAAATATTGGTTGCGAAAATGAGTTTTAGACTCGGCTAGAGAATGGACTAGGTGGTTGGCCATCGGGCTGAAATATGGGTTTTCCAGGTTTTGGCGAACGATTCGACAATGTATCTCGAACGTTTGGCTTATAATTCAAGAGAGCTATTTTACCATGGTATCTAGGAGTTAAACTAAACTATCGGCATCAATTTGGAGTAGTTATAATATGAGATTTGGCAGAACGCCAAAAATCTAACGGGTTTTCATGTCAAATGTTTCGAAATGACAAAGTGTTCTTCACGAGAATTGAAACAATGAAACATAAAACATATAGATTGATGTCCATATTATTCTAACAATCAAATCACAGATATATCAACTTGCACGAAAAACCGATATGTCGAAAAACATCAAAATTGTCAATGAAATAATACAAGGAAAATGACAACATCAATTCTCGATATAATAACATACACACGCATACTATTCTACAGGAAGTAAAAGGGAGTTAATACTTGCCGAATCCTTTTTACCGATGTACGACAATTTGGATGGTCAAACATACGAACGAGACATCGAAAGCTGACTTCTCATTTCCTCTTTGTTGGTGGGCCATGGTGGAATTCCAGGAAGACAAAAATCTGAGCTCCTAGGGTTTAGATCTGGTTTTATAAGGTCTCTAGGCTTATTTGGCTGATTTACAGTTTGACCGCTTTGTTTCTAACCTATGAAGCCTTTTATTATATAAACCCTTATAAAAGTCATAATTTAACAAATTAGGAGTTATAACAAATTCTAGAGGATTTGACTTGGTCCTATGGATGGAAAGTTTGCCAGTGATGGCCATCACGATGTCGGAGGTACGGGGTGTCACAAATTCCCTTCACTAAGGGCCGGTTTATTTGCCAATTTTTTGGGGTTGTAATACTGTAGATGTCAGATGCTACACTATTACCCTCAACTCCTCTGTTTGGTTGTTCAAATTAGTGTGGCTATCAGAATGAAGTTCCCATCAGAGTTGAGTTGGGCTACTTGTAGTTGAGTTGGCGCCCTCAAAGATTTCTCAAAGAAAAAACAAAGGAAATGGGCTCATAGTGCAACCGCCGAAACAAATGATCACTCATTTCCTCGTTAATATAGCCACTTCGCGTTTTTTACAAAAGTTAACCAAAGAGGCCCTTAACCTAACGTGTTGGGCCACATATCATTATCATTCCTCTGATTAGATCCAAAATTTCTCTGTAGCAAACTCATACGAATCATCATATTTTAAAAGAAAAGAAAAGAAAAAGAATCAAACAACAATGGAGGCGATCAAAGCGAAGAAGAAGCAGATATTCATCCTCTCCGGCCAAAGCAACATGTCCGGCTGCGGTGGCGTGAAAGACAGCATATTCAACGACGTCGTCCCCCTCCAGAGCTCTCCCCACCCCTCCATCCTCCGCTTCACCTCCGCATCCCGCTGGGAGCCAGCCGCCGAGCCCCTCCACGCCGACGTCGACTCCTCCAAGACCTGCAGAGTGGGGCCCGGCATGGCCTTCGCCAACGCGTTCATCAAATCAATTAACCAAGAAGATGTTGCCGTGGGCCTCGTTCCTTGTGCTGTCGGGGAGACGGCGATAGACGAGTGGGCCAAGGGGTCTGGGCTTTACGAGATGATGGTGGCAAGAGCGAAGGAGGCCGTCGACAGCGGAGGGGGCTAAATTGAAGAGGCTGATTGGAAATGTGAGAGCTGATCTCAATTTACCTTCTCTACCTTTCATTCAGGTAATGATACTTCGCGTGACTAAATTTCCTTCAGTTTGAGAATTTTTGAGATTTTGATGGTGAAAACAATTTCAAGGTCTCTTACAAGACAAATACTCATCACAATAGTGCATATGATTGTCATGTATGTAGAATTTGTATTGCCACAGCTTTGACTTATATAATCGCATGACATTGCTCGTGGTCCATCTTGACTGTTCTTCTGTAATGTTGTGAGTTTTTGTTCCCTGTTTCCTTTTGTTACGTATTTAACAAATAATACAAGTAGCTCAAGTAGAAAATTAGGAAGAGAATGTGAAGTTCATCGATTAACTGATTGAAAAGTGAAACTTGACTAGTTAATTTTATCATTACTTCGATTTTCTAATTTTAAACTATTGGAAAGTACATAGCTCCGAAATTCAAATGATCACATTTTGAGAAATTTCATAAGGTGGCCAGTGATCAAATGTACACTACTATTGTTTCGGATATCTCCCCTCATAAGTTATCCTTATACCCTCAAATACGTATGCCTGCGCCTACTTAATTAGAGAAAGCAATACTCCTCAAATCTCCCTATCAAGCACCAGATCAGAAGTATTATTTTTCTGTCAAAGTAATGATACAATCTTTGACGAATCATGCCTGATTAATCATTTCTGTCTCGTTTGACTTGGTGCTGATAAAAAAAAACTCATTATTGTTAATGTAGGTTGCTATTGCATCAGGGGAAGAGCGCTTGATAGAGAAGAAAAGAGAGGCTCAGTTGGGAATAGACCTGCCAAATGTGGTGTGCATTGATGCAAAGGGATTGCTACTCAATGAAGATAATATACATCTCTCCACTCAAGCTCAGGTCTTATTGGGTCAGAAGCTGCAGATGCCTACCTCAAGCACTTCTCTGGCATCTGATGAAGTTAAATCACACATAAATACCTGTTATTTTGTTTCGATGTATGTTGTTTCTTTGGTAACTTTATTTTCAAAAATTAAGGTGCAAAATGAACATATTATGTCTGATTCTCCGTCACTCTACGACGATGTCAAACAAGTTTGACTGTGATGCATGTTCTTGCCTAATCCCTAGATAATTGTATCGCAAACTTAGACAATCCTTACTCAAATGTAACTTGATGATATGGTGATGCAAACTGGATATTTACTCAACTTATAACTTTTCTTTATCACAATAACAAGGTACATGTGCATGAGTTATTGTAGTCAAAGAAAGCACACGCTTCTCATCACATTCATGCATTTTTTTTTCTCTCACTTAACTTACTCTCAAACTTAATATAGTCAATTCACATTTAAACTGGGTGTTTGCTCTTGGTTTATGTACTACATGGTATCATACAAAGAAATTGTATAAACGTGCAAATGAAGAAAGTGTTTCATGCCAAATCATCAAAATATAGTTAAAATATATATTACTAGAATGAGATGATCCGATGTCCTAAAAACAGTGTTTAATATATGAATTTGCACTTTTATGAGCTGAAAACCTAGACTCGCGTAGTAGAAACAATTTTTTAAAATCCGCATTAAATTCCTGGCCAACAAGATTCGAACCTGGGTTGCTCTGATACAATCTTAGATTTTAGTCCCTCTAACTATTACACCAAAACTCCAAAATTATGGTGAGAGTCTAGGATTATAGTTTTATATTAATTTTAATATAGTCCGCTTTTTGTGCAGAAAGGAGGGTGGAGCTAACATTCAACTACTATGGATAAAAATAAAAAAGTTTCAACATGAAGGCAACATGCTCAAAACCTACTAAAGTTCTTGTTTAAGTCCAAATTCACCATTTTAACATTATGATTTAACCTCTAGGAATTGACTATTGCCTTTTCAAATAAATGGAAATGTTTGCATGCTTTTTATTGTAATGAATTGGAGACATAACACTTGAACTATGATTATATATTTCATAGCTAAGCATTGTTGGGAAATAGCCTTGTATTTCACTCCTAGAAGACAACGGAACAATTGGAAACAAAGCGGGAAGTGAAACGAGGCGACACAAGAAAAAATGGTGAGCAACGGTAGCTAGGGGACAAGCTGGTCCGACCGACAGAATTCTATGTCGGTATACCGACCAGTCAGGCCGGTCGGTTAGACCGGGTTAGGGCAGTTTTCCTGCTTTGGGTCTGTTTTGGAATTTTATTAGGGTTACTCATGTTGGGTTATGTCTTTAGTTTTGGGGCCTATGAAAGAAGTCTTCCAGATCCACGATTAGTAGAATCTGTTGGGAAATAATCCTAACGTACGCGTTTGTTAAAGCAGTACGCGTTTGTTGGAGTCATTAGGAGTTTGTTGTTAGCAGATCTTATCTTTAGGAGGTTGTTAGTTTGTTGATTTGGTTTGTTACTCTTGTTAGCTATTTAAACATCAAGTTGTACGTTGGTTTCGATGAGCAAGTTTCTTCAATAAAACATTCCATCTTTGTGCGTCTCTTTCTTCTCAACCTGCTCCTTCAACTTGCAGCGTACGTGTGTACATGTTCTTTGTGTGTTCCTGGTGACCGAGCTTCTACACGTGGTATCAGAGCGTTGGTATGCCGAAGCACATGCCGTCGCCAAGCAAATCCCAGAGCGGGAGCGGGGAGCTCTTCGACACGGCGACATCAAAAGCTACGGCAAGGGAGAGTTCGGTAACCCTCAAGTATCCGATACTGTCGAAGTCGAATTACCCGGCGTGGGTAATGAAGATGAAGGCCAACATGCGCGCCCAAGGGGTTTGGGCGGCAGTCGAGGCCACCAACGATGGCTAAGCGGTGGACGAGAAGAAAGATCAGATGGCGCTCGCCGTCATCTACCAGGCGATCTCGGAGGAGACGATGCTTCAACTCGCAGGCAAGGAGACTGCCCGTGAGGCCTGGGAGGCGCTCAGAATCATGCACGTTGGTGTGGAACGTGTGAAAGAAGTCAAACTCCAAGCACTTCGGTGGGAGTTTGAGAATCGCGCATGGGCTCGCGCCACGGTGGATGAGTTCATTGCGAAACTCACTACCCTTGTGAACCAGATCCGTTCCTTTGGGGAGAAAAGGGAGGAGAGCCATGTGGTGAAGAAACTTCTCCGCTGTGTGCCACCAAAGTTCTTGCAGATCGCCGCGACTATGGAGCAGTTCAGCGATCTCAAGACCATGCAGGTGGACGAGGTGATTGGTGCCCTAAAGGCGCATGAGGAGCGCTACCGTGACTATGATGGATGGCATGAATAGGCGCTACTAATAAGAGGGGATCCTAAACTCCACACGAAGTCATCTCGGGGAGAGGAATCCTCTTCTCAAAATAACCGCGAGCGTGGCCGTGGTAATTCACGCTGCTGTGGCCGTGGCCGCGGCCAGGTAGGCCGCGGCGGTGGCTGATGGGAAATAAATGATTACTTCCTAAAGTTGCAAGTATACAACCTTGATCAACTTATAGTATAAAAGATTATCGATCCTACGAGGAACGTGAAGAAGGAAGTTAATTAAGTTTGGTTCTTTGTTTGATTATGTGCGCGAAAATTAGGAGTTATTCAAGAATAAAAGAAAAACATGGTGAAAGTGGTTTGTGAGAGATAAGAGAGAGTGGTTGTGGATTATGTGCAAAAGAGGAGAAAATGAAGTTGAGAATGTGGTTGTGGTTGTGGTTATATGCACATAATAACAAAACTAGGTTTGAGATTATATGCACATGGAGGGAATATGAAATTGAGAGAGAAGTAAAAATCAATGAAATCAAGAATCAAGAATAAAGAAAAATAACAAACAAATAAAAAGCAAGGATAAGAGGAAAATAAAAAGAAGGTAAAGTATGGAGGATTAATTAAAGATATGAGGAATCTAGAGTAGATCCACTTAGCTTATCTCAATCTTATGGGAATAAGTTGGATTTGTTAGCTAGTTTCAAATAATCTCTAGGGATCTCACAAATATTAGCTCCACACTTAGAAAAGGGTAATTCCCTAGAGGGTTCTAGCCTCAAGGTGAATTAAAGAAAAGAAAAATCTATACTAGAAAGTAAATACAAGAATTAAAGACATTGCATGAAAGTAAATTGCATGAAAGTAAATCTAAGCTACAAAGCATATAAATGAACAAGAAATGAAAAAGAAATGAAAAAAATAAAAAGAAAACCAACAACTCCCGATCTTCATCGCATCCTCCTTTTGGTCCTTGGACAAGAAGAAGAGAAAGAAAATTGAAGGGGTGAAAAATTTTATTTATTGTGTAACAAAAGTTATAATTTTTGGAAGGTCTTCTCAATTAAGAGTAACCCTCCTCTCCAAATAGAGTTTTTACAAAATATTTCACACTCAAACCTCTCCCTCTACCCCTCTATTTATAGCCCAACGGAGTTGATGTGAACCATTGGATCAAACTTGGCCACCAAGGAAGAGAAATCAGCCATTGATCAAATCTGTTGCGAACCAACCGGTTGGCCAATCGGTTGGTTTCTAACCGAATTTATATTTTCTTGATTTTTCTTCACGAATTTCCCTTGGATCCTAGGGTTTTCTTGGGCCTTCGTTTGTCTTCATATTTGGGCTTCAAAAATTGGTAGAAAATCAGAGGATTTGAGTCATTTGGGCTTTTATTCATTATTTCTTTATTAACCTGCAAAATAAGATAAAAATAATTATTAGTAATATCTTTATTCATATAAAATAGGTAATGAGGGTATAAATTTGTAATTAAAATGTGATAATCAAATACCCCCACACCTAAACTTTTGCTAGTCCTCTAGCAAAGAAAATAAAAAGAAAACCTAACTCACTTTCAAGAGAATCGCTGTATTTAGCGATACAACAAGTCTTTAAACCCCTAGGTTACCCTAGTGGATGAGTTGTAGTCTCGTGAGGGTTTGCAGTGAATATACCCACAAAATTCAGTCAACTTGCCAATTTAAAGAAGTTAATGAAATAATTAATTCATTTGATATATTCAAACATTCCAATTGAAGTTGGTTAATACTCAAGAAAATATTTTTATCATAACTCCAAGGTAAGTTTCTTTAGAAAATCTTTTCATCATAGTTATACAAAACTAAGTTTAACTTAGAAAAATAAAAGTTTTGAAGAGAACATGCTAGCTCTTTGTTTCAATAAAAATTTCAAGTCTCTTAATCAATTTATTTTTCAAAATATATAAATATAACTATATAGATATATTTGTTATATATATATATAAAATTATTATATATATATATATATATATATATATATATATATATATATATATATATATATATATATATATATATATATATATATATATATATATATATATATATATATATATATATATATATATATATATATATATATGACAATCTTTATTCCATATTGATTTTGTTCTACTTTGTCGGCTTTCTAAGTGACCATTAAAGAGTTTTGGGCCAATGGATCCCAACCCAAGTGGGCTTAGGTCATTAAGTATGAAAATACTCATTGGGCTTAATTACTCATCAACTTAGGCTTAATAAGATAGAACCACATTGGAGTTCAAGATTTTTTTTGCATTATATATATATGATGTATATATTTATATATGAGTATATGTATATATTTTGAAAGATATATAGATTAGGACAACTTGAAAATTTATTTTTAACTCTAAGCTAAACATGCAAAAATTTCATTACTTTAAAATCTAAGTTAAGACTTAAGTGAAGTATACTACTTTGAAAATCATTTCTTAAGAAATTTATTTGGAGTTATCATGAAAGGTAAACTTGAGTATAGAACTAACTAAGGATTAGAAGACTTAAATTCTATCAAATAGATCAATTACTAATCAACTCTATTAAGTTGACAAGTGACTATATATATATTTTTAATTTTTCTTTTCTTTTTTATATATAAAAAATGGTAAGAAAAGAAGAAAAATGACTAAGATAAAGATAAAAATGACTAATCCCCACGCCACACTTAAATTTTGCATTGTCCTTAATGCAAACTCTATAATGCACAAAGTAAAACAGATAAGAATGGAAGCACTTACATTTGTTGATTGACCTAGAACAATGAAAAATCTGCAATTACCTTTGGTATGAGGAGGATGAAGTCAAAAAAATTTATTCTCTTTTTTTCTCTTTATATTTTTTCTTTTTTTCTTTTTAATAAAGAAAAATAAGAAACTCTCACATGAGAGAAGAATAAATCTTTTATTATTATGAGACAAAAATAAAATGTAGAATAAAAGATGAAACATGATAAGCTCACATTCTACATTAACTCCTACCTTATAGCTAAAAATTCTACCCGAAATTTAAAGAATTCCAAAATGATATAATCATCGATGTGCTTAAATTCTAAAAATTTCGTGGTTTTAGTGATGTTTGCAAAGAATGCAAGGTAGGTATTAATGGTTGTATGCTTTTGAACTTAGATTCGTTATTAACAAAATTATGTGCAACCAAGTCTTCTTTAAAATTTCCTCAAATACAAAATTTAAGGTTTCACATTTTGGTTGGTTATTTTCAAAAATCTAAGTTCATCCGAAAATAGTTCTTCAACAGCTTCCTCATTCTCAAGAAAATTTTTCGGCCTCAAGAAAATTTCCTCAAAACTGAGGTCTATCTCATTCTCTTTTTGTATCTCCTGAATGTAATTTATTTAAAAAGGTTGATTAGTTAGCTGATTCTCTATATTGAAAATATTGATATCAGCAGTCATATTCCCAAAGGACAGCTTCATTTGACCAGTTCTACAGTTGATAAAAGCATTAGATGTAGCTAAGAATGGTCTTCCTAAGATGACAGGTATCTGTCCTTTTGGATTGGAAACAGGCTGCGTTTCCAGGACGATGAAATCCACAGGGAAAATGAACTCTCCAACCTTAATCAAAACATCTGTTATCTCACCCTTGGGGACTTTGACTGATCTATTAGCTAACTGTATGGTGTATTTGGTAGGTTTGAGTTCTCCTACCCCTAGTTGTTGATAGACCGAGTATGGAAGCAAATTAACACTGGCCCCTAAGTCTAAAAGTGCCTTATCAATGTGACTATGACTAATGATACAAGAGATGGTAGGGCAACCTGGATCCTTATGTTTCAGAGGCATGGGCTTTGAGATTATATCAGTGATATTGGCAGCAAGAAAGACTTTCTTCGGAATATTTATTCTTCTCTTTTTAGTGCACAAATCTTTCAAAATTTTGGCATAAGTCGGGATTTGTTCAATTATATCTAAGAGAGGAATATTGACCTTAACCTGCTTGAAGGTTTCTAGGATCTTCTCCTTCTGAGGGGAGTGATTCCTAGACCTGAGTCTATCTGGGTATGCAGCAACTAGTTTAAACCGATCAAAATTAGGCTCATGTTCGGGTTCAGGCTCTTGGTTATCAGAATTGGGTGATTCATTAGAAGGAGAAATAACTTGTTCGGGTTCATGCTGGTCTTGGAGGCATTCTAACCCGATTATCGACTTCTCTACTCGACGGAGTGAATGGATTGCATTCACTTGAGCCTCATAGGTGAACTTGTACCCGTGTCCTTTGGGTTGGTCACAGTTGACTCGAAAAGTTCCTTTCTCTCTCACTCATGGCATTAGCTAGTTGACCAAGTTGGGTTTCTAACCTAGCTATGGCTTGAGTGTTGGAAGTGAGGATTTGCCCAGTTGATTGCATGAAGGAATTCAACGTGTTTGATGTTTGAGTCAACAAGTTCGTGTTATGTGTAGAGGTTTTAATCAAAATTTCTAGACCCTTTTCCAAAACATTAAGACGTTTATCATGATCAGCAATTTGAGGAGTGTGATTTGCAGATTGGTGATGAGGAGACTGATTTTGAAATGATAGATTCGGCTGTTGAAAATTGAGAGGAACTGTGTTTCCCCTAGGAAATTATTGGTTTGAAGAGGGAGTGAAATTTTGATTCCCGGAGTAGTTTCCCTGGTTCCATGCAAAATTCGGATGATTTCTCCAACCTGGATTGTAGGTTGGAGAAAATGGATCATTCACCGGATGTTGGAATGCGCCATTATCCGACCTAGTGGTCAACGGCCCTAAAAGAGGACATTCCTCTGAAACATGAGATGGAGACAGACAGTTATGACATCCTGAGGCTGAAACTTGATTGATTTGAGCGGGAGCTCGTTCGTTGACTTCTAAAGCTTCTAACCTACGCATGATCATCGCCATCTTTGCTTCAGAGGCTATGTTTATTTCTAAGGAAAGACCACTGGTTTTGGGTTGGGAAACTGATGAAACACGGTCATCACAATGTTCCCACTGCATAGTTTTCTCGGATAAACTCTCTAAAAAGTCCCAAGCTTCATCAGCATTTTTCTTCATGAAATCCCCTTGACACATTGACTCTAAGGAAGTTTTTGAAGAATAATCCAATCCTTCATAAATGATTTGGCATAATCGCCATTTTTCAAGACCATGATGAGGACATTGGATAAGAAAATTCTTAAATTTGTCAAAATACTTCCAAAAAGGTTCTCCCGGGACAATTTTAAAATTTTGAATGCTGTTTCTAAGCTTGACCGTTTTGTGGATAGGAAAGAATTTTTCAAAAAACTTTTACAAATTCACCCCAAGTTGAGATGGAATCGTGGGTAAGCTATCTGACCATTTTTGGCTTTATCCTTAAGGGAGAAAGGAATAAATCAAGCTTGATCGCATCCTCTGATAAGTCCCTCATCTTAATCATGAGGCAAACTTCTTCAAATTCGGAGATAAAGATGTATGCCTTCGGTTTCGAATTCTAAGAATTTGGGAAGCATGTTTATGAAATCTGATCGAAGTTCAAAATTGGTTCCATTTGCATCGGGGAGCTTAATGCACGAAGGGATTGCATTCCTAGTTGAGTAACATATATCTTGAAGAACGGGTGGATTAGGGTTGGTCATTTCTTCAAATGTTTTAAAGATGAATCAACACGGATTAAACGATTGGTATTATCCCTAACCCAAGCTTGCATACACCAAAATAAAAAAAAAATTTAAAGAAAAAGGAAAAGAGAAAAAGTCAAGAAGATGATGAGAAAAAGAAAAAAAAGGAAAAACTAACTAAAAGCAAATCAAGGCAATCACTTTTCAATCACCCTAACTCTAGGGTTAAGCCTAAACTTGACTTAGACCAGCTCCTAACCAAAAATTCCCTTAGTGAAAAGATCAAAGTTTACTCAGGTAATTAGCCAGGTAAGGATAGTACTAGAGGGAGATCAAAAATCAATTAAGTAACTCTTTTCTTGCGGAGCGCCTTACGCAACCCCTAAACCTTGTCTTAGACACCAATTAATCCAAATAAACTTGGACCGGTTCACTTAAGGATTTCTTGTTCCTTAATGAGCTCGAATCCTTAGGGGCCAATGTCTAATCAGTTTTAAGAGGCTTGGATAAGTGTAGTGAGGAATTAGTGATTTTTGGGCTAAGGAAAGGGTGATGAAATCCCTCACCTTATCTTGATTAATGGGTTTTGCCTTTAAGATATTTTCAAGTGTGTGCCAAATCAAGATGCTCAAATCACTTTGGTGAATTCCTACTATTATATGAAATGCAACCCTAGAAATTAAAAGCAACTAAAAAGGATGCAAAAATAAAAAATCTTTTCATTCTTTATTATGGTCGACAATCAAAGAAATAAAGTTTATTAGGGTCGACAAAGGTAAAATCTTTTTTTTAAATTTTTTTTTATTTTTTTATCCTAATTGTCTCTAATGTGAATGAACTATCTAAAGGGTGGAATTGAGAATGCTAGAAAGAAGAGTTGCCCACGCAATCGCTATCCAAAGCCTCATTGGAGGCAAATCTTCAATCTTAATTCTTCAACTCTTAATCTTCAAGTTCCAAATTCCTTCACAAAAGAAAAACACACAAGTTAAGGAACCAAAATTAATTAAAATCCTACTTATGCACCATTCCCCTGCAACGGCGCCAAAAACTTGGTGGGGAAATAAATGATTACCTCCTAAAGTTGCAAGTATACAACTTATCAAGTTATAGTATAAAAGATTATCGATCCCACGAGGAACGTGAAGAAGAAAGTTAATTAAGTTTGGTTCTTTGTTTGATTATGTGCGCGACAATTAGGAGTTATTCAAGAATAAAAAAATATGGTGAAAGTGGTTTGTGAGAGATAAGAAAGAGTGGTTGTGGATTATGTGCAAAAGAGGAGAAAATAAAGTTGGGAATGTGGTTGTGGTTATATGCACATAATAACAAAACTAGGTTTGAGATTATATGCACATGGAGGGAATATGAGATTGAGAGAGAAGTAAAAATCAATAAAATCAAGAATCAAGAATAAAGGAAAATAACAAACAAATGAAAAGCAAGGATAAGAGGAAAATAAAAAGAAGGTAAAGTATGGAGGATTAATTAAAGATACGAGGAATCTAGAGTAGATCCACTTAGCTTATCTCAATCTTATGGGAATAAGTTAGATTTGTTAGCTAGTTTCAAACAATCTCTAGGGATCCCACAAATATTAGCTCCACACTTAGAAAAGGGTAATTCCTTAGAGGGTTCTAGCCTCAAGGTGAATTAAAGAAAAGAAAAATCTATACTAGAAAGTAAATATAAGAATTAAAGACATTGCATAAAAGTAAATCTAAGCTACAAAGCATATAAATGAACAAGAAATAAAAAAGAAATGAAAAAGAAATAAAAGGAAAACCAACAACTCCTGATCTTCATCTCATCCTCCTTTTGGTCCTTGGACAAGAAGAAGAGAAAGGAAATTGAAGGGGTGAAAAATTTTATTTATTGTGTAACAAAAGTTACAATTTTTGGAAGGTCTTCTCAATTAAGAGTAACCCTCCTCTCCAAATGGAGTTTTTATAAAATATTTCACACTCAAACCTCTCCCTCTAATCCTCTATTTATAGCCCAACGGAGTTGATGTGAACCATTGGATCAAACTTGGCCACCAAGGAAGAGAAATCAGCCATTGATCAAATCTGTTGCGAACCAATCGGTTGGCCAACTGGTTAGTTTCCAACCGAATTTGTCTTTTCTTGATTTTTCTTCACGAATTTCTCTTGGATCCTAGGGTTTTCTTGGGCCTTCGTTTGTCTTCATATTTGTGCTTCAAAAATTGGTAGAAAATCAGAGGATTTGAGTCATTTGGGCTTTTATTCATTATTTCTTTATTAACCTGCAAAATAAGATAAAAATAATTATTAGTAATATCTTTATTCATATAAAATAGGTAATAAGGGTATAAATTTGTAATTAAAGATAATCAGTGGCACCAATACTCGCCAGGGGACAGACGGAGGTCGTGAAGGTGACCGAGACAAGAGCACGATCAAGTGCTTCAACTGCAATAACTTCAGGCACTATGCCTCGGAGTGTCGCAGTAAACACCGGGACGAGGAGACCAATCTCACTCGTGCTCAAGACGACGAGCCAGCACTACTCTTGTCCTAGTGCGCGGGGGGCGCGCGCAACAAGGTGCTGTTGAACGAGGAGAAGGTTATTCCGAAGCTGCAGACAGATGAGAAGGCGCCGATCGGTCCGACGCGGTGGCACGGACAATGGGGCCAAAGAACCACATGACAAAGCCGCCGTCCATGTTCAAGCACCCGATGAGAGCATCCATGGGCGTGAAGTTTGGCGATGGCTCGACCGTGGTTCGGGAAAGCCTGGCTGTTATTCATTGCTCGCTTGAATTCGCTTACGCCTTCGCTGGCCTACAACAAAATTTCAAACAAAAGAAATGCCTTTATTTTAGGCGCATAAATGAAAACGAAAATTACAACTTTCTTCCTTTTGTGAACAAACACGAGGATCTCTATTTTCCCGATCCTCGCTATGGGTTCTTTGCCCGTGTCGGACTTTTATTCGTCCGCTGACCACCGCTAATCCCGATCCCGTGTAAACCCGGTTCCGGAACTACAGACGAGAGGGGCTCGCTTCACAAGGAAACGGCTACCGAGGGGATCACACTCACGAAGGAGAGGATCGTCAGGGATCGTGACTCACGAAGGAGAGGATCACGAGCGGTGAGATCTACAAGGAGAAATCACAAATTATCCCCGAGGTTAAGACTAAGCTTAACCTAGAGGGTATCTCAGAGTTCGACCCGAAGTTTGCTTACCTTCCGCCTATAGATCTGACGCCGACCGACTTGAGCTCTGAACCGCAAGGCCGTGAGATCTCGCGAGGGCTCTTCAAAAGTCCGAAATCACCAAGTCCCAGTCCCCAGCCCCTAGAGCAAGACCCCCTATTTATAAAAAAGGGGGACGCTACGTTATGGTTCTACATTTCCGAGCCACTTGGCGAAGCCAGGCGGTTCTGGCTTACGGCCGAACCACTTCTCGCCACTGTCGAGGCACCTGCCATGTCGAGGTGGTTTCGCTAAAGTGGAGCCATCTCTACCACTGTCGAGTACCTCGGCCGTTGTCGAGGTGCTCTACCGGCCAGCCTCCTGGCCATTGCCGGGGCCTTCATTGTTGGTGAGGGGCTCGCCAGGTCGAGCCACCTTGGCCATTTGGCCGAGGTGTCGCCGCTTCCTCGCCAAGCTTCGCCGTCTCCGATTCTTTCACGCCGATTCGCCGACTCTTTCTGGCCCGCTTAGTTTTGCTCCTGATGTCGCCGCGGTTTGAGTCCGGTCCGATCAACTTTCGTGAGTTCAAACGGCTCGCTTGCATCGACGGACTATACGGCTGATTCCGCCTCGCCGACGCTTGAGTTTAGCCAACTCGCTTCGCTGAGCTTCGCTGCCGTTTTCTACGACGTGTCGTTTTCGGCGCCACGCCGACTCACTTCATGGGTTCGCCGACCGCTGGCGCTTTATACAGACCACGCCCGGGCTTCACGATGGATCGATTCGCTGTCAACCCACCGCTATTTATTCATATAAAATAGGTAATAAGGGTATAAATTTGTAATTAAAGATAATCTGGCACCAATACCGCCAGGGACGACCGAGGTCGTGGAAGGTGACCAGACAAGAGCACCATCAAGTGCTTCAACCGCATAACTTCGTGCACTATGCCTCTGAAAGTGTCGCAAAGAAACACCGACGAGGAGACCAATCTCACCGCGGCTCAAGACGACGAAAGACTACTTGTCCTAGAGCGCTGGGGCGCAACAAGGTGCCGCTGGAACGAGGAGAAGGTTATTCTGCCGCAGCAGATGAGAAGGCTCGATCGTCCGACGTGGCGGTACCTGGACAATGGGGCCAGCAACCACATGACAGGCCAGCGGTCCATGTTCAAGCACCTGGATGAGAGCATCCATGGGCAGGTGAAGTTTGGCGATGGCTCGACTGTGTTCGCGGGGAAAGTCGGTTTGTTATTCATTGCTCGTTTGAATTCGTTTACAGCTTCGTTGGCCTACAACAAAATTTCAAACAAAAGAAATGCCTTTATTTTAGGCGCATAATGAAAACGAAAATTACAACTTTCTTCCTTTTGTGAACAAACACGAGGATCTCTATTTTCCCGATCCTCGCTATGGGTTCTTTGCCCGTGTCGGACTTTTATTCGTCCGCTGACCACCGCTGCAACTCGATCCCGTGTAAACCCGGTTCCGAACTACAGACGAGGGGCTCGCTTCACGAAGGAAACGGCTACCGAGGGGATCACACTCACGAAGGAGAGGATCGTCAGGGATCGTGACTCACGAAGGAGAGGATCACGAGCGGTGAGATCTACAAGGAGAAATCACAAATTATCCCCGAGGTTAAGACTAAGCTTAACCTAGAGGGTATCTCAGAGTTCGACCCGAAGTTTGCTTACCTTCCGCCTATAGATCTGACGCCGACCGACTTGAGCTCGCTGCTCTGAACCGCAAGGCCGTGAGATCTCGCGAGGGCTCTTCAAAAGTCCGCCAAATCACCAAGTCCCAGTCCCCAGCCCCTAGAGCAAGACCCCCTATTTATACAAAAAGAAAGCACAGCAGCTGCTGGCTCCCGTAGCCACCGGCCAAGGAGGTGGCTCGGCCATACGGGTCGAGGCCACCCCTACCACTGTCAGGCACTCTACCATGGCGAGGTGGCTCTACCAAAGTGGCCGAGCACCCACACCTGTCGGAACCTTTGTTTGCCGAGGTGGCTCTACCAAAGTGGTCGAGCCTCCTACCACTCTCGGAGAACTTGCTGGTTCGAGGTGGCTCGCCAGTGGTCGAGCCACCCTACCACTTGGTCGAGGCCTCTACCAGTTCGAGGTGGCTCTACCAAAGTGGTGAGCCTCCCGCCACTGTCGAGCACCCTGCCGTTGTTGGTCGAGGTGGCTCTACCAGTGGTCGAGCCACCTTGGCCATTTGGCCGAGGTGTCGCCGCCGCCCACCGCTACCGCTTCTCCGTCGGATTCTTCGCCGATTTCCGCCGACTCTTTCGGTCTTCCCGCTTAGTTTTGTTCTTGATGTCGCCATGGTTTGAGTCCGTGGTCCGATCAACTTTCGAGTTCAAACGGCTCGCTTGCATCGACGGACTAAGTACGGTTGATTCCGCCTCGCCGACGCTTGAGTTTAGCCAACTCGCCTCGCTGAGCTTCGCTGCCGTTTTCTACGACGGTCGCTTTCATTTTCAGACGCCGACTCACTTCATGGGTTCGCCGACCGCGGCGCGCTTTATGCAGATCACGCCGACGGCGTTTCGGTCGCTACTGCCGGATGGATCGCCGCTGTCAACCCACCGCTTACGAAGTCTTGTTTGGGTATTGATAAGCAATTTTAACGCCACAGATATTCTCCAAAGCCGCCTCGCCTCGATTCTTGATGAGTCCGATGCTTTGACATGATGAGCCCTTCACTCTTTAATCGCGGATAGGACTTGTGAATGACCCCGGCGCTTGATCTCTCCATTCCCTTCAGCCTTTCCAGTGCTTTGTAGGATTGTCAAGATATTACTTGCATCGCATTTTTTGTCCGACCGTTGTCAATCCCACCGTAAGTCGATAGATGAATTTCTTTTGAGGTTGGCTTCAGATTTGATTCCTCTAATTCTCTCGTTCTCCGCTGCTTTGTAGGATACCGGGTGTTGCGGTGTCGCATTTATTGCTTGACCGCTGTCGGAATTTCAAACAGTAGCTAATTGAGTTCATTTGCCGCTGACTCGGTGCGGATTGTCGCCCAATTGACCATCGAGGTTCCTCCGCTGATCGGGAATTCTTCGGATCCAACCGCTGATCGGTGAATCCTTCGCCGACGCACTCGCTGGTTCGCCGACTCGCGATGCGCGGCGGCGATCACGCCGACGGCGTTTCGGTCGCCGGATGGATCGCCGGTTGTCAACCCACCGCTACGAAGTCTTGTTTGGGTATTGATAAGCAATTTTAACGCCACAGATATTCTCCAAAGCCGCCTCGCCTCATTCTTGATGAGTCCGATGCTTTGACATGATGAGCCCTTCACTCTTTAATCGCGGATAGGACTTGTGAATGACCCCGGCGCTTGATCTCTCCATTCCCTTCAGCCTTTCCGCTGCTTTGTAGGATTGTCAAGATATTACTTGCATCGCATTTTTTGTCCGACCGTTGTCGTAAATCCCACCGTAAGTCGATAGATGAATTTCTTTTGAGGTTGGCTTCAGATTTGATTCCTCTAATTCTCTCGTTCTCCGCTGCTTTGTAGGATACCCTAATGCGTGCATTTATTGCTTGACCGCTGTCGAATTTCAAACAGTAGCTAATTGAGTTCATTTGTCGCTGACTCGCGGTCTGCGGATTGTCGCCCAATTGACCATCGAGGTTCCTCCGCTGATCGGGAATTCTTCAAGGATCCAACCGCTGATCGGTGAATCCTTCGCCGACTAACTCGCTGGTCAGCGCCGCCATCATTACTCGCAAGCAGTGTTCATCCACGGTGGGAGGTATTCTTCCCAATTGTTGATTCGTAGGCTGGATGCATGAATCGCACCGATACAAGGGGAGGAGTCCTTTCGAGGTAGAACGCTGTCCCGGCCGATATAAGCCTCGCCGTAATTTTATCCTCCTGAGGTCCCACCGAGGAAATTGAGGGTTATCGAAGTTATCCTTAAGAATATGGTAATATTCTCCGTGAACTTCTCGCTAAGAACCGTGAATTAGTTTATACCGTAATCCTATTTAGAGTAGGGCTAAGCTGCCCGAAGAACATCCGAAGATTGAGTCCGCCCAGTCCCATTGCCGATACTTAACAGATGCTTATGCTATTATCGACTCAAGTTCAAATGCAAACAGACCAGCATCATTTGGAGACTGTCATTGAAGCTTCATCTTCCGTGAGACATTTTGGTCTTGTGTCAGCCGATAAGCGAGTATAGTAGAGCTCGAACAGAATTCCAAGCGGCGAGGGAGAGCCCGATCGCCTTGAAGTCAATAAGGCCAACAAAGAAAAGACTCTCGCGGTCGCGTTCAGAAATTTGAACTCTCGGGCGTAAGCCGGTTGATATCAAGAAGGAGATCATGAGGCCCTTAATGGCAACAGGAGACTGTTCGAGCTTCGAGGAACTTCAAAGCCTTCTCAATAAAATATTTGTCGCCACCAATTTGCCGCTTAGAAAACTTGTGTAACTTCAGCCTTTTATCGATAAAACATATTTCGCCCTCTTTGTGCTCTATTATGATTCTTTTATTTCACGTAATTAACCATAATACTTATAGGATTTTGGCAAACCCTCACCGCCAACGGATTTGATTAGCCTTTACCAACTACCGCTTGAGTTGGGCTAGCGTATGGATTATCCGATCCGCTCGCGACGCGACGCTAGGCCGAAGAATGAAACTCTTCTAGACTTGTTGCTATGATATTGAATACATAGGCTTCACTTTTACCGCAAGAGACCACCCGCAACGCTGCGGTGAGGCGCTGGCTTAATCCTTTCTTAGGCTTCGGATAAAATACCCCGTAATCGAACTCGTGTCTTCTTCAATCGAAAGACTAAACCGCAACGCTGCGGTGAGGCGCTGACTTTATCCCTTCTTAGGCTTCGGATAAAATACCCCGTAATCAACTCGTGTCTTCTTCAATCGAAAGACTAAACCCGCGAGTAGGCTGACTTTATCCCTTCTTAGGCCGGATAAAATACCCCGTAATCGAACTCGTGTCTTCTTCAATCTAAAAGACTAAACCGCAACGCGGTGAGGCGCTGACTTTAGGGTTATTGGCCAACCCCCACCCTCAACGGGTTTGATGAGCCTTTACCAACTACCGCTTGAGTGGGCTAGCATGTAGATTATCTAAATCCGCTTCTACACACAACGCTGTGCTAAAAGAATGAAACTCTTCTAGACTTGTTGCTATGATATTGAATACATAGGCTTCAGACTTTACCGCAAGAGACCACCCGCAACGCTGCGGTGAGGCGCTGGCTTAATCCTTTCTTAGGCTTCGGATAAAATACCCTGCATCAACTCGTGTCTTCTTCAATCTAAAAGACTAAACCGCAACGCTGCAGGAGGCGCTGACTTTATCCCTTCTTAGGCTTCGGATAAAATACCCCGTGATCGAACTCGTGTCTTCTTCAATCGAAAGACTAAACCGCAACGCTGCAGGAGGCGCTGACTTTAGGGTTATTGGCCAACCCCCTCAACGGGTTTGATGAGCCTTTACCAACTACCGCTTGAGTGGGCTAGCATGTAGATTATCTAAATCCGCTTCTACACACAACGCTGTGCTAAAAGAATGAAACTCTCTTAGACTTAATGCTACGATGTTGAATACGAGGCTTCGCCTTTTTTTCACTGAATAGACTACCCGCAACGCTGCGGTGAGGCGCTGGCTTTATCCCTTCTTAGGCTTCGGATAAAATGCCCCGTAATCAACTCGTGTCTTCAATCGGAGAAAGACTAAACCGCAACGCTGCAGGAGGCTGACTTTATCCCTTCTTAGGCTTCGGATAAAATACCCCAAGATGAATCTTGGCCCCTTCTTTGACCGGAGAAGGATTGAACCGACTAAGATTGATTGAGGTGGGAAAGGAAGAACGATTCTATTTCCAAGGTGGAGAGGAAGGAGGATCTTGTCTCCTATCTCCAGTAAGGGATGAACAAGAGAGGAAGGTTTTGTATCCTATCTCTTGCGGAGAGGAAGGTTTTGTGTCCTATCCCCTGTGTGCTCACTTAATTTGAAATAAGAGAGGAAGGTTTTGTATCCTATCTCTTATTGATGGAGAGGAAGGAGGATCTTGTCTCCCATCTCCTGATATTGGAAAGGAAGGATTTTGTCCTCGCTTCTGGGAGAGACTAAAATGGGATCTCCATTTTGAGACTCTTGAAAGATGAGACTAAGAGGGATCTCCACTGAGAATCTAAGACAAGAGAGGAAGAATGTATTCTATCTCTTGCTTCAAGAGGAAGGATATGTCCTATCTCCTGAAGGTGGGAAAGGAAGAATGTATTCTATTTCCGATGAGAAACTAAGAGTGGGTCTCCACCGAGAATCTGGAAGGGTATGGATAGCTTTCTTTGTAGGATTGCAACTGCACTGAAGTGGACCTCTCGCTCGTGGAAGGAATCGAGGGGAATTTGGCCGGTGGACCAGGAGATTTTAGGGCCCACCGCCAATGAATTTGATCGGTGAGAGAATTTTGGAGGAAAACACAATACTTAGGGTTATCCTCATGAATATGAGTGAGATATTTTGAGGAACTTCCCATCAAAATGGGTTATCCCGAATGTACTAAGGATAATACTTTTTCGTAAACTTCCCATTTATCTAAGATAATTGCCTGGCCTTCGCCAGGTGATATATGATATGCACCGCTTGAATAGACTGTGGTCATTATAAACGGTCCTTCCCATTTGGGTTCGAATTTACCTTTCTTTTAGAGGTGAGGATTATCGGTCGCCTAGCTGAGGACGCAGATCTCCTCCTAAAGGTTCTCTCTCAACTTTCTGTGGAAAGCCCCCACATCCTAGCTTGATAGAACTCAATGCATTGTTGAGCCTCCAGCTTCTCATCTAACATCTCAAGCTCTTCGAGACGCTTTTGATGTTGTTTTTCTGTCGCCATCTCTCAAGGTAAGGGCGACGCAGTGACGGAACCGATTTCCAACGGAGAATTGCTTCACACCCGAGACCGTAGAGTACGGTAGCTCCCTCGGCGACGCATCAGCAGCGATATGCCCGTGAAAGCCCGAAGTTTATCGCCCCAGCCTCGCTTTGTTATTCTTCACAAGCTTTGACAAAATCTTGATTATCGCTCTTGTTGAACGCCTAATCCATTTGTCGCCGGATTATAGGTCCGCCGACGGACATCTTGTATCTTGAATTTTCGCAAAACCCGATGAAGGAATTGCCGATAATTGGGGACCGCTGTCATGCACGATCCGTTTGGGACACCATGTCGATAGATGACATGGTGTTTGATGAATCGATGACTGCATTTCGCCTTTGACCTCCTTTAGTGGGATTCTTCCCCACTTGAGAAGTAGTCGATCGCTAGAATAAAGCGATCTCCTTTAACCGACGGAGGAAAATGGGACCTACAACGCCCATTCCCCATGTCTCAATGGCCGACGTACGGAAGGATGCAACCGCCCGAGGCCGATGCATATAATTCGCGAATCGCTGGCATTTCGAAGGCATTCGATCAAGGCTATTAATCATCGGGCCAAAAGTAGCCCATTCTCCGATTCGATCGAGAGTTTGGGACCAGCCGGTGGGCACCACATTCACCCTCGTGCTTCCCCGGGACCTCTTCAGCCTTGTTTGAAAGGCATCGAGTAAAAGACCATCGCACTTCGGCCATATAGCATCCGGTTTCGTCGTAAAAGAATTGAGCTCTTCACGGATTGACTTTCTCCTTCACGCCTTCCGTAATACCGTAAAACGTAATCGATTATAGGAAAGCCAATCTCGGCTCTAACTTGGTTTGGGTTGCATGTACCTCTTTGGTAACCCCTTTGTCTTCTTGTACCCCATCATATATCGGGTACGAAGAGTCGGTGAGTCCCGACCGTAACAAATTGCTCTGGCCTCTAAGGTTGTGCTAACGACACGCCTAACGCCGCCAGCAGCATCCTGCGAGCGCTTTGGAGGCGGATATATTCGATGAAGAATTCTTCAATGAGTCGGCCATTTCAACGCCACCGATGATAGGGGACCAGATCGAGTTCCTCACTCGAGTCACCACGACCGCTTAACTATATCGGGCCAGAATCTCCATACGCCGAGATATTCGACCCCTCTTTGGCGGCTAAGTCCGATAAGTAGCTGTATTCGGGCGCTATTGGAACAGGTTCTGAGTGAATAAGCACGGGCATGACATGATTCCCTGGAAATCAAGACAACTCCGACTCAAATGAGATTTTAGAGCGTCCGGGTACTTGCTACATTAGTGGCCCGAGAAGCCCACAAAGTACACCGCCATATTTGTTGGTGCGACGTAGTGTTGACTTCCGGACTTCATCCGAAGATCATCATATAGCTCAACCGCATCCGCTGTCGGATGGCGTACCAAGAGATCGCAAAACGCTTGCCCTTTGATCGATTGTTTGAAGTGCGTGTCGATTGGGACAAGAGCAAGGCCCATTTCGCCAAACGCCAACTCATTGAAGCCGGCTGGTCATAAATATCCTGACCGGATTTACGCGAGATAACATAAATCGCCCGCCCGACTAAATAGTGTCGCGATCTTCCAATCGCGAACACTAATGCAAGGCACCGCCGCACCATTGGGTATCGACTCACCACCAATGTTCGCCTGTAATACATCACGTCGCGGATCATTGCCGCCGCCCCGCCGGTAAGGCGCTTAATCTAATGATCCGTTGCCTTGACATAGATCGTGAACGGCCCCGGTAACAAGAACAGAGGTTTAGCGAGATACGATTTGATCTCTTCAAACGCGACATGCGCCGTCCCAAATAAACGACACTCTTCTTGTTCAATTTAGAGAATGGTTGGCACTTCCTGATAGGTTCGATATGAACCGCCGGATGTACGCCAATCGCCTCTTGTAACCCCCGAAGTTCTCTCAGATCTGAGGTTGCAACTCTTGAATGGCCTTCACTTTATCGATCGACGTGGATTCCTTTGTCGTGACGACGCAGCCGAGGAACTTGCCATCCGACATCCCAAGGAAGGATTTGGCAGGTTCATCTTTAGCCGATGAGTCCGATGAGCTCAATACCGCTCCAAGATCTTTGATGTGATCTCCTTTGTCACGCTTTTACGCACCAAATCGCCGACGTAGCATTCGACCTTTTCCCAAGATGATCCCGAAAATCTCTCGCTGCTCACCGGTATGTTGCACCGGCGTTTCTTGCCGAACGGCATGACCGTAGCAAAATATACCGATGGGTGTTCAACGCTGTGTTTACGCCATCGGTGCATCTTGATTTGGTTGTACCGAAGCCATCCATAAAGGACATCCTCTCAATCCACATGTATTGTCAACTATAACGCCGGTGATTGGCGAGGGAAATCATCCTTTGGGCAAGCAGCCGCTTAGGTCTCTCAGAGTCCATACTGCATCCTAATCGAACCATTCTTCTTCATGACCGACTATATTCGCCACCCAACCGTGTTGAATTTCCTCGATGAATCCCGATTCTATGAGTTTTTTACTCAACAATTGCCTCCAATATTTGTGGATCTAAACCGTTTTGCCGTTGCTTGACAGTGTTTGACATCCGCCTTTGATGTTGAGGCGATGTGTTGCCACATTAGGTCGAAGTCCTCGCATGTCCTCGTAACTCCGTGCTAATACATCGATATACTCCCCGATTAGGGCAATCAACTCTTCTTTCTTCCGAGGGAAGGGTATTGCTGATGTTTATGAGCTTAGGATGCTCCTCATCACCCATATTAACTGACTACTCGCCCTAGGGTTCTCTTTGTTCAATCTATCCCCAAACCGCTCGAGTTGATGGATCCATGGGTCTTCCCATGTTGGCATATCTTCATCACCCTCAATAGTAGCAGGATCGACCGTAGCCATATTTGACATCAAAGCCTTGAAAGCTTCTCCAGGCCGGTGTCAATCCCAAGCCAAGAATCGACGAATGTCCGCCTCCCTTATCGTGGATTATCATCAATTAGCCATGAGCATTCATCTTCCGAGGAGGATTCGTATCCCAATCCCCGCCTCAATGCATAGTAGTTATCCCTCCCTTTGGGACATATGCCGCTTAGGAGGGACTCGAGGACCTCGCCTCAAACATAGACCTTCTCCTTGTGTCAAGTCGCACTCCCACTTCTTCATGATACCCGTTTCAGACTATATCTGAATGTGTGGAGGATAGGCCCGCTGTCATCTTCATCTTCTTCTAAGAAATGATTCGCTGGAACCGTGATCTTTTCCCGTGAAACCAAGTCTTTTTCACTACTTGATCTTCGCGATGACGAAGCGTCCTAAGGAATTTGAACGCTTTTGTGTAAAGATGACCGAAGTTGGTAAGTGCAATTCGGTCGCTTGTATAAACCTCGCTATTACATCATTCAAAGACAAAGGGTACTCTAAATCGCCATTTATTGATTCATCTGGCAATTTGCCAATTACAATGTTCATTTGACGCATTCTTCATCGCCAAGATTGATTACAAGGGGTACAATGTCATTCAAAACAAAACCACCACTATAATCAAGCCCGGCCAGACGCCTTTCACCGCCGTCTGCCTTGGCCGATGATTCGCCGACTCATTATCCGAGAGGAGAGAATCAAGAAATAATTTCTACCCCTTAAACGGCCGCTTGTCCACACCACCGCCTTGACTCATTATTCGTGGCTACATATTTGAGACACCGATGAAGAGTAGATGGGACTATAACGCTACCGTGGATCCAAGGTCAATCCAACAATAAGTTATAGGAAGTCTCACAATCACAGCGTGTGACTTCGACTTTAAATCCCCATTTGGCACTTTATCCGATTTTACCAAGCGCCGAGACTCGGTGTTAAACCCATAGATCATTGTGCTCGCTGACGCCATCGGGCAGGGATTCCAAGGTGATACATGAGGCGCAGGGCATGATGCTCATGTGAACCCTGGATCGACTTGGATCCTGCTAACTTCACTAGAGCCAATATACCCGCGGAAGTATAGCGCCTATCGTGCTTGAATCTCGCCTCGCATATCCTCCTTTGTAAAAGTGATGCAGGGAAGTGTTTGGCTGCTGTTGCATTGTTGTGTAGATTCTTCCTAATCGGCTTGATCTGGAGTGAGAAACACCTCTAATCACCGCAGCTTCTTGTAGAGCTTCCTGCTCTTTGACAATCGGAGCAACTCAGAGAGTTATTCCGCCGGATGTTCGCCACCGGGCCATGACGCCAAACGGTATGGAGAGTCGATGTTCCGGCCTATCCTCACACCCAAGCATTGAATCGACCGCCGAGTTGAGCTTCCTCGACTCAGGTGCTTCTCCTTTGCTTCACCGCTTTTAGCAAACCGGCTGTTGTCCCTTCTCTCGACGAGTGAGAGGAGTCGGTCACCCCCAGCTCGACAAAGGTCTTAGCATTTGGGTTTGAGCCTCCTGATATTTGTAACTATATTCATATCCGCCCTAGTAGCTAAGACTTCAGCTCCTCTTCGTGAAATTGGAAGGTGGCTACTTTTTCATCATCCTTCTCTCGAATTGCCGGGCGATGGCATAGCTTGCCTTTTCCCTTGGTCTTCCTTTTGGCCGGATGTAGTCCACGATCGTTTCCAAAGAAGTCGGTGGACCCAAAGGATTTCTCCGCTTGCCGTAGCGGTACTTGAGCCCCTTCTTACGCGTTCGTGAGGATCTTCATTCACCATCTTCATTCCTACCTTCACAACCGGGCGCTGGAACCAATCCAAGGAACCGATCCAAGCTTATAGAGACCGTGATTTGCTCCCACCTTCTTCTCTTTAGAGGGTTTGAGTAATGACTCCAACATCGCATCAAGGCCCTAATCTTGTCCTGAGATGGTAGCGTAACTTTGTAGGATGGTGTACCGCCTCGCGGTAAGCACGCATTTTAGGATCCAGAACCTTGTTTGCCTCCTCTGGTCTACAATTGGGGCAACCGATTTTGTTTTTTCCGTAAGGTATTTGAAGATGCTCCTAACTTCCTCGCCCTGAACGAGTAAGTTTTGGGAAACCCTGCCGGATGGTTTCGATTCGAGTTTGTTGACGCCATTGAGGCCGCTGATTGCCGGGTGCACGCTTGTTGCGACCGCCGCTGTGGTTGCAGCTCGAACGCTTGATTACGCCTACAGACTTTGTCGGGCTACCTTTGCCACGGGACAAAGTTCTCAGGGCATCCACCATATCGACTTTCTCGCTCTCCTCGTGAATCGCCGGCTTGCTTTCCACGTATCCTTAAATCTTTCCGTGTCTTGACGGCAGCTCCCATTGCTTCCAACACGCCCAATGAAGTTGCTATGACAAGTTTGAGGATGAACTTCTCCGTTATCGGTCTCGCAATTCATTGCCTTATTTCAACCTCTTGACGGTTATCCATCGCTTCCCCTTCTTTTCTCGTCCAACAAAGAACCGATGGATACCTCTCTGTCATCGCCGAAAAATTGGTGAGAAACATGGCCTATCATCCCAGCCTATTAACGCCCTCGGTTTGAGACGGCGGTACCAATCAAGGCACCCACGGCGGGTGCCAACGAATGACCGAACCATCAAGGGCTCAAGGTCGAGATAACGCCTAGATGAGACTTGAAGTAGATCAAGTGCCGAGTGATCCCTTCCACAAATGGCATGAAGTTGATGATGAACTTTGTCTGATACCGGATTGATTCCCACTCCCTTTGTAAGGACATGGTATACCCGTTTTCTTTACCTCTTGAGCCGAAATCAAAGTATTGATTTTGCTCTCGAGGTCTTTTATTTTCTCATTTTCCCTACGCCTCGCTCGTAAACTTGGGGAGGAACTACTGTTATCGCTAGCGCTGCCGAAAGCAAGACGATCATCTACGCTTTCCTCCTTCCCCGTCCGTCGCTATCCAAATTGACATTATTGCGACGACTTGGCTCGCCTTTCGGTTCATTATCGCCGATCTTGGTCATGCATTGCTCTCATCCGCGCGATGGCCGCTTCCATTTCAAGCTTAAAGTCTTCCTTTGCTTGGTTAGGCCTCTTCAAGCATCCGGGACACTTGATCCGCTGATCATGAACGCCAAGGTTGTCCTATGCCGGAGATTGTATTATCGAAGCCATTATGGAGCAAGATCCGACACTTCATCATCTCGAGGGTAATCCCTTCGCGATCTTATGATAATGGGTCGTTTAACAGCCCCGACCGCAATCGAAGTCATTCGCTATGATGCCCTCGAACGCATGTGACGACGCCCCTCGCTGGTCATATTGATGGTAACACTGCAATTCATCACCTTGAGGCTTCCATCTCTTTTTGAAAGCTGCCTTGACTTGGGTTCATGACTCGCCGGCAGCCTATCAAAACCGACGCTTTTCCGGAGTCGTTTCAGCGAATTGCACTCGATAACACCGCCTTTGATCAGTTTCAACACAAGCAAGGCATGTTTGATTCGCGCTCTTTCGATTTACTCAGACTCCCCAAAGACGATAGTACAACTCGTCGGCATGAATACCGAGCAACCTATCGTGTGTTGGCACGACTTCTCGTGTATAACGTTGTCATCGCCGATGAGAGCCGCCTCCTTCCGAGAACAAATAGGTTTTCATAAGTCACTCCGCCATGACACTTCAAGCGAAAGTGTGAATCTTCGACGCTCTGACTTCGATTTGAAGCCCTGCAGTAGTCAGAGGTTTCTTCTTATCTTTGTGGGTACACTCTCAGATAGGAGTGACCCATGATTCCTTTAACGGACCTAGCGATCCTTGACTTAAGAAGCCGGTCGTGGCGAGAGTTAGTCACGGTTCGCACAGACGACGGAGGTGACTTCGTGTCAACGCCACTTTTGTTGAGGTGCTCACATTTCGATTTGAGCACGGAGCAGATATTCGGCCGGGCAGGCTGGATGTTGGTTTCGCCGTTGAAGCCTCGACGGACTTGGGTTTGCTAGCCGAAGTTGTCGACACTTCTGGTCAGCCTCCTCTTCAACTCGCGGGCTTGTTGCACCAGCTCCGTGCTTTGCGCCAGGGCGCGGGCGCTCCTCGGACACGCTCCTCGCTGCGGATCGATTCCTGCTTTGACTCGACTCCATTGGCCGCCAGAGGGAATCGGCTACAATCTCGCATTTCACCGAGTCAACTTGATCTTAGATCCGCCATAGCGACCCCATCCATTGATTCTTTCGCCTAATTGTTTCGCCAGCGCCGACGTCCTCGACGGGCTCTCTTGAGAGAGTCAACGCATTGGCAAGAAATCAACCCCCGAAGATAGAGGCTCTAAACATTTGGCCGCAGTTAGGCTGGAACCACCGCTGTCTCCGCAATCTTGACTCGGCAGTGTTGGTGGATCTTTCGCCCGCAGATCTCGAGGCCGACGGGTCTTCCTTGCGCCGAGACCATCTTGGACTTATGGGGAACCGGATCTCGACGAGGAGGAGAGGTATTCTTCATACTTCCTCCTCGTCGAACTCGAACTCGACCTCCTCGATGACCGGATCGGATCCTGCACACTCCTTTTGCCGAAGCCGCTATTCCCACCGGGTCGCCTTGTTCGGGGAAAGCCTTTGTTATTCATTGCTCGCTTGAATTCGCTTACGCCTTCGTGGCCTACAACAAAATTTCAAACAAAAGAAATGCCTTTTTTTAGGCGCATAATGAAAACGAAAATTACAACTTTCTTCCTTTTGTGAACAAACACGAGGATCTCTATTTTCCCGATCCTCGCTATGGGTTCTTTGCCCGTGCGGGACTTTTATTCGTCCGCTGACCACCGCGCAATCCGATCCCGTGTAAACCCGGTTCCTGAATCACAGACGAGGGCTCGCTTCACGGGAAACGGCACCGAGGGGATCACACTCAAGGAGAGGATCGCCATGGGATCGTGACTCACGGCGGGAGAGGATCACGGAGCGGGTGAGATCTACAAGGAGAAATCACAATATATCCCCGAGGTTAAGACGCTTAACCTAGAGGGTATCCAGAGTTCGACCCGACGATAGTACAACTCGCCAAGATGAATACCGAGCAACCTATCGTGTGTTGGCACGACTTCTCGTATAACGTTGTCATCGCCGATGAGAGCCGCCTCCTTCCGAGAACAAATAGGCCTTTCATAAGTCACCGCCACACACGCCGAAAGTGTGAATTCGACGGCCTCTGACTTCGATTTGAAGCCCGCGAAAGTAGCCGAGGTTTCTTCTTATCTTTGTGGGTACGACTCTCAGATAGGAGTGACCGCGATTCCTTTAACGGACCTAGGCGATCCTGACGGTAAGCCCGCCGGGTCGCGCAGAGTTAGCTTCACGAAGTTCACAGTACGCACGGAGGTGACTTCTGTCAACGCCACTTTTGTTGAGGTGCTCACATTTCGATTTGAGCACGGGAGATGGCCTGCCGGGCGAGCTAGGCTTGATGTTGGTTTCGCCAGTTGAAGCCTCGACGGACTTGGGCTTCCTAGCCGAAGGTCGACGACTTCTGGTCAGCCTCTTCAACTCCGCTTGTTGCACCAAAGCCCGCGGCTTGCGCTTGAGCGCGCTGGCGCCCTCGGATAATGCCTCGCCGGATCGATTCCGCTTTGACTCGACCCATTCGTCCGTCACGCCAGGAATCGGCTACAATCTCGATTTCACCTCGAGTCAACTTGATCTTAGATCCGCCATAGCGACCCCATCCATTGATTCTTTCGCTTTAATTGTTTCGCCAGCGCCGACGCCGCCTCGACGGCTCTCTTGAGAGAGTCACGACGCCATTGGCGAAATCAACCCCCGCGAAGATAGAGGCTCTAAACATTTGGCCGTTGTTAGGCGGGGAACCACCGCTGTCTCCGCAATCTTGACGGCGGTGTTGGTGGATCTTCTCGCCTCGCATCGAGGCCGATCGGTCTTCCTTGCAGCCGAGACCATCTTGGACTTATGGGGAATCGATCTCGACGAGGAGGAGAGGTATTCTTCATACTTCCTCCGGTCGAACCGAACTCGACTCTCCTCGATGACCGATCGATCGCATACACGACGCTTTTTGCCGGCCGCTGCTTTCATGTGGTCGCCACTTGTTCGCGGGAAAGTCGGTTTGTTATTCATTGCTCGCTTGAATTGCATGTACCAATGGCCTACAACAAAATTTCAAACAAAAGAAATGCCTTTATTTTAGGCGCATAATGAAAACGAAAATTACAACTTTCTTCCTTTTGTGAACAAACACGAGGATCTCTATTTTCCGATCCTCGCCATGGGGTTCTTGCCCGTGTCGGACTTTTATTCGTCCGCTGACCACCGCAATCCCGATCCCGTAAACCCTCGTTCCGAACTACAGACGAGGGGCTCGCTTCACGAAGGAAACGGCACCGAGGGGATCACACTCACGGCGAGAGGATCGCCATGGATCGTGACTCACTAAGGAGAGGATCACGAGCGGTGAGATCTACAAGGAGAAATCACAGCTATCCCCGAGGTTAAGACGGCTTAACCTAGAGGGTATCAGAGTTCGACCCGAAGTTTGCTTACCTTCCGCCTATAGATCTGACGCCGACCGATTCTGAGGCGGTGCTCGGAACCGCGTCAGAGATCTCTGAGGGCTCTTCAAAAGTTCGCCAAATCACCAAGTCCCGAAGTCCCCAGCCCCTAGAGAAGACCCCCTATTTATACAAAAAGGGCGCACGCCAGTGGTTCGCCACTTGTCGAGCCACCTCTACCACTTGTCGAGCCACTCCGCCAGTCGAGTACCGCCAGTTGTCGAGGTGGCTCTACCAAAGTGGTCGAGCCTCTACCACTGCCGAGCACTCTACCAGTGGTCGAGGTGGCTCGGCCATGGTCGGCGCCACCTTGGCCATTTGGCCAGGTGTCGCCGCGCCGCTTTTTCCGCCCGCTTCTCCGCCGATTCTTCGCCGATTGCCGACTCTTTCGGTCTTCCCGCTTAGTTTTGTTCTGATGTCGCTGGGTTTGAGTCCGTGTCCGATCAATTTCGTGAGTTCAAACGGCTCGCTTGCATCGACGGACTAATACGGTTGATCCGCCTCGCCGACGCTTGAGTTTAGCCAACTCGCCGTTGAGCTTCGTTGCCGGGTTTTCTACGACGTGTCGCCTGGCTGGCTCAGACGCCTCACCATGGGTTCACTCGCTGGGCGCTTTTGGCGCGAATCACGCCGACGGCGCTGGTCGCTACCGCCGATGGATCGCCGGTTGTCAACCCACCGTTTACGAGTCTTGTTTGGGTATTGATAAGCAATTTTTAACGCCTACAGACTGTGCAGATCAAAGGGAAGGGATCCATCCTATTTCAATGCAAGAACGGCGAACAACGACTACTGCCGGAGGTATATTTCATATCGAGTTTATGTAGCAATATTATTAGTCTTGTTCAGATCTCTGAAGATGGCAGTAGGGCTGTTATGTGTGGAGCATTTCTGTGAATATATGACAGGAATGGGAGATTGTTGATCAAGGTCAAGAGATCCCCTAACAGGCTTTACAAAGTTTTGTTGGAAACTTGTGAACCTGTTTGTTTGACAGCAAGCATGGAGGATCCAGCTTAGTTGTGGCATGCGAGGCTAGGGCACGTGAGTTTCCAGGCACTCAAGATGATGGGGGATCGAGAGATGGCACACGGCGTCCTGAAGATTGATCATCCTACGCAGATTTGCGAGGGATGTCTTGTGGCCAAGCAAACGAGGAATGCCTTCCCCTCCCAGGCGAACTTCAAAGCCGAACACCCACTGCAGTTGGTGCACGCGGATTTGTGTGGACTGATAACTCCAGAGACACCCGTAGGTAACAGATATTTTCTCCTTCTAGTTGATGATTATAGCCGGATGATGTGGGTGTACATGATCAAGCTGAAGAGTGAAGCATTTGGGGCGTTCAAGAAGTTCAAGGCATTGATCGAGAAGGAGGTTGGGCACAAGATAAAGGTGTTGAGAATGGATCATGGTGGTGAGTTCTTGTCTCAGCAGTTCACGACTCTGTGTGAAGAAGAAGGCATCCAGCGGCACTTGACAGCACCCTACACGCCACAATAGAACGGCATTGTTGAACGAAGGAACTGTACTGTCCTAGAGATGGCAAGGAGCTTACTGAAGAGCATGCGTGTGCCTACAAAGCTGTGGGGGGAGGCAGTGAGGCATGCTGTCTACATACTCAATCGAGTACCGATGAAAGCCTTGGCTGGCACAACCTCCTATGAGGCGTGGATGAGCAGGAAGCCTCATCTGGAGCACCTGAGGGTTTTCGGGTGCACTGCATATGTCAAGGTGCCAAGCGTGTTCACTAAGAAGCTCGACGATAGAAGCACTCCCATGGTGTATCTCGGTGTGGAAGCCGGGAGTAAAGCTCACAGTGTATACGATCCACGGCGCAACAAGTTGTATGTGAGCAGAGATGTTGTGTTTGATGAAGGGAAGAGATGGGAGTGGGATGAAGCAGTCAGGGATGATCCAGAAGGCTAGATAACATTCACTGTTGAGGAAGGAGTTGAAGAGCAAGGAGTTGAATCATGCCAGCCGGAGCACGAGCGCAGGAGGCCGCCTCGCCTGCGGGTGTCAAGTTCGCCCATACTTGCACCTACGGTGACTACTCCAGACCACGACGTCGCAGGTGGCGGCAAAGTGGAACAGCCGAGCGCGGCAACTCCAACGACACCGACGGCTTCACCAAGCGCTTACCCGAGCTCTAATGTTTCATCCTCTGATGAAAGGCCAAGGCTTTATCGTGCTCTCAATGAAATTTATGCTAAAACTGAGGAGGTCGAGTGTGAGCACGAGCTGTTCCTTCTCGCCGCCGAGGAGCCAGCGACGTACCGCGAGGCTGCTAAAGAGAAGCAGTGGCTGGTGGCGATGCAACAAGAAATTGATGCCATCGAGAAGAACAAGACTTGTTCCTTGACCGAGTTGCCACCAGGACACAAGCCCATTGGAGTCAAGTGGGTGTACAAGCTCAAGAAGGACTCAAAAGGAAATGTGGTGAAGCACAAGGCGAGGCTCGTCGCAAAGGGGTACATGCAGCAACAAGGCATTGACTTCGAGGAGGTCTTTGCGCTAGTGACAAGGATGGAGACTGTGAGGTTATTGCTTGCTCTCGCAGCTCAACGAGGTTGGGAGGTTCACCATTTGGATGTCAAGTCAGCCTTTCTAAATGGTGACCTCCAAGAAGAAGTGTATGTGTGCCAGCCGGAGGGGTACATCAAGAAGAACCAAGAAGACAAGGTGTACAAATTATCTAAGGCGCTCTACGGGCTGTGGCAAGCACCTAGAGCGTGGAACATGCGGCTGGATAAGAGTCTGAAGAGCCTCGGTTTTGAGAAGTGTCCACAAGAACAGGCGGTCTACAGGAGAAACAAAGATGCAGAAACTCTTGTGATCGGTGTCTATGTGGATGACCTGATTGTTACTGGTACTAGTGCAGGAGAGATCGGGCAATTCAAGCAGCAGATGATGAGAGAGTTTGAGATGAGTGACTTGGGACTTCTCTCATACTATCTGGGCATTGAAGTGGAGCAAAGGAACCAGTGCATCTCACTGAAGCAAGACTCATACGCCAAGAAGATACTGGAGCTAGTAGGTATGAGTGATTGTAATCCCACAAAATACCCGATGGAGCCCAAGCTGAAGCTTAGAAAAGAAGAAGGAGGCGAGCCTGTGAACCCAACCGAGTACAGGCGTCTGATTGGGAGTTTAAGATATCTGCTTCACACCGAACCGGATCTGGCCTACGCTGTCAGGATGGTGAGCAGATATATGGAGAAGCCACTGAGTTCACACCTCCAAGTTGTCAAGCAGATACTGAGGTATGTGAAGGGGAGTATCAACTTTGGCCTGTGTTACACTAGGGGAGGAGATGAGAAGCTAGTCGGGTACAGTGACAGCAATCTCGCCGGTGATGTTGATGACAGGAAGAGCACAAGCGGATTGGCATTTTACTTCTGCGGAAATGTGATATCTTGGGTGTCGCAGAAATAGAAGAGCGCGCTATCGCATGTGAAGCCGAAGTTCATGGCAGCCACAGCAGCAGCTTGCCAAGGCATATGGCTGAGGGCATTGTGAGCGAAGTAACCGGGCGAGATCCTGAGCCAGTCACCCTCTATGTCGACAACAAATCAGCAATTGCATTGATGAAGAATCCGGTGTTCCATGGGAGGAGCAAGCACATCGACACGCGTTTTCACTTCATACGCGAGTGTGTTGAGAAGGGGATGATAGTCGTTAGGCATGTGAGCACAAAAGAGCAATGTGCTGATATCATGACCAAAGCACTTGCCATAGTAAAGTTTGGAGAAATGCGCGAGCTGCTTGGCGTCAGAAACCTGGAGTCCCCACGTCAAGATTAGGGGGGAGCATGTTGGGAAATAATCCTGACGTACGCGTTTGTTAAAGCAGTACGCGTTTGTTGGAGTCATTAGGAGTTTGTTGTTAGCAGATCTTATCTTTAGGAGGTTGTTAGTTTGTTGATTTGGTTTGTTACTCTTGTTAGCTATTTAAACATCAAGTTGTACGCTAGTTTCGATGAGCAAGTTTCTTCAATAAAACATTCCATCTTTGTGCGTCTCTTTCTTCTCAACCTGCTCCTTCAACCTGTAGCGTACGTGTGTATGTGTTCTTTGTGTGTTCCTGGTGACCGAGCTTCTATAGAATCAAGCCAAATAGAGTTGTGTATTATAAGAGAGAAGTAGAGAGAACTATGGGGAGAAATCTAAGGTCTGTGAGATATCTTTTGGTGAGATTGAGAGAGGATTTCTCATGGGATCTATATAGATCACAAGAATAAATTATCTTATAATCTCTAAAATATAAGAAGACTCAATTCTTTCCTCATGATGATAGGCGATTGCCGAACCACATAAATCCATGTCTTTGCTCTTGATCTATTTTTCTAGGGTATATTGTTATTCTCTTTAGTTTGAACACGCTTCCTAGTGTTTTCACATCGCCCGGTGATCAATTGATCTATGAATAAGGAGCAAATCTAATCTGGTGTTCGGTGATGCTTCTGTAGGCTATGCTTCGCATTGAATGTCAATTGGTGCACCATGATCGGTGTTGGATTGTGGTTGGCGTGCATCATCAAGCATCATCTGAAGGAATAAACCCCAATATAATCCCCCTGTTGATACTCATATATTTCATAGTTGACTTTTAATCAACTGAGCCCCACCTCAATGGTCTATTAGAAGAAATTTGAATTTGAATTATACACTTGTTAGTTATGTTACCTCGGTACTTATAGTATGGAGTCATACCCATACTCAACACACACACACGCACACATCCTTGGATTTTATCACAACAGGATTTTCCAAGGGTGCTATCTTTAAGTTGGCTTTTTGTTTGTTTAAAAGCCTTGGATAGCTGACAATACTGTTCTAGTTCTCTTATTATAAAGAGTTGAACAAATACCATCGATCGCTCCAGCTCGTGGATTTTCTTTACATATGAATCTTCTAAAGGAGTATCCCACGGTTTAGGTAATTTTTTGAAGACATATTCTGTCCACCAGTCCATTCGTTGCTTGTTTTCAAGCCGATAGACTAACTTGAAGTAATCTATTAAAAATTCTTCAATATAACAGATTTGACATAGCCTCATCTGTATGAGTTTCTTTTCTATGTCAGGGTCTGTTTTATCCAACGGTTGACCACAAAGGTCTTTACACAGTTGGTTCATAATTACAGCCAGAGCAGCCTCTGGTGTGGTAGCTTTCATTTTTTCTTTGTTGTCATCTTTAGTGACTTCTACCAACTTTACCTACCAAGGCCATGTCACAAAGAGGGAAGTTACATACTCTATGAACTGGACTGTATCCCATTCATAGAAATGCATAATTCCAACAATATGTTGGGTCCATCTATTTACATAATTTGTCATTTCTCTAATTGGGATATTGTCTATATTGAAATAGAGTCCTCTCGTACTGACAGGTTTGTGTACTGCGGATTCCTCATACATTTGTTTGTATTTGGTCCGCATATGAGAAGGAAAATCTCTTCGCGGTTTTTGCGAAGAAGAGGATGGCTTTGACTCAGATTTCATAAAATTTGGTATATGAAAAAATGAATTCCAGTGTTCATTTCTGGCTAAGAAATCAAACTGGCCATATCTAGTTCTAGCTTGCCCTGGTGGGGGTCGGGTTAGACGAGGGTCGTGGGTGACTGCAATGTAAGATTCCCGTCACATATCTACTTCAACCATATTTATTATGAGGTTGTCCTCGTATTCACTTAAATCTGATGATGAATCATATTGACTTTCATCGGAGTAATAGTTCATTAAGGAACTATTATTATCCATCATCTGGTTTGCTTGCTACAAAGCAGCAAACTCCGTTTGTGGATCTTGTACTTGTTGTGTTACTGTGTAATCGTTGTCTCAACACAACTCTATTATCGGGATCGAAGTCTCTGAAGGATATCTCATAGACCCTTCGCTTTCATCATCATATTTAAATTATTTGTCCAAAGGCCATTTTCGAGGTGATCTCGAACCATGGGTTGGACTTTTATTCTTCCTTTGAATACCAGTTGTATTGAAGGATTTGATTTCTTCAATTTGTTTTTGAAGATTTAGAATATTGGTGTTCATATCCTCTAAGGGATACACCATATCACCATGAATTTAGCATGGAGGCTAAATCCCTGGTTGATGGCACGGTGGAGTCTTTTGGTAAATGGAGCAAGTGCTTGTAACTCGTTGGTTCAGCACTAAGCTTACAAGTTTCTAGAATTAATCTAGACATGATTAAACGGAAATGTCTTTCTCCTTTCTCTATCTGTTATTATGTTGTTCATCTTCTACTATTTCTGTTTATATTTTACTGTACTTATCAAGGGTTTGACCCTTTTCTCTCCGGCTAAACACACGCTGTCTGAAGGTGACTTTCTCTTCAGACTAAGGACTCGAACGTGCAGCACTCATGCTACTTTGTTAACAACAATCTTAGCATGCTGCTTCAGAGAGAGAGAGCACATCCTAGTTTAGTTTTCTACCTCTAGGCGTAGCTTGATAAGCACCATAAATTTAAACAGAATAGCAGCCTTTAAACTACATAACTGAAATAGAGATTGGAGAAAGTGGGAACTTAGAACTGCATAATATTAAAAGAGAATAAAAAGCTTACAAAGATTTTTACAATAGGCCAGATGGACTGCAACTCGGCTCTGATACCACTTTGATTTCTCAATTTGAATTATACACTTGTTAGTTATGTTACCTCGGTACTAGTATAGTCATACCCATACTCAACACACACACACACACACACAATATAATCCTCCTTTTGATAGTCATACCTAATTATATATTTCATCAAGATATTTGCTTGGCTGAATATAATAGAATACAGACTCCTATAAAATCTACAATCATAAAAAATCATAAATGATTTGTATGTGCTGATTATTCTTATTGGAGCTGTTTAAGAATAGATAATTTGATCGAGCTCAATCTTTAACACCTAATTAAACTGAGATTCACTGCTCAGTCCCCGCAAAGGTAGATGAACTAAGAACCAAAATAATGCAAAAAGAAGGCAGGGCGGATCCAAAGGGTGAACGGGGTGGGCAGTCGCACCCTTGAATAGCTTATTTTTATCATTTGCCCTGCAAAATTTAACTCTGCCCTCTTAAATTCAATTAATTTTCACCCCAACTCTCCAATAGCCCGTAAGATTTAATTCATTTGCAACTTTAAAGGCTCAGCCCAAACAATCGTTAAGCAAAACCTATCTCCAATAGTTAAAATCTATGGTTTTTCATCCACCGAGACTCCAATCCCAATTCCTAAACTCCAATCCCAATATACATTTCAAAGGATAAAGATTTTGGAACAAATTAGCCTTCGGTTTCTTAAATTGAGCTGCTCTCGGACCTCAGATTGTCTTTAACCTTTTATTTCATTTTCTAGTTCATAGTAGTAAAATTAGAACTCAAAACTTGTATGTGGCAGCAACATCGATCTTCAACTTTCAATCTACTCATTTAAAATTAAAAGCTACTAGATCTGCCACTGAAAGAAGGCACTAAATGTTGAAAAGCAAGATGTTGGTAGATAGTTGGTGAATAATTACTTAATTGGGAAACATATACATGAATGAATGTTAAGAGAAAAAAAATAATATATAAAAACAAGACACTCTAGAAATCGATGTTGCTCACAAGAAGAAATTTTTTAGGTCACTGCCATGAAACTGTTCGTATCCAACTACTATGTCTCTATCTGCCCCCAACCAGACCAAGTTTCCTGGCCTCTCACCTCCTCAGGCCAATTCACAGTCAATTCCATATATAAATTCATCACTAATGGTGGAATCAGATTATGATTATAAATTCATCTGGTCATCTATTCTTCCTTCCAAGGTCAAGGTATTTCTATGGCTTCTCTTCAAAAACAAGCTCCAAACTAAGGAGAACCTTGCACGCAAAGGTTGGCCAGGAGACACTCTATGCTCGCTATGCCAATCCTCAGTGGAGTCCCAAGCTCACCTCTTTGGGACTCAGTAGCCACCAAAGAAGCATGGCTCCTCGTTTCTACAAGCCAACATCAAGATCCAAGAGCCGACTCACTGCTTCAATATCATGGCCTCCCTCGCTTTGACAAAGAATCCACCGCTTTGGCAAACTATTTTCCTATCTTCTGGTGTAACCGAGGAGAGAAATGCTCGATTTTCAACCAAACTCGATTAATCCATCGCGAATCGACCGCTAATGTTGCTGCACTTTACATTATTCGGGTCGTAACTCAAAGAAGAAGAAGGTGCATCATTCATTCCCCGCAACTCCTGACAGGATCTCCAGGAGACCTATCTCGATGTATGGGAGACAACTTTGGAGGTCAAATATGATCAGCTTCATTTATAGTAGTGAAGCTTGTTAGCGTGCGACGTACACTAAGTTTATATTAGATATCTGTTTATCATCTTCCCTCCATCACCGCCACATTTTGTATGTTATTGAATGACGGGATCGTATTAGGTCTTTTGTATAAACTCTACATATTTTGATCTCATGGATGATTGGGAGGATTGGCTCACTTCTCGGTTTCAAATGACGCCAAAGGATCTCTTCGATCCAAAGCGTGAGTGAATCCTCCTCCTAGTCATGTCATGTAAATTCCCCTTGTTTATATATATATATATATATATATATATATATATATATATATATATATATATATATATATATATATATATATATATATATATATATATATATATATATATATATATATATATATATATATTCTTTTGAGTAGCGACCCAGCCCTATTTTTTTCCTCAAAAAGACACTCTAGAAATCAGAAAAAGATCATAAAACCATTGGCATCAGATAATGGCATGTCACTTCCATAGAAAAAGATACTTAAAGAGTTTTAAAAACAACAAGATGAGAATAGTAGCACATAGTTATTATTTTTAATCCTAGTTATTATTTTTAATCCAATTATTTAAAGAAAAGAAACATATCATTATATATAATATATATTTATCCGCTTCCTCTAATTCTTTTTCTCCTAGCACGACAGCCATGTTTATGTTTCCACAGAAACATTACAAAAGATACTTAGAGTTTTAAAATATAACAAAATGAGAATAGTAGCACATAGTTATTATTCTTAATCCGATCATTCTAAGAACAGAAACATGTCATCATATATCTAAATTTTCTCTTCATTAAAGGCGAAGTTTTAATACATATGTCTTCAAAAATGTTCACTCCTCCATCTCCTCTAATTCTTTTTTCCAAGCATGACAGTCATGTTTATGTCTCCACAGAAACATTACAAAAGATACTTACAATTTTAAAAGATAACATAATGAGAATAGTAGCACATAGTTATTATTCTTAATCTGATTATTTTAAGAACAGAAACATAGCATCATATATCTAAATTTGCTCATTACGCATCTAAGGGCTAAGTTTTAATACATATGTCTCCAGTAATGTTCACTCCTCCACCTCCTCTAATTCTTCTTTTCCAAGCATGACAGCTATGTTTATGTTTCCATACTGCAGCATTTTCCAGCTTGAACGTTGAATCAATATATAGCCAAACTTCTTCGAGCTGCAGCTGATATGGATTATTGGTTTAAACCCCACTTTTACCACTACATTTTTCTTCATTTCGTTTGATAGCTCTACCTGAATGTCCCAGGCATCTTTGTACCCTCCTATGTATTGTGCCACTATGTTTACAAGTGTTGCTACATATGGACGGAACACGCCCATCGTCATCCCAAAGAAAAGTGCGGGACTATAAGTATGTGGCGAGAAGTTTTCAATGGGGCATACACTATGAGTGAACCATTGACGCTCTAACAATGTAAGAGATGATATTCCAAGAATCACACTTGAAAACTCGTGCTTAAGGTGATGATTCAGAGCTGGACCCAGCTGAAACACAAATTAACAAGTAAAGGATTGTTCAAGTATTACTATTTATATTTAAAGGTTCTTTTTTTTATTACTCACATGATATTTATTCATTTGAAGTCTTTTTTTTGTTTATTTTTTATTTTCCCTTTTAAGTCTTTTTGTGACTCCTATTACTTAGATTTTATCTTTGCTTCCTCGACAGTTGGATGGAATGCTATTGTATGGTTCCATTATTTCCTCACTCTCTAGCCCATTGTTTGTCTTATCATGGCTTATAATCTATGTAAGTAAAACTAGTTGAGTATCGGTTGGTTTGATTTCGTATAATTCCTTTCAAGTCTCTAGTTGTACACAAAAATAAGATATTATAAGTTGATGGTTTATAAGTCACCCATGTAAATTTACCAATCATCATATCTATACTACTTATAAAAAGGATACCCATGTCAAAACTTTTGATTTTCCTTTATCCCGCACAAAATTTTATAATTCATAATTATATCATTATTTGTAATTAATATTTAACTATTACACATAACCTCTTATTAACTATATACCTCCTCATTTCCCAAAATATTTGGTTATCATTAGAATTATAAACAATAGAAATGGTTTATAATAATAAGAAAATCTATAATAAATATTACTACTGATTATAAATAATTATTAATTATAATAAATTATAATATAATAAATATTTAATAAATTATTTTACATAATTATGATTTTAATAATAGCATAAATAAACTCATATATTATTGAGAATTATTGCCATTATATAATAAATATTATAATAAAAATCTACATAATATAAATAGTATAATTGTTCCAATAGTATTACTTAAACCTTGAAAACATTATTGTTTAATAATTATACTCTAAAATAAATAATTTAATAAAATTGATGATTTAATAACAACATACTAAACTAATTTAAATAAATATTAAATGAATGATTTAATGAGAGTTATACTATTAATAATAGTATAACTTTAGTTTTCAATAATAGTGTAATAAAATAATCTATAAAGCTATATATAATTTATTAACTAACATATTACTAAATTATAAATTTCTTATTCATAAATTATAATTAAAAATATTAGTATAAAAAATTATTATTAAATATGTCCCTGTGTAAAGAACATGATTTATACTAGTATTACAAAAATGAAGGAAAACATACCTTAACCAAATATGTATCATTTACACTATAAAAATAGTGGATAAATTACTAATTTTAGTTACAATTATGGATTGTTTGTTCATTCTACATCTAGTATTAATCATGCCCATGTGAAGTGCACTTAAAAAGAAAGCATAAGCCCAATTGAACAATTAGCATTGTAAAGCTACCGACATCTAAAGTTTTTAGCGCTTTTTGAAAACTTCGAGACTAGATTTTGTGTTGTAGAGGATTATTTAGTTTAGGTTTTAGATTATAACCCTATTTTTAGAGAAGTTTGCCTTTAGTATAATGTTTCCAAATTTCTTCTCATTTCATTATTAATTTTGAGTTTTTCATGTTTTAAGGTGTTTTAATTGATTTTTGAAGTATTCTCTAAGTATTGGGTTTTTTTGTTACATTTAAGATGTATTAGTTTTAACTAATAAAAATAAATAATAAGTAGTGAATGTACTTGATCATTATGTATTTCAAGAATATTGATGGTAACATCATTTCATGTTGCGATTTTGCTTTAGTTTGCTTTGAGGAAAAATTATGATGCGATGAGGCTATTAAAGAACTCATGGTAGACATTTTGATTCTTTATTGTTTTTTCCTAGCAACCAGTTTAATAATAGGGTAATTATACGGAAACCACCTTTTATTTTCAATTTATACATAAATCACTTTTAAAGTTGTTTGCTGCAATCAACCACTTCTCACCAAATTCTTCACTTAAAATCCAAAATTACCCTTTAAAAACTCACATTCAATGTACATGACTCATTTTTTAGTATTTGGGTCTTATTAGGATACAACTCATGTACCTTGAACTTGAATTTTTAAGCTTATTTTGATTTTTTAGTGAAAATTTCACTAGAGGTGGTTGATTGCAACAAAACCAACTTTAAAGGTGGTTTCAGATAAATTAAAAATGAAAGGTGATTTTCAGATAATTACCCTATTATTAATGGGGTTTCTAGGAAAACCCTTAATAAAAGCATATTTTCGCATGGTGGAGAGTAAGTTTCTCTTACGTGGTTATAGTAGGCTTTTTCATTATATTCTAAGCATGACTCATTTGCCTTTTATGTTATTTTACTAAGTAAAATAGTTTTGCTTACTATTTCTTCTTTTTAATTATTGATTGTATTAAATGTCTTTTTATCTAGTAAAGAGAGCATAGTGAACCTCGACGTTAGGATTATTCTAGGTCAATTGCAAATATGAGACTGAGCTGTATTTATGACCCATTCATGAGACCCCTCTCGTATGAAAGGGAGTCGAGGATAGTGAATCCTTGTCCTTCACTTTTTTTTTGGGGGGGGCTAATCTTGTACTTTTTCCCACTTATTGTGATTCTGTCCTAACCACAATGATAAAGTTCCTCAGCAACCATTTAACACAAGTTTTTGGAGTTCTTCTTCCTCTCGATTGGGTGAAGTTGCCCATCTATAGTAATGAAGACAAGTGCCTAACTTAAACATGGTCATTATTTCACTTCAAGAAGGTCTTACAGTTTTATGATTTATAACACAATTATATCTCTTTGTTGCTCAATTATTTATTAAATTGAACTTTGTTTATGGTTGGAATATAGTGATGTAACTCCTACTCTACTTTGAGCAGGTTAAGTTACAATATGTAACTTTCATTTCAAACATGACCACTACCAATTTGTAGGCATAAAAATTGCTTATCGCATCTGAACGAACTCGCGGATCGGTGGTTGGCAACTAACGATCCATTCGACAAACCGACGTCAAAACGCGCCACGCCGCAAAAACGCAGAGAGCGAGTCGACGAGCACAGTGAGTCGGCACGCACGAGCCAATGAAACGACGCGTCGAAGTTGACTAAACTCAAACGCTGACGACGGAATCAACCGTACTTAGTCCGCCAATGCAAACGGGCCGCTTAAGCTCGAAAGTTGATCGCACGGACTCAAACACAACGGCGACATTACCGAGCAAAACTAAGCCCGAAGACCAAAGAATCGAGAAGAATCGACGGAGAAACTACGCCGAACGACGAAAACGCCGCAAGACGGCGCCATGCCAAACCTCGCCAAAGTGGCCAGGTGGTTCTGCCACTGTCGAGCCACCCTACCAACTTGGTCGAGGTGCTCTACCAATGGTCGCAGGAGGCTCGGCTACTTTGTCGAGCCACCCCGCCAACTTGGTCGAGGTGCCCGCCTGCAATAGGTGGGTGGTTTCAGGCCGAGCCACCAAGATGGGTTTACAGAACCCTCCATTGTATAAATGGGGGTCCTGGACCTGAGCGGAGAGAAAAAGGGGGGCGATTAGAGGGACCGCTTGAGCGGATTTGGAGGATTTTCTCAAGAGTTCTCACGGTATTCACGCAGCCGCCGAAGACGAATTGATCTACTGAATAATGGATATTGATCAGACCACCAGATCTCCTCCAGAGTGTGATCCCTCAAGCTCTCTCGCGGTTCGAGCCCCTTTATCCGTAGTTCCAACCCGGTCCCTACCGATTGAATTGCGCTGTGGTCCACGGACACAAAAGTCCCCAGACAGCAAAGAACCCACGCAAGCGAGGATCCGATATAACAGATCCTCGTGTTTGTTCACAAGGATAAAAGTTGTAATCTTTTGATTTTCATTGTACGCCTAAAATAAAAGGCATTTCTTTTGAATTTTGTGTAGGCCAAAGAAGCCGTAGCAAGTTCAAATCAATGACAATCATCCCGACTTTTACCGCCAACAAGCCGGGCGACTACAGCTGGGAGCCACCGCCTCGATCGGAGGTCGCCGCCATGATCCCTATCCCTGTGGAGGAAGAGGTCGAGTTCGAAGTTCGACCAAAGCGAGGAGTATCTTTCCTCGCCCTCCGTGATCCGCCTCCCGCCCCAAGAAGGACTCCGCCGCAAGGAGAACCCGATGGGCCTCGATGAAGAGCCCCGTGACGGCGAAGTCCAACCTCCGCCGCCGCGTAAGAAATCCCCTTCGCTCGGTCCAGATGGCGCCGAGATGAACGCCGACGATGCCTTCCAAGCGAAGCTCGCCAAAGTGGCCAAGGTGTTCGGCCATTGTCGAAGCCACCTGCCAACTTGGTCGAGGTGCTCTACCAGTGGCCGAGGAGGCTCTGGCATTTTGTCGAGCCACTCCGCCAACTTGCCGAGGTGCCCTGCCAAGTGGTCGAGGTGGTTCGGCTAAGGGCCGAGCCACCAAGATGGCCTACAGACACTCCATTGTATAAATAGGGGGTCTTGGACTTGAGCGAGAGAGAAAAAGGGGAAAAGGGCGGATTAGAGAGGACTTTGGGCTTGAGCGATTTTGGAGGATTTTCAAGAGTTCTCACGAGGTCCACGAGCCGCCGACGCACCGCTCCGAGCACGGGCGCAGCACAAGTCTAGTCGACGCCCGATCTACAAGCGAAGGTAATCAATTCGGTCGAATCCACAGATACCCTCTAGGTTAAGCTTCGCCTTAACCTCGTGGATAGCGCCGGATTTCTCCTAGTAGATCTCACCCGCCCATCCTCTCCTTCGCGGAGTGTGATCCCCGCAGCATCTCCTCCTTCTCGTGAGTGTGATCCTCAGCGCTTCGCTTTCGGAAACGAGCCCCTTTACATCCAGTAGTTCCGTAACCCGGCCCTCACTGATTGAATTGCGCGTGGTCCACGGACACAAAAGTCCCTAAACAGCAAAGAACCCACGCAAGCTTGTGATCCGATATAACAGATCCTCGTGTTTGTTCACAAGGATAAAAGTTGTAATCTTTTGATTTTCATTGTAATGCCTTTAAAATAAAAGGCATTTCTTTTGAATTTTGTTGTAGGCCAAAGAAGCCGTAGCAAGTTCAAATCAATGACAATCATCCCGACTTTTACCGCCAACAAGCCGGGCGACCACAGGGGAGCCACCGCCTCGACGAGGTCGCCGCCGCGATCCCTATCCCTATGGAGGAAGAGGTCGAAGTTCGAGTTCACAGCCAGGCACGAGGAGTATCTTTCCTCGCCCTCCGCATCCAGCTCCCGCCGCCCAAGAAGGACTCCGCCGCAAGGAGAACCCGATGGGCCTCCATGAAGAGCCCTGTGACGGCGAAGTCCAACTCGCCGCAGTAGCGAAATCCTTCGGCGCCCGAAGTCCGTGATGGCGCCGAGATGAACGCCGACGATGCCGGGCGCCTCTAAGCGAAGCCGCCAAAGGCGACGACAAAGCATGGCGCACAAGCTTGCCAAGGCCATGCAATCCGTGGATGGGGTCCACTACGAAGCGATCTAAGATCCAGACTTACGCAGAGGCTTCAGCCTCAAGTGATCGACGGTCTATCCAAGCCGTTAACCAACGAGTGGGTCCGCGTCAAACGGAACCGTTCCACACTCAGGGCGCATCCGGGCGCCAGCACTCGCTTGCAGACCACGAGCTTTGGTGCAACAGGCTCGTGAATTGAAGAAAGAGGTGAGGAAGAAGCCGCTAACATACCACCGTGTTTGGAGGCCCAAGTCTAACGGTGCCCCAACCCCGCTTGCCCACGCCTCGCTCTCGCACTTAAGCCAAAGGCGTCGGTTACAAATTCGGGCCAAAGTTCAAGTCCGACGGCCAAGGTCAAAGGTGCTCGCACTGAACCGGTGGTGAAGACAATTCCGCCACCACCACCAAACCAACTATCAAAGATCGCTGGGTCCTCAAGGGAGCACGGTCACTCCTCATACGAGGCTGCGTTCGAGAAAAGGACCGGAGATTCCCGCAACCCCACCAACCGGATTAAAGATCGGTCCGAGTCCTCAAACTTCACGCCACATAAGCGGAAGTCAAGGCGAAGTTACTGTAGTTTTGGCCATTCTCGAAGGAGACGCCTCGCCCGATGACGACGACGCTATACCCCAACACACGGTAGATTGCTCGGTACACCTGCGACGGTACTACCGTGCAAGAGTGCGAGAAAATCTCGAAGGATTCCCCTAAATTGACGCGGTCATGCTTGTGCTCCAAGCTCATCAAGACGGTGCTCTGAGTGCAATTGCCGGCAAGAAACCCGTAAAGGGTATCGGTCTTCCGCAGGCTTAGCACCAACACCGGAGACCTAGGTCAAGGCGACCAGAAGGATGACATCCCGAGGATGAATTGCCGAGGTCACTAATAACATGACCAGAAAGAACCGCCGCCACGGGCTATCCCTAGTGCATCGCAACGGTTAACTCGCTTATGTCCGACTATCCGGACGGTCCGTGATACGACAAGCTTCAAAGGGATACCATGAGGATGATGCGCCGATATTGGCTCAAGAATCGATCCGATCATACCGTATCTAGCCAAGGAAGCCCCAAGAAACGCTTTATGATCGCATGCATCAAGTGGCCAAAATGCTAGACGGCGCTGAATAAACAACGGAAAACTTCAAGTTAGAAATGGAGTTGGCCATGCACGATGAGAGAAATGCATGACCAACAGATCCAAGCCTTGACGAAACATCAAGGTGAATCGAGTCACGATCAACGCCGATGAAGATGATAGCGATTCGATCGAGGAAGCACGAAGATGATAACCCTCCGAACCCTCAGAACCGGGCAAAACATAGATGTTGTTGCTCAGAAAGCCAGAAGATCAAAGACTTGGAGAGCAAAATCAACTCATTGATTTCCGCCAAGAAGTAAAGAAGACAGTATTCCTTGCCCATACCCGAGGGAGTGGGAATCAATCCGCACTCCGCCAAGTTTAACTTAATAAACTTCACACCATTTGATCGGAAGGGTTCCCCGACGCAAAGACTTGATTTATTTCAAGTCACACCTCTGGAGTTATTTCGCAACGAACCCCCGATGGTTCGGTCATTCGCTGGCACCCTTCGTGGCCGCCGAATGGTACCGCCGCCTCGCCGTGAGCATTCATACTGGACGACATGGAGTCTAGCTTCCTTACCAATTTCTTTGATGACGATACCGGTATCGACGACATTGCTCGACGAGAAGCGTAAAGACGGAGAAACCGTGGATATCTTTGTCAAACGATTCTAACAAGGCAATGAACCGCCGGATCCAATAACAGGAGTTCATCCTCCAAACTCGCCACAAGAACTTATCGATAGATGTGCTTGAAGCAATGGGTACAGCACCATCGACACGGAAGGACTTGAAGGTTCGTGGAGAGCAAGTCGAAAGATTCCTTAAAAGGAAAAAGGCGGAAGAGGCCACCGACAAATGAAGTCTGCCGTAATTTTGTCCCACGCAAAGGGAAAGAGCAACCAAGACGCGGTTGCGTAACCAAACATTTCAACTCCAACCCCAAAGAAGAAGAAGAAGAAGAAGAAGAACGGACGCGAACAGCACAATCAACGGGCAACCTCGGGCCACAAAACAAGGCCTTAGAGCCAGATTCCCAAGTCCTATTCCTTTAGGGACGACGAGATTCCTGACTCTTCAAATATCTTGTGGAAAATAACAAGATCAAGCTCCCTCCCGATTCGTAATCAAGAGGAGGCAATGAAGACTAATGACCCAAGATATCGTGGCGTATCATAGGCGCTTCATCACCCCACTAAATCGCTTCACCTCAAGGATAAAATCCGTGCTTTAATTGACGTAGGGTCATCACTATGAAGCCGCCCAAAGAAAAGAAGGTCGAGCAAATGCGTGTCCATAAGCTTTGGTCGCTGCCATTGACATGGTTTGAACCCAAACCGGTAGTCAAAGTCGTAATGAAGACGGTGAACGACGACCCACACGAGCAACGTCAGAAAGGCCTTGTATCATATACAGCCCCAAATGGCGAAGTCCTGTGGATTCACCCGGACCTGCTTGAGGATGAGCAATGGGTAGCCTCTTCCTCATCGAAGAAAAAATCAAAACAGAGGGGAAAGGCATGCCATGCTACTTCCGCAATTCGGGAGGGAGATGACGAATAGGTGGTAACATTCCAGCTGTCCGAAGGGGAGCCCGAAGCCCACGCCACCGTGAGCGACACGAGTATAAATACAAGTACTCAAATCTCCCAACCCAAATGCCAAGACGCTTATCGAGCCGGGTACCAACAACACCCCTCACTCGACCGAAAAGGCGAAGATAAACAAACCACGTGAAGTTCAACTCCGCAGCCTCGATTCACCGATTGGAAGAGATAAACAGGAACTTCGAACTCCCCATATCGCCGACGCCATGGCCCACCGCTAATATTCCCGCAAGAATCACTCTTTACTTAACCGCTATGTTGTCAAAGGCCAAGTCCGTAAGAGTCGCCCAAGAATGCAATCTTGCGACTAAAACACTTCCTCGCATCACTTTTACAAAGGAGGATATGCACAAGGAATTCCAAGCACGATAGGCCGCTATACTTCACCGTATATTGGTTCTAGCGGTTAACCGGATCCAAGTCGATCCGGTTCACAGGAGCATCATGCCCCGCTACCATGTATCATCTTGAATTCCCGCCAAGAGCCGCATCAACAGTGCACAATGATTTATGGATTTAACGCCGGTCTCGACCGCTTGGTAAGATCCGGATAAAGTGCCAAATGGGGGACTTAAAGTCCGAAGTCACCTGCTATGTGATTGACGCGGAGACTTCCTATAACTTATTGTTGGGTCGACCTTGGATCCACAATAATGTTATAGTCCCTCTACTCTTCATCGTCTCAAATATGTAGACACTAATAATGAGGTCAAGACGGTGGTCGCGACAAACAACCGCTTAAGGATGGAGAATTATTTCACCGATTCTCTCCTCTACTGTAATGAGTCCAAATCGAATCATCTACCAAGGCACGGACAGTGGAGAAGCCGACACCGGCCGCTTGGTTATAGTGGTGGTTTTGTTTTAAATGACATTGTACCCCTTGTAATCAATCTTGACGATGAAGAATCGTCAGATGAACATTGTAATTGGCAAATTGCCGATGAATCAATAAATGACGATTTAGAGTACCCTTTGTCTTTAAAAGATGTGATGACAGTTTATACGATAATCCAGAGTTGCACCTACCAACTCTGGCCATTTTGCTTTACACAAAAGCAGCTCCAGACTCCTTTGGGACAAAGACTCGCCATCCCATGAAGATCGAGTAGTGAAAAGACTTGGTTTACGGTGAAGGAGATGCGCCCAAATAATCATTTTAGAAAAACGACGAAGACGATTAATGGACCTATCCCCACACATTTAGATATAGTCCGTAAACACCGGGTATCATGAAGAGATGGGGTACAACTTGACACAAGGAGAAGTTCTATGTTTTGGGCGCAGGTCCTCGAGTCCTCCCAGAGCGCATATGTCCCAAAAGGGAAGCCTAATAATTACTATGCATTTAGAAGGGGATTGGGATACTAATCCTCCTCGAAGATGAATGCTCGTGGTCGATTGATAATAATCCACCCGGTGAGGGAGACGACATTCGCCGATTCTTCTGGTGGATTCCACACGCACTGAGAAGCTTTCAAGGCTTTAATGTCAAATATGGCTTCAGCTGATCCTCGCATCGCCAAGAGTGATGAAGACATGCCAACATGGGAAGACCCATGGATCCATCAACTCCAAGAGCAGCTCGGGATAGGTTCAACAAAGAGAACCCCCACTAAGGATGAGGTAGTCCAGTTAATATGGGTGATGAAGAGCATCCTAAACTCATAAACATCAGCACGCCCCTCGAAGAAAAGGAATAGTTGATTGCCCTAATTAGGGAGTATATCGATGTATTCACCGAGTTACGAGGACATGCCAGACTCGACCCTACGGGCGCATACACATCACCAACATCAAAGCGATGTCAAACCCGCTCAAGCAACAAAGACGGTTTCGGCCCATAAATATTGGAGGCAATCGCTGACGGTGAAGAAACTCATAGAATCGGATTCATCGAGGAAATTCAACATCCTGATTGGGTGGCTAATATAGTCCCTGGCCATGAAGAAAAATGGGTCGATTAGGATCAGGTCGACTACGAGACCTCAACGCGGCTTGCCCGAAGATGACTTTCTCTTCCAATCACCGATGTCATAGTTGACAACACGCAGTGGATTTGAAAGAATGTCCTTTATGGATGGCTTTTCGATATAATCAAATCAAGATGCACCCCGATGACGCCAAACACACAAACCGCTCGTAACGCCATCGCAGATATATTTCTACATGGTCATGCCGCTCGCCTCAAAATGCCGCGAATACCACCGAAAGCAATGACGGAGATTTTCCAGATCATCTTCGAAAACGGTCAATGCTACGCCGACGATTTGGTCGGAAAAGCCGTGACAAAGGAGATCACATCAAAGATCTTAGAACGGTATTCAACTCATGCGAACTCATCGCCTAAAGATGAATCCCGCCAAATCCTTCCTGGGATGTCCAAAGGCAAGTTCCTTGGCTTCGCTGCCACCGAAAAGGAATCCACGCCGATCCCGACAAAGTGAAGGCGATTCAAGAATTGCAACCCCGAGAAATCGAGAGAACTCGGGTTACAAGGGCGACATGGTGACATCCGACGGCTCATATCGAACCTATCCGAAGTGCCAACCATTCTCAAAGTTGAACAAGAAGGGCGCGGTCATATATTTGGGACGACGCCGCCGAAAGCCGCTTAAAGAGATCAAATCGTGATCTCGCTAAACCTCCCGTTTGTTGCACCGCTGTCGGAAAATCGCTTTTGATCTACGCCAAGGCAACGGATCACTCGCGTTTACCGCTGCAAGACGACGACAAATGGTCAACGCAATGTGCAGTTACCCGAGTTTAACATTAGTCTGGCCGAGTCTCGATATCCAATGGTCGAGAAGCAAGGCCTTGCATTAGTGTTCGCGATCCAAAATGCAGACTATTTAGTCGGACAGACGATTTATGTTATTCTAACGAACCGGTCCGGATATTTATGACACACCGTACGATGAGTTGGCGCGAATGGGCCTTGCTCTTGTCCCAATATGACTTGTATTTTAAACAACAAGTCACCAAAGGACAAGCGATTTATGATTCTCATACCGGCAAACGGACGCAGCTTGAGTCTATATGATGATCTTCCTGATGAAGTCCACGGTTAACACTACATCGCACCAACAAATATGGCGATTGTACTTTGACGAGCTTCGAGCTACCAACGCAAGTGCCCCCGATGTTCTAAGATTTCACGGAGTCGGGTTGTCTTAGTTTCCGGAATCATGTCATGCCCCCGCTTATTCACTCATCGAACCTTGCTCTAATAACGAAGGAATACAATGCGCTACTTATTGGACTTAGTTTCGCCAAGGAGCCGGGGTCGAATATCTCAAGCCGCACGGCGATTCGCAATTGATAGTTAAGCAGTTCGGTGACTAAGACAGAACTGGATCTAATCCCCTATCATCGATAGCCGCTGAAATGGCGACTCATTCAAGAGTTTTTCATCGAATATATCCGGCCCAAAACGCTTTATGCGGATGCACCGGCCAAGTAGCTTTGTCGTTAGCACAACCTTCCGACCGAAAGCAACTAGTTACGGCCAGACTCACCAACTCTTCGCACTCATTATATGATGAGACACAAGAAGATAAGGGGTAGTTACCAAAGAAGTACATGCAACCCAAACCAAGTTGGAGCCCCGAGATTACGCCTTCCTATCATCGACTACGCCTTACATGGCATTCTTTCAAGACGGAGGGAGAGAGAGTCAATCCCTAAGAGCTCCAAGATTCTAATACGTAAAACCCGTGATGCTATATCACGGGGTACGATGGTCTTTATTACGATGCCTCTCAAACAAAGAGGCGTAAGAGGTCCTTCGAAGCACACGAAGGTGAATGTGGTGCGCACTACCGTCCCAAGCTCTACGATCAATCGAGAATGGGCTACTTTTGGCCCACGATGATCAATGACGCCCGAAGCACGCCGGAATGCCACGCTGTCAAATTCACGCCAATTATATGCATCACCTCCCGAAAGCGCTTGCATCCTTCGCCACATCCCGCCATTCGAGACATGGGGAATGGACGCCGAGGTCCCATTTTTCCTCCTCTTGGCCAGCATCGGTTTATTCTAGCGATCACCGACTTCTCCGTGGGCGTAGCAATCCCGCTAAAAGAAGTCAAGGCGAAAGTACCGTCGTCAATTTATCAAACACCATGTCATCTACCGACACGGTGTTCCACGGATCGCTCATATCGAACCTATCCGAAGTGCCACCGCTCTCCAAGTTGAACAAGAAGGGCGGTCGCTTATTTGGGACGACGCCGCCGAAGCCGCTTAAAGAGATCAAATCGATCTCGCTAAACCTCCCGTTTTGTTGCACCGCGTCGGAAAACCGCTTTTGATCTACGCCAAGGCAACGGATCACTCGTTAAGCCTTTACTCGCAAGACGACGACACGGCCACGAACAGCAAGCAGTATTACCTCGAGCCAACATTGGTCGACGCCGAAGTCTCGATATCCAATGGTCGAGAAGCGTGCCTTTGCATTAGTGTTCGCGATTCAAAATGCGGCACTATTTAGCTCTGACAGACGATTTATGTTATCTCTAACGAACCGTCCGGATATTTATGACCCACCGGCTTCAATGAGTTGGCGCTTAGCTTAAATGGGCCTTGCTCTTGTCCCAATATGACTTGTATTTCAAACAACGTAGTCACCAAAGGACAAGCGATTTATATCTCTTCACGCCACCACAACCGACGCAGCTTGAGCTATATGATGATCTTCCTGATGAAGTCCACGGTTAACACTACATCGCACCAACAAATATGGCGATTGTACTTTGACGGAGCTTCGAGCTACCAACGTGGCAAGTGCCCCGGATGTTCTAAGATTTCCACGAGCTCGGTTGTCTTAGTTTCCGGAATCATGTCATGCCCCGTGCTTATTCACTCACCAACCTTGCTCTAATAACGAAGTAATACAATGCGCTACTTATTGGACTTAGTTTCGCCAAGGAGCCGGGGTCAATATCTCGCCGCACGGCGATTCGCAATTGATAGTTAAGGTGTTCGTGGTGACTACGGTCGAACTGATCTAATCCCCTATCATCGATAGCCGCTGAAATGGCGGACTCATTCAAGAGTTTTTCATCAATATATCCCGCTTCCAAAACGCTTATGCGGATGCACCGGCAAATAAGTAGCTTTGTCGTTAGCACAACCTTCCGAGACCGAGCAACTAGTTACGGCCAGACTCACCAACTCTTCGCATCATTATAATGATGAGACACAAGAAGATAAGGGGTAGTTACCAAAGAAGTACATGCAACCCAAACCAAGTTGGAGCCCCGAGATTGGCGCTTCCTATCATCGACTACGCCTTACATGGCATTCTCACGAAGACGGAGGGAGAGAGTCAATCCGCTAAGAGCTCCAAGATTCTTTACGACACGTAAACCCGTGATGCTATATCGCCGGGTACGATGGTCTTTGCTACGATGCCTCTCAAACAAAGAGGCGTAAGAGGTCCTTCGAAGCACACGAAGGTGAATGTGGTGCGCACTACCGTCCCAAGCTCTACGATCGAATCGAGAATGGGCTACTTTTGGCCCACGATGATCAATGACGCGGCCGAGTATGCTCGAAATGCCACGCGGTCAAATTCACGCCAATTATATGCATCGCCTCCGAAAGCGCTGCATCCTTCGCCACATCCTCGCCATTCGAGACATGGGGAATGGACGCCGAGGTCCCATTTTTCCTCCGCCGGCCAAAGGCGATCGGTTTATTCTAGCGATCACCGACATTTCCAAGTGGGCGTATAATCCCGCTTAAAAGAAGTCAAGGCGAAAATCACCGTCAATTTATCAAACACCATGTCATCTACCGACACGGTGTTCCAAGACGGATCGCATGACAACGGTCCCCAATTCATCGCCAATTCCTTCATCGTTTTGCTAAAAGTTCGTAATACAAGATGTCTCGCCGATGTTCTATAATCCAAAGAAGAAATGGATTAGCCGAGGCATTCAACAAGACGATTATCAAACCTCTTTAAGCTTGTGAAGAATAACAAGCGAGACCGGACGATAAACTCGAGAAGCACTCGGCATATCGCACAACAGACGCGACGCCAATTGAGCGACCCCGACTTCGGGTTTACTGCGCGGCGCTTCTCCCGCTGGAAATCCAGATTCGCCACTTCAGACGCCTCTTTCAACAGATGACGATCAAGAACAACATCAAAAACGCCTCAAGAGCTTGAGATGTTAGATGAGAAGCTCGAGGCTCAACAATGCATTGAGTTCTACCAAGCTAGGATGTCGAGGACTTTCAACAAGAAAGTTCGATAGAGAACCTTTAGAGAAGGAGATTTGGTCCTCGCCGCCGACGACCGATAATCCTCACTTCCAAAAAGAAAGGTAAATTCAACCTAAATGGGAGGGTCCGCTTGTAATAGAAACGGTTTACTCCAATGGTGCGACGCCTAATTACCCAAAGTGGCGACCGCAATTAATGCCGATAAATGGGAAGTTCCCAAGAAATACTACCCTTAGTATCTTCGATAACCCGCTTCGACGGAAGTTCCTCGTGGGATATTTCACCCACTTTTCTTGAGGATAACCCCGATTTGTCCTCCATCATAATTTCTCACATCAAATTCCTTGACGGTAGGTCTACAAATTTTCCGTACATTACCAAAATCCCTCTTGATTCCGCCTATGAACAAGAGGCCCACTAAATTCCTTTCACGGAGATAGAATATAAAATTCTTCCTCTCCAAGCGAATTCCTTTCGTGTCAAACGGAGGGGTCCCATCTCTTATCTTAGGTAGCCGACCAAGGTATGCGCCGATTTTCGCACTGTGTTGTCCACCAAGGTCACCCGAGTCTCTTCGGTTCTCGTGAGTGGAGATCCCACTCTTAGTTCCATCTCTCCTAGGTAGCGCCGACCGGTATGCGCCGATTTTCGCACTGTGTTGTCCGCCTCAAGGTCACCCGAAGTCTCTTCGGTTCTCGTGAGTGGAGATCCCACTCTTAGTTCCATCTCTTCCTAGGTAGCCGACCAAGGTATGCGCCGATTTTCGCATCAGTTGTCCACCAAGGTCACCCGAGTCTCTTCGGTTCTCGTGAGTGGAGATCCCACTCTTAGTTCCATCTCTCCTAGGTAGCCGACCGGTATGCGCCGATTTTCGCACTGTGTTGTCCGCCTCAAGGTCACCCGAGTCTCTTCGGTTCTCGTGAGTGGAGATCCCACTCTTAGTTCCATCTCTCTCTAGGTAGCCGACCAAGGTATGCGCCGATTTTCGCATCAGTTGTCCACCAAGGTCACCTCGAAGTCTTCGTTCTCGAGTGGAGATCCCACTCTTAGTTCCATCTCTCTCCTAGGTAGCCGACCAAGGTATGCGCCGATTTTCGCACTGTGTTGTCCGCCAAGGTCACCCGAGTCTCTTCGGTTCTCGTGAGTGAGATCCCACTCTTAGTTCCATCTCTCCTAGGTAGCGCCGACCGGTATAAGGCCGATTTTCGCATCAGTTGTCCACCAAGGTCACCTCGAAGTCTTTTCAATTCCTACAAAGAGCCCCTCGCTATTGGTCTCATTCTCAGAAACAACATAAAGTTCCTTCTCTCCCACCTCAATCAATCTTAATCCTGCTCACCATTCTCCGCCAAAAGAGGACACCAAGGTTCATCTTGGGGCATTTTATCCCAAGCCTAAGAAGGATAAAGTCAACGCTTTACACGCTGCTGTTTGCTTAGTCTTTTTCCGATTGAAGAAGACACCGTGAGTTCGACTCGGGTATTTTATCCCGGCCTAAGAAGGATAAAGCCAACGCCACACGCTGTTTGCTTAGTCTTTCTCCCATTGAAGAAGACACCGAGTTCGATTCGGGGCATTTTATCCCGGCCTAAGAAGGATAAAGCCAACGCCACACGCTGCTTCGGCTTAGTCTTTCTCCCATTGAAGAAGACACCGAGTTCGACTCGGGTATTTTATCCCGCCTAAGAAGGATAAAGCCAACGCCACCACGCTGTCGGTTAGTTCCTGAAAAGACGGGCTTCACGATTCAACATCGTAGCATTAAGTCTAAGAGAGTTTCATTCTTTTAGCACAACGCTGTGTGTAGAACGGATTTAGACAATCTACACGCCAGCCCAACTCAAACGGTAGTTGGTAAAGGCTAATCAAACCCGCTGGTATCAATAACCCTAAAGCCAACGCCACACGCTGCCGGTTTAGTCTTTCTCCGATTGAAGAAGACACCGTGAGTTCGACTCGGGTATTTTATCCCGGCCTAAGAAGGATAAAGCCAACGCCACACGCTGCCGGCTTAGTCTTTTTCCGATTGAAGAAGACACCGTGAGTTCGATTCTCGGGTATTTTATCCCAAGCCTAAGAAGGGATGAGTCTACGGTAACGCTGCTGTCGGGTGGTCTCTTGCCCGTAAAGAGTATGAAGCCTACGATTCAACATCGTAGCATTAAGTCTAAGAGAGTTTTATTCTTTTAGCACAACGCTGTGTGTAGAACGGATTTAGACAATCTACACGCCAGCCCAACTCAAACGGTAGTTGGTAAAGGCTAATCAAACCCGCTGATGGTCGAGGGTTTGCCAAAAATCCTATAAGTATTATGGTTAATTATTTCTAACGGCAAAAGAATCATAAAAGGAATGGATCTTATTCATTTGAAGCAAATATAGAAGGAGCTACAACCGCTTAAACATCAAGTCTATGACAAATGATTTGTTGTTCAAGCCGGTGACACTTCACCATTGTAAGCCCGGTGGAGTTCTTCCCGCAACTCGCCCCGGCGACTCTCATCTGTTCGTCTTCGGTTGCCTCCTCGAAGCTCAGCTTCGCCGATGATCGAAGTTCCCTAGACGCAACGGTGAGGGCTTCTTCCTTGTTGGCCTTGGCCACCCAAACCGCCATCCTATCTTCCTCGCATGGAGCTCTCCCCGAAAGCAAGATATCCTTCTCCGCACTCGCCACGATATCACCGATGTGGCTTAGGGAAGAATATGTTTCAGAACAACAAACCGAGCTGATCGGCGCGGCTCTCTCAGATCCGACCTCGAGCCCAAGAAAACACGAGCATCGCGCCATGCCTCTAAACGCAAGGCCGCCGCCTGAAAGCGTTTATGAGAAAGCCCCACCAGTTTGCAGCCTCGAGCTTTCCTCCGTGATGGGCGAGATCATCAACAATGGCTCGAGCTACGGATAACCCATATCTCAGATCAAAGCTATCCGGGATCAAGCAGCCTCGAATCGATGAAGAGAAAGCCCGCCATGAAGGACCTTTTCGATCACCATGTTCACCAAAGAAAAGAATGAGCGCATTTCCAAACAGATAATAAGATGGGATGGATCTTCATCCAAAGATCAACGCCTCGCCAGTCATGGAGTCGAGATGTAGGCTCGCGACGGAAGAAAAGAGGACTTTAGAATTTTCAAAGAAAAAAATGGGCTTAAAATTTATTGGGCTAAAAGACCCTTACCCGCCTCCTTCTGTAGTCTCAGAGGCTAGCGAGTCCACCGTGAGGCGATCTATCGCTGGATGTCGCCAACCGCGACCGAGCCCTCGCAGTGCTCATCTATCTCAACGGCCGGTAGCCGATTCCGAGAGCGGCGGAAAGAGGAGTACCTACCGCGACAAATGGAATGTCTCACCTCTTTAATTATAGTGGTATTAGCCAAACTACCGGTCCTATAATTAATCGAAGAGAAAATTCATACCTTCTTCGTGGACGGTAGCTGCAAATCTTCACCAAGGGTACCTCCATCCCGTGACCAAGCGCCAGAAAGGTGTCATCCATGGAAGTGTTGCCATATAAACCAGATCCCACCTAAATCTTCCATGGAGAAGTCCAAGAAGAAGGCATTAGGAAGTCGAATGCAATTAAGTCAAACAATAGGTAAAGCTACGCACTCCTACAATGGGGTTAGCTTGCTTAGTCTCGATTTGCGCATTTGTCTCCGGAATCCCTCTAAAAGAGCAAAAAAGCGAAGAGGTAATTAGTGGAGGTACGAATTCCGAGTCGTTCAATTCTCGCATTCGCCATCCAGAAGAGGAGTTATTGACGTTAGATGTACCTGGGTTCACCGAATCAGGTCCTACGTCGGCCTCCTCCGCTATAGCTCCATACATTTGTTGAGTAAAACTTGGCTCAGCATGAGCAGAACTGGGCTCAGCAAAATTGTGGTGAGCAAAATCAAAGCCAGGATCATAATCCCTAGAACCCCGCATAACCGAGAAATGTCGGCCTTCAAAAGTCGAATTTCAGATTTCATCACGGTGAATTATTACCTCCGCCACCGACCGATCATTACCGGGTCAAGTCTATATCAAAGGACCGAGGATTCACGTGATTCTTGTGGGCTAGCCTCTTTCGCTTAACCCTTGAGAGGGTCGAATTCTTCCTCTTCAACATTTTCCCGAAAATTCAATTGGATGAGAACTCTAATGGAAAGGATGAGAAAACGAAGGGAAAAGGAGAAAGTACCGAGGTCCTTCTCATGAGCCGCAGCCTCCGCTGGTCCTCTCCTAAAGTAGCGGCCGAGTTGTGGAACTCCTCCTCACCTCACCCGGCCGATAAGATTGGCGCTTCCTCGAGCTTGACCTAAGATTCCGCGGTGTTCAATGCCGGCCGCAACGATGCTTCGCTACGTGATTCGAGATGGCCCTCACAGGACCGACCTTAGCTACTAATAGCCAACTACAATGGAGGAATGTCGACTCCACCGACGGTCCGAGCTCGAGATCAATCTAGCACCCAGACATCCCATGACGCCCACAACCATGCTCAAGGCCATCCACAAGTCCACCTCGAACCGAGTCGCTTGTTCGGGTTCCCAACATAAAGTTGGTCGTGAATCGAACGGGCGAAAGCAAAGCGACAGGAAAATAAGGCTCAATGAAGCATTCCTCCTTTACTCTAAGGTGAGATACTCGCCTCGATATTCACTAGCCGCTTGAAACCAATGTCAAGTGAAGTCCGCCGTGGTTGCACCTCCTCACGACCAACGACTCACCATATTGACCGAGAATCGAGGAAAACATCCGAAAAGATCCACCCTTTGTGAATCAGACTGCTTTGATCTCGCAAACCACGCCTTCCACCGCAATCCTCTACCAACCGCAAGAAAGGAGTAGACGACCGGAACCCGCGTCGACATCATGTCGGACGATGAAGGACCAACCGTGCCATCAAATAGGTATATGGGAGCTCTACTCTGGACGGAAGGGATACGGATGATGGCTCGCCCTTTCCTCGAAAGTAAACGCCAACTATATGCCGCAATCCACGGTGAATATTAGCCACCATCACCGAAGGAGAGAGAGTTCCTTCTTGTGGGCGAGCCGAACCGGCAGGATAAAGGACCTCCAAAGGTAAAGCATCATCGATTGATATGGAACCACACACTTCTTGAGCCGATTGCAAGATAGCCCGCTAGAAGAGTTGTCGGTGGATAGGCTTCACCGCATGCCACGTAAAGGTCGCAAACTTGGTCCCCAAGGAAAGCCTTTGGCGAGCCGAAGGTAAGAGTTAGCCTCGACTTCGATCAGTTAACCTTCAAGGAGTGAGCGTGATAGTTCACATATTTCTCGCCGATTTGTCCTCCAAATGCCGGAACAAGTAATTGGCGAATCGCTTGCACTCACCTCACATTTCCTTTGGCTAAGGTTCGACAATGTGAGCTATATAGTAATGACAAGTGAGATCCCATAAAGTCTTATAACGACGGGCGTGTTCCTTCAAATGCCCGCCTCGATTGGAGGGAAAGTACTCGATATAGCATCTTCCCCATGGGTAGACTCAAATACGGTACATCTCATGTAAAGCCAACCCCAACTCGCCGTTTAGTGAGAAACGATTCAACTGGATTATAAAGCTCAATAAGGTGAAGAAATGATTGACGCCGATTGGAAGGCCATACATGGTGGCACTAATCGCCGAGTACGCACTCACAAGCCAAGTTCTCCATCCCACCGCTTAGGACGAAGTGGTCAGCGACCCCACCAAGCTTACTTGACGAAAGTGAACCCAACCGAAGAATCTATGACTTGACGATCTTTCCCAATTTAGCAAGGCGATTCTTCAAAGTCGCGTGAACAAAGAGCTCATCACGGGGCGGTGTGTCCAGCCCTACAACCCCAGGGTGAAGACCGATGACGCGATTCCTATTGGAACCCGGAACCGGCTGCTGGGTAATAAACCCACAATGAATATGATCATGCTCCTCTACGACGCCATGACATACCTGCGGTCACAAAGATGGTGTCTAAGGTCGGTCAATGAGAGCCGACGAGGTATCCGGGAATATACAAGGCCTCCGTTTTGTTCAACCACCTCTCACTCGATAAGAGTCAGATCCGATCCTTAACCGAAGCCAATAGATAACTGCTTTTCGCAGGTTCGAGAGCGGTGTCTTTACAAGTGGCGATCGCTGACCAATCGCCGAGAATGCGCAGAACTCCCCGATGCGTACCGAATCGTCCGGTGTACCGGTGCAAATCGAGGCGAGATAAAAATCGAGGGATCGCCACACGGAATAGTATTCGCTATGGTGTCCATCAACCGCGTAGTTTAAAAGTTCCCGAGGAATAATCAACTGAAATCGTAAAATATTCAGCTAGTAAAAGGCTGAATTCATCTTTCATAGATCGAAGTCACGACTGATATCGGTATGACGATTTCATCCAGATCGACACCGAGAACGATAAATATAGTCACAGAAACCAAGCGCAATATATTCCGCTCTACGAGTAAGGGTACAAGATGAAATCGCCCCGCTAAAGATATCGAGACGGTGATGACCAAGCAAAACCAATCTGTAGCTTCCATCCCCACAAAGGAGAATTTCGCTCTTCCCAATCGCCACAAAGGAGAACGGCTGGGTCATAACGAGTACACACCAAGCATCGGTCCCCACAAAGGAGGAGTTCGGCTTCCCAATCGCCACAAAGGAGAACGAAGCGGGGTCATAACGAGAGTACACACCAAGCATCGGTCCCCACAAAGGAGGAGTTCGCTCTTCCCAATCGCCACAAAGGAGAACAAGGGATATAACGATATACACGAGAAGGTAATAAGTTGGCGCACCACCGAAAGAAGGAGGCGCATTCACGCCGGGCGCGAAGTCGACCGCCTCTGAAAGGCGGATCTCCCGACGACATCTAAGCCGCAAAAATACAACAAAAGTCGATACATGGCTAAAAAATCAGCAAATAAAGTGTCAAAAGGCTACACAATCCGATGCCGAACTGACGAGCGCCTGCGGGCTGCCGGGCGCTGACGCGCTGGCAAGGCCGCCAACAGACTACCGCTTCGGCCACGGTGGCGGCGCTGGCAGCATTAAATAGCCGGCCGCCAGCGCCGGGCGCTAAATAGCAGTTTACCGGGCTGCTGGCGTATGCCATGCCGCTGCCAAATACACACAAGACGCCGACCGGCCGCCACCGCCATTCGCCTTTCCCTCGTGGTCCACCGCATCGACGAAGAAAAAAGAAGAAAAAAGAAGAAAAGGACTCGTAAGGCTCTCGTGATGCATACCTTGTTGATCGAGGAAGAAAAGACGCAAGAAGCTTAGATGAAAACAAGAGAGAGAGAGAGCACAGGGGGGGCCGGCCTAGGTCAGCAAGAAAGAGGCCTTGTGGGTATTTATAACAATCCCACATGGACCCAATCCTCTTTGAACAAGGACTCCTATTTGGCAAGAAGTAGGAATTCTAATTGGAGCCCAAATCAATTCCAATTAGGACTCTAATCAGCCCCTAATTAGGAGCCCTAATTGGAACCTTATCCGGATGTCAAAATAGTGCCAAATCGGTCCGTTAATTGGCTCCTACTCCCTCCGCTATATTTGGAAAAATTCTGAAGATTTATTCGGCAGGATAACACCCCGCGGATTGCATCGACGCCAATCAACGCGTCGCCTAATCCTACTCCAACTAGGATTACGAGTATAAACTGTTTCCTAATTTGTCGAGAAGTTCCCGGAAGAATATTCTCACAAGAAATATTCTTAGGGATAACTCGATCGTATGATTGCACCGACGCAAATCAACGCCGCCTAATCCTACTCCAACTAGGATTACAGTATAAACCGCTTCCTAATTTGTCGAGAAGTTCCCTAAGAATATTCTCACAAGAAATATTCTTAGGATAACTCGATCGTATGATTGCAACGACGAAATCAACGCTGTCGCCTAATCCTACTCCAACTAGGATTACGAGTATAAACCGCTTCCTAATTTGTCGAAGTTCCTAAGAATATTCTCACAAGAAATATTCTTAGGATAACTCGATCGTATGATTGCACCGACGAAATCAACGTCACCAATCCTACCCAACTAGGATTACGAGTATAAACCGCTTCCTAATTTGTCGAGAAGTTCCTAAGAATATTCTCACAAGAAATATTCTTAGGATAACTCGATCGTATGATTGCACCGACGCAAATCAACGCTACCAATCCTACCCAACTAGGATTACGGTATAAATTGTTTCCTAATTTGTCGAGAAGTTCCCTAAGAATATTCTCACAAGAAATATTCTTAGGATAACTCGATCATGCGGATTGCACCGACGCAAATCAACGCTGTCACCAATCCTACCCAACTAGGATTACGAGTATAAACCGCTTCCTAATTTGTCGAAGTTCCCTAAGAATATTCTCACAAGAAATATTCTTAGGATAACTCGATCGTATGGATTGCACCGACGAAATCAACGCTACGCCTAATCCTACCCAACTAGGATTACGTAGTATAAACCGCTTCCTAATTTGTCGAGAAGTTCCCTAAGAATATTCTCACAAGAAATATTCTTAGGATAACTCGATCGTATGGATTGCACCGACGCAAATCAACGCTACGCCTAATCCTACCCAACTAGGATTACGAGTATAAACCGCTTCCTAATTTGTCGAAGTTCCTAAGAATATTCTCACAAGAAATATTCTTAGGATAACTCGATCGTATGGATTGCACCGACGCAAATCAACGCTACGCCTAATCCTACCCAACTAGGATTACGGTATAAATTGTTTCCTAATTTGTCGAAGTTCCTAAGAATATTCTCACAAGAAATATTCTTGGGATAACTCGATCATGCGGATTGCACCGACGCAAATCAACGCTACCAATCCTACCCAACTAGGATTACGAGTATAAACCGCTTCCTAATTTGTCGAAGTTCCTAAGAATATTCTCACAAGAAATATTCTTAGGATAACTCGATCGTATGGATTGCACCGACGCAAATCAACGCTACGCCTAATCCTACCCAACTAGGATTACAGTATAAACCGTTTCCTAATTTGTCGAGAAGTTCCTAAGAATATTCTCACAAGAAATATTCTTAGGATAACTCGATCGTATGATTGCATCGACGCCAATCAACGCCGCCTAATCCTACTCCAACCAGAATACGAGTATAAACCGCTTCCAAATTTTCAACGAGGAGTTCCCGGAGAATAAACCCATATTCTTAAGGATAACTCGATAACCCTTAATTTCCTCCCACCATAATACCCAAGAGAGGAATAATATGACGAGGCATGGAAGTCATTGTTGATACCGAACAACGGTTCAGCCTCGAAGAAACTTCTCCCACCGTGGATAATCATATCCCCATTAACGGTCAAAGGCCGCGACCGCCGACTAAAGGCTAGGACGATATCTCCATGAAAAGATCGCTTCCGCTGTGGTTAAACCAACAACACACGCGGATGACGGAAGAATTAGCCGATTGAGGGTTATGAAATTCCATGTACTGACATTGCCAATGTGTCGCCAACAAGGAGTTCACACATACGGAGAAGTCCAAAGTCCGATGGTTGGTCAAACAACGCACCAACCCATAATCGTTTCCGAAAAGTCATTATCTTTTCATCGGTGAGATCATTCTACCTTGATGGGATTACAAATGAGTTTCAAATAAAAATCACATTTTTATAAGGCTTTTACAATGAAAAAGGATAAAAATTACAACTTTCCTCCTTAGAACAAAGCGATCCGCTTATCTGATCCTCGCTATGCTGATTCTTTGCCTGGTCGCGGATGTGTTCCGTGGACCACCGCTACATTCCTTTCCCAAGTGTTGATCAACGAGATCTCGATTCGATCTAGATCTAAAATCCCTCCTTTTACGCGGGAATTCTTAGATCGATCGATTCGAGATCTAAACGTAATTTAAGATTAATTCGCCAAGGAACTAATCAACGAGTGAACCAGATCGCCAAGTTTAACTCGCACTCTTCTTCTCGATCAAGACCAAGCTTGATCCAAAGGATGGTTTGTTGTTGTAGATCCGATCTCAAAACTTTGGATCTCGAATCGCAAATCCCCCGCAAGTCTAGATCTTGATCTCCTCTCCCTTGGAAATTTCTAACCCTAGGCACACACAAGAGTTCTACGGCTATTCTCTCTTTTTTATCTCGCTCACCCTCGAAAATGAAACCCTAGCCGCCACATTTATAGGTGCAGCGTGGATGCGGGCGAACCGGGCAAAGCCTATTCGCCTTGTGTTCGCCTCTCTGCCGACACTGGTGTTCCCGCCGGCGACACCTCTGGTGTTCAACGAGCTCTACTGGTGTTCGCCGAGCGACACCTCTCTGGGTGTTTGCTTTTGACCGAAGCGCTCTTCGCCGTTTTCCGAGCTTAATTTGAGGCTTCAAAGTTGGTTTATCCTTCACTGCGACTCATGGCGCATCAGTTCACCAAGGTTCCGGAATCACCGACAACTGAAAGGAGAGAGCTTTTTCGTGGGTTTTGACGGGCGCCGCCTCGACTCGAAGGGGCCGCCCTTGACCTCGCCTCGCTAACCGCTTAGCGGACCGCCAAACTCAGAGGGCGCCTTGAGGAGAGCGCTTATGCTATGCTCACTTGTTGTGTCGCCAACGGTTTGCCATTACTTCATCTGATGACTTGTCGATTATTCTCGCCATCACGAAGCTACGCTCGGGACTTATAGGCAATTTTCAACGCCACAGATACCCTCCAAAGTGTTTCTGCCTCGCTTCTTTATAGAAGAAGCCGAAATACTTTGATGTGATAGGCCCGCACCTTCACGGTAATAGGACTCAAAACGGCTTCAAATCTTGATCTCTCCGATTCTTTCGCACTATCCGCTTTGTAGGATAACTAAAAGTGTCGCTGCTGCATTTATTGTCCGACCGCCGAAATCTTGACTCGATGGTCGATGAATGAATTTTCTTATTTTTAGCTCGCGGATCGTGAGTTGTCGCCGAACCGCTCATCCAATTCGCGGAGACTTAGCTTTGAATCGCTGAAATCTCCACCGCATGGCTTGGCATAAGACTAACCCCTGGGAGGATATTGAGGATTCATCCTTTGATTGGTGAACTCTTATCGCGATGCTCAAGATCGACTCACAGCTGAGGGATTTTCTCGAGATGTGACGCGCTGTCCCAAGATCAAAAATTTTCTCGAATTCAACCTCCAATTGGCGCATTTTTCATCACAACGAATTGTCCAAGGCTGAACCCCTGGAAGCTGCAAATTGGGATTGTCGAAGTTATCCTTAAGAATATAAAACTATTCTCCGTGAACTTCGACAAAATAGGAAATAGTTTAGACTCAGATACCTAGTTGGAGTATCATGGGAGAATCCTACTCCTTGTTGGAATAGAATTAGGTTATCCTCCGTGAACTTTCCAATAAATTAGGAACAGCTTATACTCATGTTCCTTATTGGAGTATTCGTGGGTTCACCATCATGGGGATTTATCGATCCTACCGAGAAGGAACCCTTCATGAGTTGCATTCATTGTCCCGACGCAAGTTGATCCGCTGGTCGTGGTTGGAATCATGGTGACCATGAAGTAACTTGTCGGGCCTTGTTCAAACTTCTAGGGGACAACTTGGAGAGGGCGAGACTGCAAATTGACGTCTCTTTCCCCTTTGGAGATCAATATGCTGCTTGAGGAGATCAATATTCACTTGTATACTATTAGTGCCTCGGGAGTTTTTCTTACTGGGACCGCATTTAAGATCTCCTTTGAGGAGGTGCCTCGCGATAGGCTCCTCACACGAAATGAAAGAAGCCTCTGCATGGTGCGCCAGGACCCTATACTCTCCTGTGGGAGATCTCGATGAATCCCACCACATAGGAGTAATGATTGACCCTTGTGTACATCCCCATTGACTCCATGCATCTAGGTTGACATATCCCATTTCTGGTGCAATGAGGTCGGCTCCTATGATAGCCCACCGGAAACACTTGAGTCTCCATCCCGCTTAATTGGGGACTAGTCTTGTTAGCTAGTTCATCCTCAATTTGGCGGTTTTGATGAATTCTTTTCTATTGGTAAGATGTTCCTCCAAAGCTAGGTATAGCGGTGGTTACTACCAAAGGGTCGCCGAGGGACCAACTCGCTAAGTCAAGGCCGACGGTAGTTCCATTGTTGTTGTGACTTGCGATTTGTCATTTTCACTGCCACAAAGATTCATAGAATTCTTGGCAAACCCTCACCTTCAACGGATTTGATTTGCCTTTACCGACACCGCTTGAACCGCTAGCATGGATTATCAATCCCGCTCAAGATGTGACGTTGTGCTAAAAGAATGAAACTCTTTAGACTTGGTGCTATGATTTTGAATACATAGACTTTGTCACTTTTCACGTAAAAGACTAACCGGCCGCGGTTAGGCGGTGACTTTGGGGTTATCCAACCCCACCCTCAACGGATTTGATTGGCCTTTACCGATCACCGCTTGGACCGCTAGCATGCGGATTATCGAATCCCGCTCCGCATGTGACGTTGTGCTAAAAGAATGAAACTCTCTTAGACTTAATGCTACGATGTTGAATAATGAGGCTTCGCCTTTTCACTCGAATAGACTACCCTAAGAACGCTGGTAGGCGCTGGCTTTATCCCTTCTTAGGCTTCGATAAAATACCCCAAGATGAATCTTGGTGTCTTTTGACCGAGAGCGACCGAACCGGATCGAATCGGTGAATGGAATTGATTGTGGGAAAGGAAGAATTTTATATTCTATTTCTCGATGTCTGAGAGGAAGGATTTTATATCCTCGCTTCCAAGTGCCGGAAAGAAAGAATTTTATATTCTATTTCCGTGTCTCCTTTGTCCGGTAGAGACGAACCCCAAGTGAACATAAGAAAAGAAGGATTTTATATCCTCGCTTCTTAGTCTTGGAGAGGAAGAATTTTATATTCTATCTCCTAAGATGGAGAGGAAGGATTTTATATCCTCGCTCCAAGGCCGGAAAGAAAGAATTTTATATTCTATTTTCGTGTCTCCTTTGTCCGGGTCGAGACGAACCCCAAGTGCACATAAGAAAAGAAGGATTTTATATCCTGCTTCTTAGTCTTGGAGAGGAAGAATTTTATATTCTATCTCCTAAGATGGAGAGGAAGGATTTTATATCCCATCTCCAAGAAAGGGAAACTAAAAGTGGGATCTCCACTTCGAGAATCTCTTAAGGTGAAACTAAGAGTGGGATCTCCACCGAGAATCAAGAGATACGTGTAGTTTTCACTTTTATAGGATTCACACCGATCCAAGGTCTCATTATCGAGAGTGTTCCACTTTAGTACTACCGCCATGGGAGGGCGGATCAAATAGAACGATGGAGGCTTCTGCTCATCGAAAGTGATCTCCTAATTTGAGTGGACCTCTTGTTCATTGAAAGGAATCAAGAGGGATTTTGATAGAGGATAAAAATTTCGTGGACCCCTTGCTTATTGAAAGAAGTCAAGGGGGAATTTTGCCGGTGGAGGGACCAGAGAAAATTTGTGGACCCACCACAATGAGTTTGATCGGTGGGGAATTCTCGAGGAAAGGATTAGGTTTTCTCCGAGGAAAGTATTTCCAAGAACTTCCTCCAAAACGGGTTATCCTAGAGGTACTAAGGATAGTACTTCTTCAGAACTTCCCATTGATCTAAGATAATTGCCTATCGCCTTCCTCGGGTGATAAGGCGATATGCCATTGGAATAGACCGCTTCAATCACAAACGCCCTTCCCACTTGGGTTCAAACTTACCCTTCCTCTTGAGTCGAGAATTATCTGCCGCCGAAAGCAAATGAGGACCAAGTCTCCTCCTTGAAGCTCCTTTGTCTGACTTTCTTGTTGAAGGCCCCGACATCCTTGCTTGGTAAAACTCAATGTGCCGTTGAGCTTCCAAGCCGCCATCTAGCATCTCGAAGTTCTTCGAGGCGCTTTTGATGTAGCTCCTCCGTCGCCATCTCTCGCTATGAGCAATGCGAGAGATGGAATCAACTTCCAAGGGCGGATCGCCACACCCATATACCGTAGAGTACGGTAGTCCCATGTGCAGCGACCGTCGCGGCGATAATGCCGTAAGCCCGAAGTTTATCATCCCGCCATGCTTGTTATTTTTCACCGCCTTCTTGAGAATTTTAATGATCGCTTTGTTGAAGGCCTCCGCCAATCCGCTTGCGCCGGATTGTACGCAGCTGAGGAGACGCCCCGATCTTAAATTTCTCGCAAAACCGAATGAAGGCATTGCTAATGAACCGGGACCGCTATCATGTACGATCCGCCTTGGTACACCGTGGTCGATAGATGACGTGGTGCTTGATGAACCGAATTACATTGCCGCTTTTACCTCCTTGAGGGGAATCGCCGCCCACTTGAGAAGTAATCGGTGATCGCCGTGATAAACCGATCACCTTTGGCCGACAGAGGAAAGATTGGGCCTACCACATCCATGCCCCATGTCTCGAATGGCCAAGATGTGGCCGACGGTGAAGTTGTTCTGAGGTTGATGCGTGTAGTTCGCGGTATTTGGCACGCCGCGGACACTTCCGGCATATGCGACCGCATCATTGACCATAGTAGGCCAAGAGTACCCCATCCTTCCGATCCATCATAGAGCTTAGGACTGGCCGGTGCGCACCGCATTCTCCTCCGTGTTTGGAGAACTTCCTCTCTTTGTTTGAAAGGCGCCGAGTAGCAAACCGCTATACCCACGCCGATAGAGCGCTCGGTTTCTCAGTAGAAGAACCTTGGCGCTTTCTACGGACCGATTCACGCCCTTCATATCTTCTCGCAGATGCCGCAAGACGAAGTCAATAATAGGGAAGCGCCAATCTCGGCTCAAGTCCGACTTGGGTTGCATACACTTCCTTAGTGACTACCCTTTCGCCATTTTCTCGCCTGGCCATAAATAGGAATGAATAATCGGTGGGTCCTCACCGTGACCATTTGCTCGCCTCGGGTTGCGCCAAAGACATCAAGTAATGCCGCCAGCAGCATCTCAGATATGCATTCGAGGCGCTGAATGTACTCGATGAAGAATCCTTCAAACGAGTCCGCTAACTCGATAGTAGCCGATGGTATGGGACTAAATTGGTTCCCGACCTCATAGTCCCCGCGAAGTCTGCTTTGACAATGAGTTGGGAATCCCCAAAGCTTCGAGATACTCTACCCCACTCTTTAGCTAAGCTAAGTCCAATGAGGAGCTGCTGTACTGGGCGACATTGTTAGAGCAGGCTCACCGCTGAATAAGCCCGAGGCATGACATGCTTCCCCGGGAAACTAAGACTACTCCGACCGCGGAGATCTTAGAACATCCGGGCGCCGCCACGCTGGTAGCTCGACGCCCATCAAAATATAAATGCCACACCGTTGGTGCAGAGTTGTGTTAACCTCGGGTCTCATCCCAGATCATCAAATAGTTCACCGTATCCTTTGTTGGGTTGGTCGCCAAAAGATCGCAGATGGCTTGTCCCTTAATTGACTTCGCCGCTTGAAGTGCGTGTCATACCGGGACAAAAGTAAAGCCCATTTCGCCAGCCAATTCATAGAGGCCGGCTGGCCATGAACACCGAACGGGATTTACGCGAAATGACGAGATCGCTTGCCCAACTAAGTAGTGTCGCATTTTCTCAATCGCAAAGACCACAGACACTCTTTCTGGCCATTGGTAGCGAGATTCCGCACCCACCAAGGTTCGGCTTAGATAATAAACCGCCGCGGACCGTGGTCGCCGCCTTGTGCAAGTAAAGCACTCAACTAATGGTTCGCCGCTTTGATATAAATCAAGAACGGTTTACCCGACTTCGTGTAACGAGTACGTGAGGATTCGCCGATATGTTTTGATATCTTCAATGCCTTCGACAAAGGCCATCCCGCATAAAGGACACCCCTTTTGTTCAAATTTTAGAGAATGGCCGACATTTTCCGTAGAGGTTGGAGATGAAGCGCCGGATGTACGCTTAATCGCCTCGTAATCCTCCTCGAAGTTCCCTTAGATTCTTTGGGGTTGCAATTCATTGATTGCCTTTATTTTGTCGGGTCAATGTGGATACCTTTGTTGGTAACAACAAACCCGAGGAATTTGTCACCGGACATTCCGAGGAAAGACTTGGTGGGGTTCATCTTTAATTGATGAGTCCGCATGAGGTCAATACCGCCCTCAAGTCCCGATATGGTCATCTTTGTCACGACTTTTCACAACCAAGTCATCGACGTAACATTCGACCGCCTTCCAAAGATGATCCCGAAGATCTTTGTCATTGCGCTACCGGTAAGTGGCGCCAAAGATTCTTCACCCAAATGGCATGATCGGTAAATGTAAGATGCCTAGAGGAGTTCTCAACGCCGGTGCTTTGCGCCATCCGGATGCATCTTGATTTGGTTGTAACCCGAGAACCCATCCATGAAGGACATTCGCCAAATCCACATGTATTATCGACGCATCACATCGGTAATTGGAAGTGGGAAGTCATCTTTGGGCATGCGGCATTCGGATCTCGTAGTCGCATACGCATTCTCGATTGTCCCGCTTTTTAGCACCGAACGATATTCGCCACCCAATCCGGATGTTGAACCTCCCTGATGAAACCCGAGGCTATGAGCTTCTTTACTCGCAACAATTGCCTCCATAACTGTGGACTAAACCGCCTCTGTCGCTTGACAGTTTGGCATCCACTTTAATGTCGAGGCTGCATTGCCACATCGGGTCGAGCCCCGCATGTCCTCAGAGCTCCAGCTAAAACATCGATATACTCTCGACAAGAGTGATCAACCTTTTCTTTTCCTCCGGGGAAGACTGCTAATATTTATAAGTTTAGGTGTGCTTCATTACCCATGTTGATCTCGACTACCTCGCCTTCACGGAGGCTCCTCTCGCCAAACCGTCCCCATACCGCATGTTGAGGTGATGGACCCATGGGTCTTCCCATGTTGGCAATTCTTCATCTTCTTCCAGCAGTAGTGGGGTCCATCAGAGCCATGTTGGACATCAACCCCCAACATCTTGCCGATGCCGACGCCGAGTCCCGTGCGCCAGAATCGATGAGTACTCATCATCTAGGTTGGGTGGTTGGTTATTGATCACCAACAACACTCATCTTCCAAGAGGATGCGATCCCAATCCCCTTTGAACTGTAATAATTATCGGGTTTTCCTTCTGCATATGCGTACTTGGGTGGAACCGAGATCCCCGCCAAAATAAAGTCCTTCTCCCAACGCAAAGTCGCACTCCCACTTCTTCATGAGGTGTCGCTGCTATATCCGAAAGATGAAGTTTCGTTTATCTTCATCGAACCCGCCTCAGGAGTATGGGAGTCAACTCCTCTCGCCATAGACTAAGTCCTTCTTGCGCCTCCTTCCCTTGGACGACTAAAGTCGCCTTGGATGAGTCTCAAGGTGCTTCAGATACACAGATGACCGAATTGGCATATGCAATTCGTGGTCATTATACAACTTTTTCATTACATCATTCAAACACAACGAGTACTCTAAATCATCTTTTATTTCTTCTTCTAAGCCGCCAATTACAACTTTCATCTAAGATCCTCTTCGCCAAGATTGACTACTAAGGGTACAATGTCATTCGTAACAAAACCACCTTTATAGTCAAGCCCTGCCAGACGGGCCGCCCTCACCGTCCGCGCTATGGGCCGATGATTCAAGATCGGACTCATTACCGTGAAGGAGGGAGTCGCGAAATAATTCTCCACCTTTAAACGTTGTTTGTCCCACCACCGCCTTAACCTCGCTATTAGTGTCGACATATTTCGCATTAATCGATGGAGGGTAGAGGGACTATAACATGGTTATGGATCCAAGGGCCACCCAACAACAAGTTATAGGAAGTCTCGCCAATGACGAAAGGTGTGACTTTGGACTTTAAGTCCCCATCCGACACTTAATGCGGATTTTACCAAGTGGCCGACCCACCGGTGTTAAATCCAGATATCACGGCAGTGCCGAAGCGAGCCCGCCGACAGAATCCCCGTGCTATACATCAGCGCAAAGGCATGATGCTCACAACGGAACCCGGATCAACTTGATCCGCTGACTTCGCCGAACCAATGTACCCCGTGAAGTAGAGCGTCATCATGCCGACGCTCGTCTCGCATATCCTCCTTAGAGAATGTGATGCAAGGAATATGCTTGGAGGCCACATTGCATTCCCGGCCGATGACTCCTCCGACTTGATTTAATGTGGATTAGGAAGACCTCGAAGTCCGCCAACGCTTCAGAACGCCATGGGTTTCCTTGGACAACCTCAATAGCTCGTGATAAAGTTATTCTTGCCGGATGTTGGCCAATTGTGCCATCACATCAAGAGGTAGGGAGAGCTTGTGTTCTGCCTATCCCTTCCACCCGGGCGATTAAACCGGATCGCCGGGTTGCACCTCGTGATTTGCGTGTTGTTTCCTTCGCCCCGGTGGCGCCCTCCTTAGAGTGGCGGAATCGGGAATTGTTACTACCCCAAGCTCTAATGTTTTAGCATTAATATTGGAGTCATCGGGTATTTGTGCCGCACTCACCACTCGTGACAAAGGCTTCTGCTCTCCTCCACAAAGAACACGTAGGAATTTGCTCGCCGTCGCCGAGTAGAACCGCCGAGGTAGCATTGCAAGATTTGCCCTTTCCCTTGACTTTTTAGACGAAGACGCCGCCCATCGATCGCCTTTAAGTAAGTCCGTGGACCCATAGGAGTTCACCATTTGGGGTCGTGGTGCGCACTAACCCCTTCTCTCGCCGCTGTGGGGATCGTAATTCACCGCCTTCATTCCCACTTTGACCACGCTTCGGGCCGGAACCGTGTTGTAGGCACCGCCCCAAAGCTTATGGACGCCGCTTATACCACTTGCTTTCCCTTATTTGGTTTTGGGGTGATCACCCCACTTCAATCAAAGCTTGATCTTGTCCTTCACCGTAGCATGACTTGGTCGGTGGTGTATCGCCTCATGATAGGCGCAGATTGGGGTCCGGCTGCCCTTGAGCTTCCTCCGTTGACGATCGGTGGCGCTGGATCTTGTTGTTGTCTAGCAAGTACTTAAAGATCCTGTGCACCTCTTCGCCCCTCGAAGAATACGCCTGGGAAACCCGGGCGGATGCCTCGCTTCGGGATCGTTGTTGCCGCGATGGGGTCCGGCCGCCGCCGTTGCTATTGTGGTCGCACTGAAAGTTTGATGCGATCAACATTCTTCATTGGCGCCTTCCCTTGTTCCGGGACAAAATTTTGGTTCCGTGGTTTGGCGTCACGACCTCGCCCGCCTTCTCCCTTTTGAGGAAACGCCGCCTCTTCCCCTGACTTTCAAGTCTTTCCGTGTTCTAGACGGTAAAGGCCCATCGCCTCGATCACGCCCAGCGAGAGGTTATGCTGGCAGGTCTTGAGGATGAATTCTCCGATTGGGTCATGACAGTTCATCGCCTTTGTTGCGAACCGCTTGACAAAATTATCCACGGTTTCTCCATCCTTCGCTTCGCCCCATAATGCACCGAGTGAAACCTCTCGTGTCGCCATCGAAGAAGTTCGCCAGAACATAGATTCCATGTCTTCCCAAATTGATGCCGCCCGCTTTGAGACGGCGGTACTAATCGAAGGTCACCGCAGGTGCCGATTTAATGACCGAACCATCAAGGGCTCGCACGAGATGACTCCTAAATGGCTCTTGAAGTAGATAAGATGTTGAGTGGGGACCCTCTCCCATCGAACGGTGTGAAGTTTATTAAATTAAACTTCACGGATAGGGATTGACTCCCACTCTCTGTAAGGGCACGGAATCCCCGCCTTCTTCACTTCTTGAGCCGAGATGAGCGAAGTTGACCTTGCTCTCCGTGATCCTTGATCTTGTCATTTTCACTTGCATTTCGTCCTGATTTTGAGGTGGGACCATGGTGTCATTATCGGCGCTCGCTTCATCGGTGTTAAGGTCTTGTTTTCATCCGTCGCTATCCGCCAAATTGACGTTGTTGCGACGACCGCCTCACCCCGGCGATTAGTCATTGCTTGCATCCGCCGGCCATGCATTTCTCTCATCCGCCGCATGGCCATGTCCATCTCGAAGTTTGAAGTTGTCCTTCGCTTTGCCAAGGCTTCTTCAAGTAGCTTGGCCACCTCACCAGACCGATCATGAGTGCTTCACGAGTATGGCCTTCACTAGAGACGGTGTTATCGGATGCCATTGCCGAGCCGCCATCCGATACTTCATCTTCCGATGGTACTCTTCGCGGATCGTGCCTTGAAGGGATCCTCGGTGTGTCGTGATAGTTAGGCCGCTCGATAGTACCGCCCGCAACCGAAGTCACACGCTGGGAGGGCTCGAATGCCGCGCGGACGGCGCTGCCTTGTTGGTCATATTGATGGTGACCTCAAGCGCTCATCCTTGCCTTGACAGAGTGCATGTCTTTCGGGAACGCCTTTGACCGAGGTCTTGGCGGTTCGTTGGTGCTCGCCTTTGGAAGATCGACACCCTTTCCGGAGTTTTATGGCAAGATTTACACTGAGCACCGCCTTGATCGCTTTAGTACAAATGCAAGAGGATGCGGTTTCGAGAGCTCGCCTACTCAGACTTTCCCTCCCCAAAGACGATAGTACAACTCATCGGCATGAGTGCCGGAGCAACCTACCGCGGCGGTGACACAATCTCTAGGTATAACGCCATCATCGATGACGACGCTCCATCCGAGGTTGGGTTGGCGCCACGGTCTTTGAAAGTTACGCCTTTAACGCGACGCTTTGCGCGCTGACGCCTCAAGAAGCTTTTGACCTCGATCCGCGAAACCGCTTGGTGGATTTTCCTACGCTTCCGCCGGGCGGGCGAGAGCTATCCCCAAAGATTGCGAAGTTGTCCCGATCTCTTCGACAAGCCCGCAGAGTTGACCTTTCACCTTGATCCAACCGAACCGACCTAGGCGTTGAAACACCGAACCCTTATCGAAAGGGGTGTGGTGTTGGCCGGAGTCTTTGTGGAAGGCGCCGCCGCCAAGGAAAAGCTCCCGGTCCGAGGCCGAAGTTCGACTTGCTTCGGTGACTTCTTGGTCACCTCTCGCCTTTGGGCCGTTGAGTAGCTCAACCAACGCACGCACGCTGCACGTAGGGCATAGCATTTTGGATCCGCCGAGGGTGGAGCGATCTCGCTGACGCGGATCCATTCTTCGGTCGGCGGTTTAGAGGAGTTCCCACCTATCTTCGCCTTCGGGCCTGCCCTCCGGACTTCGGATCCGGCTTGTATCGGACACCGCCCATGGATTCTAACGCTTTGTGTATTGCAACTAGTTGTCGACGCCGCATGGCTCTCTTTGAGAGAGTCACATCGCTTTCGGTGGACTTCTCCTCATTGGCCTGAGGAGGAGATCAGATCCGGCGCCTTTGGATGGCGCTGGGAGTTATTGCCGCCATTGTTGTTGGCGGCGGCGAGGAGAGCGTCGCCTTCGGCCTGACGCTTTGTGAGTCCTCCTTGCGCCGAGGGCTTCGCCAATGGGGAAAGGAGTTGGATGAGGCGAGAGATAGGCCTCAAATTTCTCCGGGTCGATTGTATTCGACCTCTTCGATCACCGGATCGAACTGGTGGGTCGCCGACAACGATCTCGATGCAAGACCGTGGTTCATCATGTTCGCTTGTTCCTGAAAGTCATTATCTTTTCATCGGTGAAATCATTCTACCTTGATGGGATTACAAATGAGTTTCAAATAAAAATCACCTTTTATAAGGCTTTTACCATGAAAAAGGATAAAAATTACAACTTTCCTCCTTAGAACAAACGCGGATCCGCTTATCGGATCCTCGCTATGGGATTCTTTGCCCGTGTCGGATGTGTTCCGTGGACCACCACGCCATTCCTTTCCCAAGTGTTGATCAACGAGATCCGATTCGATCTAGATCTAAAAATCCTCCTTTTTACGGGAATTCTTAGATCGATCGATCCGAGATCTAAACGTAATAAGATTAATTCGCCAAGGAACTAATCAACGTAGTGAACGAGATCGCCAAGCTTAACCTCGCCACTTCTTAGGATCAAGACCAAGCTTGATCCAAAGGATGGTTTGTTGTTGTAGATCCGATCTCAAAACTTTGGATCTCGAATCGCAAATCCCCCGCAAGTCTAGATCTTGATCTCCTCTCCCTTGGAAATTCTCTAACCCTAGGCACACACAAGAGTTCGGCTATCTCCTCTTTTTTATCTCTCTTCACCCCCGAAAATGAAACCCTAGCCGCCACATTTATAGGTGCACAGGCCGATGCGCTAAACCGGGCAAAACCCCATTCGCCTTGGTGTCTCGCCGGGCGAGACACCTCGGTGTCTCGCCGGGCGAGATTACTGCGCCGAAGCGAGACACCTATGGGTGTCTCGCCGAACGAGACGCTTTGTGTCTCGCCGGGCGACACCTCTCGTGTCGGCTTTGACCGAAGCGCTGGCTTCTTCTCTCGGCCGGTTTTCCGAAGCTTAATTTGAGGCTTCAAATTGGTTTATCCTTCACTGCGACTCATGGCGCATCAGTTCACCAAGGTTCCGAATCACCGACACTGAAAGGAGAGAGCTCTTTTCAAAAATTTCACGGGCGCCGCCTCGACTAGGGGCCGCCTCTTGACTCTCGCCGCTAACCGGCTAGCGGGACCGCCAAAACTCGCAGAGGGCGCCTTGAGGAGAGCGCTTATGCTATGCTCACTTGTTGTGTCGCCAACGGTTTGCCATTACTTCATCGGATGACTTGTCGATTATTCTCGCCATCACGAAGCTACGCTCGGGACTTATAGGCAATTTTCAACGCCACGCACACGAAGTTACAAACAAAACTCACCCACCACCAATCAAGATAACAAGCGGTCGACAATAAATGCAAAGACCGGATCTTATCAGAATCCTACAAAGAACCGGATGATCCGGAAGAATCGAAGACTTGAAGCTATCTTTGGGACCCTCACCATCAAGGTCGAACCATCATGTCCAAAGCATCCCGCACTCATCAAGAATCGAGACCGAGATGCTTTGGAGGGGTATCTGTAGGCATAAAAATTACTTATCGCATTCAACGAAACTCGCGGACGCGGGTTGGCAACTAACGATCCATTCGACAAACCGACGTCGCGAAAACGCCACGCCGCAAAAACGCCAGAGCGAAGTCGACGAGCACATGAAGTGAGTCGGCAAGACGCACGAGCCGATGAAACGACGCGTCGAAGTTGACTAAACTCAAACGCTGACGACGAATCAACCGCATTTAGTCCGCCAATGCAAACGGGCCGCTTAAGCTCGAAAGTTGATCGCACGGACTCAAACACAACGGCGACATTACCGAGCAAAACTAAGCCCGAAGACCGAAAGAATCGACGAAGAATCTATCACGGAGAAACGGCAACGACCAAAACGCGAAGACGCCAAACCCTACCAAAGTGGTTAAGGTGGCTCGCCACTTTGGTCGAGCCACCTCGCCAACTCGCCGAGGTGGCTCGCCAAGTGGCCGAGGAGGCTCTAACTTTGTCGAGCCACCTCGCCAACTCGCCGAGGTGGCTCGGCCAAGTGGCCGAGCCACCAAGATGGCCGGCGCACACCCCCATCCATTGTATAAATAGGGGGTCTTGGACTTGAGCGGAGAGAGAAAAAGGGGAAAAAGGGCGGATTAGAGAGGACTTTGGGCTTGAGCGCGGATTTTGGAGGATTTTCTGAAGAGTTCTCACGAGGTCCACGAGCCGTCGACGCACCGTTCCGAGCACCGGCGAGCACAAGTCTAGTCGACGTCTGATCTACAAGCGGAAGGTAACTGAATTCGGGTCGAACTACAGATACCCTCTAGGTTAAGCTTCGTCTTAACCTCAGGGATAGCCAGGATTTCTCCTAGTAGATCTCACCCGCCTCCGCAATCCTCTCCTTCGTGAGTGTGATCCCCTCAGCGCCTTCCTTCAGGAACGAGCCCCTTTACATCTCAGAAGTTTCGTAACCCTGCCCTACTGATTGAATTGCGCGGTGGTCCACGGACACAAAAAGTCCCCGGCACAGGCAAAGAACCCACGCAAGCGAGGATCCGATATAACAGAGATCCTCGTGTTTGTTCACAAGGATAAAAGTTGTAATCTTTTTGATTTTCATTGTACGCCTTAAAATAAAAGGCATTTCTTTTGAATTTTGTTGTAGGCCAAAGAAGCTGTAAGCAAGTTCAAATCAATGACAATCATCCCGACTTTTACCGCGAACATAATTTAGGGGATAATTGTTCGGGGGATTTTTTGGGACAGGGCACACTAGAGACCCAATCTTTCTATGAAATAGTAGGGTATTTCCTAACACTCCTGGTACACAACATCGTAAGCAATTTGTTGAACTCTTTTTATTGCATGATTGGTAAATTTATATATAGGTGGCTTTAACAAGTTATAATTCTTCTTTTCAGTGGGTGCCGTCAATCAAATACTTGGTAGAAAATATACCGAAAACAAACCAACCAGTACTCCAGCAGTTCTTGCCTCATGGATTATGGACCACCTTCAAGTCAGGATGGGATTGAGGAACTTATGGATGCAAACAATGAATCATGTGCACCCATTGACCAAAAAAAAGCAAAATCTAAATTATAGGAGTTACAAAAAGATTTGAAAAGGAAAATAAAAAATGAACAGAAAAAGACTACAAAGGGAAACAAATATCATGTAGGAGAATAAAAAAAAGGAACATTTAAAGATAAACTAGTGATTAGCTAAAAGTATGGATTTTCTTAAATAATAATAATAGAAATAATTAGAAAATACTGAACAATCCCTTTATTAATTTTTGTTTCAGCTAGGTAAAGATCTTAGCTATCGGCTTTTGTACGAACATCCAAGTGTAGTTCGTGGATTATCATTTTTTGAATTTTTGGAGCATGTATGGTCTTGTCATGGTGTGTACACCATTGGAAGCTTCCCTTCATATGTTTACCCACCAGCGGCTTACTTTGAAAAGTCGATAGACCTATCACATCTCAGATTCTTAAAAATATAGCGTGAAGTACATAGGTGAGCCTATACACAGCTTGGACCTTCAGAGAGAGCTCTTGGACGAGTGGGGAAATATGTATCATTTACACTATAAAAATAATGGATAAATTAGTAATTTTAGTTACAATTATTGATTGTTTGTTCATTCTAAATCTAGTATTAATCACACATGTGAAGTACACTTAAAACAAATCATAAGCCCAACTGAACAATTAGCATTGTAAAACTACCGACATCTAAAGTTTTAGCTATTTTTGAAAACTTATGAGACTAGATTTTGTGTTGTAGAGGATTACTTAGTTTGTTTGCTTTGTTTAGTTTAGGTTTTATATTATAATCATATTTTTAGAGAAGTTTGCCATTAGTATAATTTTTCCAAAATTCTTCTCATTTTATTATTAATTTTGAGCTTTTTTTCTTGTTTTAAGGTGTTTTTAATTGATTTTTGAAGTATTCTATAAGTATTGGGGTTTTTTGTTACATTTGCGATATATTAGTTTTAACTAATAGAAATTGTCACGCCCCGCTTCCCAAAATACCTGGAAGCGGTACGTGAACAAGTCCGCGACGTATTAGGTTGAGGAGAAATACGAATAATAAAAAAATATTTCTTCTCAATCTAATACGCCAAGCGTCAAGTAATCATAAAAGTACATCACAATCACAGATCCCAATCACAACCGGTAAGAATAAAATAATAATCCAGAATAGGAAGTACATATCACCAAAATGAAATAACATCCAAAACTATAAAAGAGTCCACATATCTGAAAACAATTCATGTGGCTAAAGAAACTAGAGAGTCATGAAACAAATGTCAACTGAGTTAAAATGAAAATACTGAAGGAAGTCTAAAGTTCATCAACTACTGAAACCAAAGAAACTAAGCTTCAACTCGATCTACTCCGTCGTCTGGATGGTTCTCCTGCTGAGAAAACTCCGGCTCAAACGCATCTCCACACTGAACTTGTCCGTCATCTATATCTGACGTACACCAAGAGAATGGAGTACGTCAGCGTGTATAATACACGGTAAGATCCCACAAGCAATGACAGTATAATAATAATAATGCAATAATCAGAAAATACGAACGATTGTAATAGTGTGAAGTGACGCATGCATACAACTAGAACTGACCATCTAAACAACCGGAAAACTCTGGCATTCCAAACAACAGTAACGGGTACTATCCATTCTGTCATAGTCTCAGATCTACGTCTCATTTAAAGTCAAGGTTCATATCAATCGAATAACTGACGGTTCATTATCCTCTACGCGCATCCAATACCGCGGAACAACGAACGGTCAAGGGACTACACGCAATCAGGTTCCGGCTTGTCCGGACACAAGCAGGACTCAGGTGAATATAAAAGTACACTAGCCACGCATAAACGATTCACTGCCCAACAAACCAAGTCGCGGAAACAAGGTCACTTGGCACGGGTCTGGAAGATACATAAACAGCCACATCCGAATACATGAACCAAGACTTTCCCATCCCACGGTCTCAGATAAATCAAGTCAACGATGCCGATATCAAACACGGGTTCACCTCCTAAGCATGGTCAACACACACATGTCACTAGGTCATGTTCATGACGACCAAATCCCTAAGTCATGAACCACTACGGTTCTGGACACAACAAGACTATGTATAACTGCAATTAACATGTCATATGTGCAATTACTCTACGTGTCGGTGTCGTGTATCATGAACAGTAACATGAATAACTATCAACAACGGTACAACATGAAAATGCGAAATAGGAGAAGTTAACCACATGAAATGACGCGGTTTTCAACATAAATTCCCATAAAAATCCTTTAAACTAATTCTCGACATAATTATCCAATATCTCAAAAATATCTTTCCTCTTTAATGTTATTTATGACCGATAACTAGTTTCTTTTTCATAAAACACCTCTATTTCTTTTCTTTTTCAAAGAAAATCTCTTAAAATATTTTAAAAATTCTTTTTCTCCCAAATAATTTCTTTAAATCATAACAATTAATTAAAGATACTTTTACTCAAAATAAAATATTTTCACCAAATAATTTCTTTAAAAAATATTTTCTTAATCATAATAAATACTAAAAATATCCTAAAATTACATTCTTGCTTCCAACTAGCACGAAATTAATCATAGATCAATTCTAACCTATCCAATCACCACGGATAATTTTATACCATCGAATATTCACCGAAAATGTAAATGTTAACTGCGCATATGATATCAAATTGGCACAAACTAACTATACATATACGAATTAATTCATAAAAATAAATAAATGAGACAACGGCAAGAGGGATCTTGCCTACGAGGTCGCGGGACCTGACGACGAGGCGGCGACGCCACTATTTGCTGTCCATCATTCGTCATTGCGCACGGTGGATCGACGGGCTAATTCGTGGAGCTGAATGGCGACGACCGGATGACGAGCGTGGGTTTGGGGTTGCCGTAGGGGGCATGACGCGTCGAGGAGATGAACGGGGCTGATCTGTGCACGACGGCTGGATATACTACACGGCGACGCGCATGATGGCTCAACGGCGTGCACGGGACTGCACGACACTCGACGAGGCTGCACGACACTCGAGCAACACTGTCGTTGACGACGATCGCTAGGCGGGGCTACTCGAACGGAGGTGAAGGTGGCAGCGGCGAGGATGATGGCCGGAGGGGGTTGCCGGCGAGAGGAGGAGGCAGCGGACTCGGGTGA
>CM022706.1:59322518-59330018 GCA_012295165.1 Asparagus setaceus | reverse complement strand
AGGCATATAAATTTTAGACAACATTGAATGCTTGTATCCTTTTATTTCCCACTTTGTCTTTCGAAAGAAAATATATGATAAAACCTAAAACATTTGAAGATTAGGTTTAAACCTTGATAAACCTTGACATTAGGATTGTTCTAGGTCAACTATAAAAATGAGATGGAGTATTTCTATGATTCGTACAAGGGATGCACCACGTATGAAAGGAAGCCGAGCCCTGTCTATGATCAGCACTGAAGGTGATCATTAAATATAAACTCAAGATGTATTATTGGTATATCTAAAATATATACTAGATGCACTACTAGTCTCGTTTTCCCCAACCCTCAAAATTCACTTTTTCGCCTACAAATTTTATGTGATTTTTGGTATATCTAATGATTTTCTCTAAATTTTACTGTTATCTATTTAATTGATGAGAGACCTAATGTGTTTTTAATCTAACAATTTTTATCCGGGATAAGGATTGCTTGATTTTTAGATATTAGTTTCATTGAATTTGAGAGTGGATAGATATGAATAATTTAGTATACTTATCCATGATAAAAATGTGGCCAAATGGTTAAATGGATTCTCTTGAATTTGAATAAATTGGGAACAATATATCTTTATGTGATTTAATATTTAAAAAGATCTCATTTTATTAGCAAAATTTTGAGAGAGATTTTTAGTTATATGTGTTTTAACATGTAAACATATTGTTCTTACTAATGATATACCGAACTTATCATAGTCCTTTCAATTAATTATGAATTTTATGTTAATTTTAAAATATATTTTTCTTTCGTTCTGTATAATAGCAGTTTCGATGACCTCCACTACTCTCGGTTTTATTTACGGATGAACTTGAGCCTGCAAACATCATTAATGAACTTGAGAGGATCTAAATGAGATTCAATCACTAAAGAAATGGATGGAAATGGTTTGAATATTCCTTTAAATCTAACCGGTGTTAACCAGGAGGACCTGATTGTAAACAATGTGATGATTTGAGGGATGTAATAGAAATTTCCATGATTTGGGGGACTAATTTGGAAATATTGAATATTTGAGGGACTAATATTGAAATAACCTAAAAATAAAATCTGAACTCAAGGGTATAAAAGGAAAACCAGTAATAATAGTTATATTTAAAAGAATATTCTTTTAAATCTAATTGGTGTTAGCCAGGAGGACCTGATTGTAAACAATTTGATGATTTGAGGAATGTAATAGCAATTTGCATGATTTGGGGGACTAATTTGGAAATATTGAAGATTTGAGGGTCTAATATTGAAATAACCCAAAAATTAAATCTGAACTCTAGGGTCTAAAAGGAAAACTGGTAATAATAGTTAGATTTAAAGGAAAACCGGATGAAAATCTTCACATTTGCAAACATAAGGTATTAAAGTGCCAATTATGACAAACTAAGGATATATAAATGCTACAAAGTACAATTGAGGGTATATAAGTGCTAAAGGAGTGAAACTATAAGGTATTTAAGTGCTATTTAGTCTAATAGTTATATTTAAAGGAATCTAATTGGTGTTAATTAGGGGACCTGATTGTAAATAATATGATGATTTGATGGATGTAATAGCAATTTCCATGATTTAGGGGGTTAATTTGAGAATATTAAAAAGGTGGGGGACTAATATTGAAATAACCCAAAACCTAAAGCTGAAACCAAACCCTAGCCGCCACCCATTTCTCTTTAGATCTAGATCTGAACCCAAACCCAAATTCATACCTCTCTCCCGCAGCCCTCCCTCGGCCGCCCGCCCGCTGCCCTACCTCAGCCGCCCGCCCGCCGACCTCAGCCTCCCGCACCCACCAGCAGCCCGCGCCAGCCGCCTCCCCCGCCGACCCTCGGCCGCCAGCACCCGCAGCGCCGCCGCCTCGCCCGCACCCACCAGCGACCGCCATCGCCCGCCGGCAACCTCCCTACAGTAAGTTTTTTTAATTTTTTTTTCAATTTTTAGTTTTAAAGCAATTTTTATTCTTTAATTAACTAATTAAATTTTTTTGGACTTTGATTGTCCTAAATTGCAGATTAATTAGTCGAACGGCCCCATCCTCCAACTCCAATCATCGTCGACATCCTCCACCTCCTTGAAAGGTTTTAGTCTTCACTTATTTCTATTTTTTAGTTTTTTATTATTATAAAATTATTATGCAATTAATGCTTTTGATTGTTGATAATCATGCAAATGTAGTTACCCTGAACCTAAATGACCTAATATCATGCAAATATAGTTACCCTAAACTTAAATGACCTAATTGTAACTCTAATTTCACAAAAATCTAAAATGACCTTAATCCTAATCTTAATATCGTAATAATCCAACAATAACCAATATTATTCGTGCCCTAATAAAACTAAAATTAAATACTACCCTAATGCTAATTACATTTAGTGTGATATATAACACAATAATAATGTGTTATATATCAATTATTGGTAAATAAAACATTAGTCAACGCTAGCCGTAGATCCCCGTACAATACTTACTATCAATTTTTTGTAGTTATAATATAAGATAGACGACTCAAATTTGGGTATGGATTTTAATTCTATACCGAAAATGATCGTTTACTTTATATTATAAGTAGAAAGAATTGGTATCTAACTATTGGATCCGGTCTCGGCCGGGTTAAGAATATAGTAGGCATATCTAACTTTATATACTTTGTGCATTTTTGTTTCTAGAAAATTTCGATCGCACGTACTTGTTGTTCTCCGGGTACAATAAACGTATATTGTTATGCGTATCGGCATATTACTTTCCGATTTCGGTCTATTACCGATACACATAATAACATCCGCACAGTGTACTTGGAGAACAGCGGGTAGGTGCTGTCGAAATTTTCTAGAAATAAAAATGCACAAAGTATTCAAAGTTAGATGTAAGCACTACTATATTCTTGATAGGATATAGAGGGTGTTTGGGAGGACTTAATTTTTTAAGCTTATAAGTTATGTTAGCTTTTAGTGGCTTTTAGCTTTTATGATAAAAATATTATAAAAATTGTTTAGATAGAATAGTAATTTTTTGGTCAAACCTAGCTTATTTAGGTGAGCTTATAAGCTAGTTTTGAAAAGTTGGGGTATACCAAATTTTCAAAATGAGACTTATAAGTTAATTTATTTGATATTTTACCAAACAGTAGATATGAAAAGCTAGCTTAAAAGCTAGTTTGACCACAAAAAAAGCTCCCCCAAACACCCTCATAAGCCTTTCTATGATATCTGAGAGTGTTTTAGACCAACCTTCTGTTTGTTCAAATCAAGACTATTTATCATAGAGTGTTAGCTTTTATTTAGTACGACAATAACCATTATAAAAGAGTAATTTCACCTACTTAAATATTTGCTCAAATAAACTAAAATAAAGACTATTAAACTTAAGATGATTTATAAGATATTAAAATAATTAATAAGTGTACCTATTATACAGATGAGAGAAGTTCCTGATAAGTTGTGGATTGATATTCCTATATTGCAAAGAAGAGCAAGAGGTGACACTCGATATCGAGACGGATGGGAAGCGTTCCTTGAGTATGCGTATGCTAATTCGAGGAAGATAGAGAACGATTTGTTGTGTTGTCCATGTAGTAAGTGCAGAAATAGGGGTCTGGTGGATAGAGTTGCTATACAAAAGCACCAAGAAAGATGAGGATTTTATGAAAATTATAAATATTGGAGTTTTCACAGAGAAGGCGAAGATATTGAACCGGATGATAGAAATATAGACGATACGCAAGCAATGCTCAATGATATTGCGGCAGCTGCAGAAGTTGCCGAAGTTTCAGAAGTACCGGAGGTTGTCGAAATTCCCGGAGATGCAGAAGGTGTCCAAAATACCGGAGATGTGCGTGATACCAGGGCCTACAAAAATTTAATGAAGTTATTGGAAGATGAGAAGGATTTGTACGATGGCTGCACCGGGTATAGTCACTGTTGTAAATAGCGGTAAATAGCCCCGCAATAGCGGCGCTAATAGCGTTAGCGGTCCCTTCCCGCGACGCTATTGCCCGCTATCGGTGACATTGCGGAATATGCATTTTTCGCTCGTAAAAGTGGCCAATAGCGCGCCATAGCGGTGAATAGTGGGCGATTGCGAGCAAAATTCGCTTTTTGACCTCTATTTAAAAGCGGTTTGAGGTTTATTTTTTTAAAATTAAACTCGACCTGCAACAACTGCATCCCACTGCCTCCCGCGATTTCTTGACCGCTATTTAAAAGCAATTTGAGATTTATTTTTTAAAATTAAGCCCGACTCAGAACCATCGCATCCCACCGCTTCCGCTGATTCGCGACTCGCCATTCTCCGGCAGACCTCCTCAAGACTTCCTCTCACCTCCTCTCGCTATGAGCTCCTCCTATTGTAGTCCTCTCACCGCTCAGCTCATCTTCTCGAAGACGACGATTCTTTGACTTCTCCTCCAGTCGTCTTCGGTATTATGTGACGGTTACATGTCTATTTCATATTTAGGATCTCTTTAAATCATCAAATATGCACTTTTAGATTTTCGAGATTTTTCTTTAGTTTTTTTTAAAAATATTTATACATATCTAAATTAGACCGCTATTTGACTTTGCGCTTTTTACCGCTATTTTGCCGCAATAGCCCCAAATAGCCTTAGCGATACCTCACCGCTACGCGACGCTATCCGCTATCGATAACCTTGGGTATAGTAGATTGTCATTTATTCTTCAACTGATGCGTATCAAGACCATGAGCGGAATGGCAGATAAATATTTTCAAATGCTTCTTACTTTACTACGCAAGGTAATTCCAGACGGAGAGAATAGCATACTAGAAAAATGTTATGATGCGAATAAGATTGTTGATGCTCTAGGTTTAGATTACAATAAGATCGATGCTTGTCCTAATGATTGTCCTGTATTATAAGGATAACGAGAAACTTGAGAAATGTCCAAAGTGTGGAGTGTCTCGTTGGAGAAAGAATACGCGAACTTCAACACGAAAGTCAAATGACTCAGTGAAGCAACAGAAGAAAATTCCAGCAAAGGTGCTCCGATATTTTCCCTTAGTGCCTCGGTTATATCGAATGATCACTATCACTATGCTCTTCCTGCTATATAAAGACATATAAAATAATTTTTAATAATTAAAAAAAAGAAATGAGAAATTTCAAAAGCTATTTTACTTACTAAAAGAACGTAAAAACAAATGAGTCGAGCTTAGAATTTAATGAAGAAAAATAAAAATGAAACTTACCGTCCACCAATTCACTGTAAGCTTGTATCTTTTAGAGCCAAAACGCCTATTATTGAGTTCGTTAATGGCCCTTGTAGCTTGAGAATCATCCTCAAAGTATACTAAAGCATAATCTGCAACATAATCATAAGGCACAGAAAATAGCAATTACTCTAATGGATAACTGATCCACTTTCTTATATGGCACCATGACATACAAAAGGCAGATTATAAATATCTGCTAAAATATAGTTTGAGGCCTGAAGGACATTAGACTTTAAAAAATGAAGCCGTTTGAGGGACTTGAAAGCACGATGAAAGTAATTCCAAGAAAACTCATTGCTCGAACCAACAATCAGTAGGCATACGTTAATGTTACATACAATAATTAGTAAGCATGGCATGGTGACATAACCGACCAGAAGTCCATGCATATGTTATGGGAGGACTAGGCATGACATTATGATAGCATGGGATGGAGTTATAAAGCTACCGGGAAGCATAGCATAGTGATGAAGTGACCACTAGGCATGGCTTAGGACTTCCAAATATTGAGGCCATTATGTTTATTTTTCTAATAGTGAGAATATTATTTTAAGATGGTCCGTACACATATTTTTATTCATGTTTGTTGTTTTAATCAGAACAAGCCTATTCATAAGGAGATAAACACGGTACTAATCATCCAGGGGGATTAAGATTTTGTGACAAAAAAAAAAACTCATACCATTTTAGTTCTATCGAATTCTTTTTAAGATTTATTTTATCAAATCTTTTATTTTTCTAGAGCTTTACTTTTTTTCATGAAATTTCTTACACTTTTTTTTTTCTTTTGGCTCTCGTTCCGGCAATGTTCTTTTTTCAATGATTTTGTGTATTGGTTAAACATGTACAAATCTGCACGCGTAAGCCTTCCAAGTCACGCATGTCACTAATTTACCAAGAGGAAACTACCCTATCAATTCCGCACATTGTTAGTTTGACCAAGAGGATAACTAGTGAATCATAAAATTTTCTTAAATTTTGTTCACTTTCGATTCAAGTTTTTAGCTAACGATGATATTTTAGGATCTCCTAAAGACAATGTTTCAATTTTCAATCCATATGAATGACAGGACATGCTCGAAATTTGATTCTTGTCAAGCATATGCATTAGAATAATATTTGTTGACTTGAGTGCAAAAATGTCATTTTGTTTATGATGTTAGCCTGAATAATCATAATCACTAAAACCAAAAATTAGTGTGGACGATCTAAAGTTAGTTCGAACTTTAGTCCGTGTGAAAATAAAAAACCGTTGGACTAGACTAGAATAGTCCCAAGATAACACAGTCCGAGGACAATAGTCCGGATGTTATAACACCCCCTAGTCCCGGGATAAACGACAAGCATGGCCTAAGAGATGTAATAATAAATGTCAAACCATCCAACCTCCTAAAAACGCATAGAAAAAATTGGATAATGAAATTGTAGACATGAAAGTGTAACAATTGCGAGCAAACCAAATAGATATCTTAAAACATGAGAAGGAAAAAAAAACAAAAAAGAAAAAGAAAAAGAAAAAGAAAACTACATAAACAAAACAAAACAAGGCCATAACTTCACAAGAAAATGAAACTAGTGGAAGGAACATGATTCTTTGTTATGGTTTTAAGTGAGAACTACACAAGAAAACAACACTAGTAGAAGAATCATGATTCTTTGTTATGGTTTTAAGTGAGAAAGGAAGAAACAGAAACTAGGACTTCAAAATCTATGAAAAGAAAGTAAACTATTTCCTGACGAAAGGTAAGAACATGATCTTAGCGAACCACTTCATAAACAGGGTGTCGCGGGCAGGACACTATGATAAACATCAATCAATATAGAGAAGTAAGGCGAAATAACTGCTACCATGAAAAAATATCATCTATTACCACCAATACTTCGCATTTTTTAAGTAAAAGAAAACAATTTGAAATGACAAGTCATTATGCAGCTGAGCTGCCTTGAAATTAACTATGTGAAATTAAAAGCAGCCAAAAGATTCCTAAGCTATATGTATAAATTTGATCGTTTTTCCACAATCCATTACCATTATGTAATTGGGAAGTTGTACACACAGGCCCAAGAAAACTGCATCAAGTTATGGATTATTTCCTTTTGTCACCGGATAATCTCACTCCATATTGTGAATTAGAAAACAAGCTAGGCACGCAACAGGCATAACAACCCTATGCAGCATGAACTAAGGCTTTTGGTACATGGGCAAAGAGGGGTAAAGTATGTCCTGTTACACATTATCTCATCT
>CM022706.1:59110018-59317518 GCA_012295165.1 Asparagus setaceus | reverse complement strand
GAATAGTGCTAGGTATCAAAAATAAATATAAAATATATGATGGTTATATTCCAAAAAATATTTTGAGTGGGAGCATTTGTTCAAAGTCAACTCTTAGTTGCTCTACCACTATGTGAGGTTAAAGTAATCGGGTTAAATTTTTATATGATAATTATTACCCTAGAAAAATTAGTGGAGGAAATATTTCTATGTTTGTTGTAACGTGCAAGGTTTTAAATATCGGTTATCGAGAATTTATCGGACGGTCAAAATCTATATCGAGGATAAATAGTAATTATCGGAGTGACATTACCGGATGATGATATACATAATATAATATTCTAAAATATAATCTAACCATACTTAATGAAATATAAACATACTAAAATGTAAATAATTATGTTTAGGATCACTAACTAATGGTAGAAACTCGGGTCGGGTCGGGTTTATAGTGCATTGAATAGGTGCCCGTTGCCCGAAATCAAAACTCAAACCAAAGGCCGATAATTCCGATTTTTAGGCCGACAATATCGGCCGATAACTCACTTTATCGCCGCATTATCGGCGATAAACATCTAAAAACGATAACCGATTTAGAATCGAACTTATCATAGCGGAAGGCCTCCTAAACCGATAAATCGCCGATAATATTGGTTTATCGGCCGATATTTAAAACATTGGTAACGTGTCATAAGGTTAAGATTTAACACAAAAGGATCTGTACCACTCCCAATACAAAATACATATATTAGAAGAAGTCCCCCTAATGATATTAAACTTATAAACAATCTCCTCAAAAATCTTACAATTATAAAAGATTTCATGCAAAATTTAAATTTTGCAGAAACACCCTAAAACACCTCCAACATTAAAAACATCCTAAAATTTTCAAATCTATAAAAATTATATTGACAATATAGGATTACCAACATCTCCGTGAAGTTTTAGAATTTACGTAAAATACCCAAAAGTTTTAAAATTGTAAAACACCCTCATAGTTTCTAAATTTATAGAAAACACCTTGAAATGATCATAACTTACAAACAAGTATTTTTATAAATTTCAACTTTTCAAAGGTGTTTTTGCAATTTTCTCAAATGTAGGGTGTTTTTGCAATTTTAAGAATTTTAGCTTTTTCACAAGTTTCAAAGTTATAAAATTTTCATTAACTGATTGTGTTTTTAAAATTTTTAGGGTGTTTTGGTAAAATTTTAATTTTTGAGGGTTCTATTGCAATTTTTGAAAATCTAGGGTCTTTTATGAAGTTCAAAATTTTAGGGGTTATTTATAATCTTATATTGTCAAGATGTTATTTATAGGATCTCTAGGATGTTTTTTGTAAATTTTGAAGTATGAGGGTGTTTTTTACATGTTTCAAAACTTTTAGGGTATTTTCTACAAATTTTAAAATTTTAGGGGACCTTAGTAATTTCTATATTTTTACCGTATTGTTTATAGGATAGAAATTATTTGGGTGTCTTTTGTAAAATTGAAAATTGAAGGTTTTCTACAAAACTTTTAGGGTGTTTTCTCAGAAATTCCAATTTGAGGCTATTTAGATTTCAATATACTATTTGTAAGCTTTGAAATTTTGAGGATTTGTTTAAAATTTTCAAAATTTTAGGGTGTTTTTGAAATATTCAAAACTTTCGGGATGTTTTTGCAAAGTTAAATTTGGGTGTTTGTATGTTTTAAAATTTTTAGCCTTTTTTTTTCAAGTTTTGAATTTTAAGAATTTTTATGTTTTTTAATCGAGTTTTGCATTATTAAGGGTGTTTTTATAATTTTATAATTGTTTGGGGTTGTTTATAACTTTTACTTTACAAGGATCTTGTCAATTTTAAATTTCGAAGGCTTGTTGTAAGTTTAAAACTTTTAGATGGTTTTGTAGTTCCACATGCTTAAATAAATAAAGCCTCACTTTTTCATCCCTTTTTCTCTTATCCCCTAACTTGGTTAGAAGTTTATTCTTCTATGGGTTAAACTTCATCCTTGATGAAGTTTAGAAAGATAACAAAAATAGATAAAGATGAGATAATGTGTAACAGACATACTTTACCCTCTTTGCCCAGTACCAAAAGCCTTAGTTCATCTTTGCATAGGGTTGTTATGCACTTAGTGCCTAGCTTGTTTTCTAATTCACAATATGGAGTGAGATTATCCAGTGACAAAAGGAAATAATCCATAACTTGATGCAGTTTTCTTGGGCCTGTGTGTACAACTTCCCAATTACATAATGGTAATGGATTGTGGAAAAACGATCAAATTTATACATATAGCTTAGGAATCTTTAGCCGCTTTTAATTTCACGATTAATTTCAAGGCATTCAATACATAATGACTTGTCTTTTCAAATTGTTTTCTTTTACTTAAAAAATGCGAAGTATTGGTGGTAATAGATGATATTTTTTCATGGTAGCAGTTATTTCACCTTACTTCTCTATATTGATTGATGTTTATCATAGTGTCCTGCCCGCGACACCCTGTTTATGAAGTGGTTCGCTAAGATCATGTTCTTACCTTTCGTCAGGAAATAGTTTACTTTCTTTTCATAGATTTTGAAGTCCTAGTTTCTGTTTCTTCCTTTCTCACTTAAAACCATAACAAAGAATCATAATTCTTCTACTAGTGTTGTTTTCTTATGTAGTTCTCATTTAAAACCATAACAAAGAATCATGTTCCTTCCACTAGTTTCATTTTCTTGTGTAGTTATGGCCTTGTTTTGTTTTGTTTATGTAGTTTTCTTTTTCTTTTTCTTTTTTTTTGGTTTGTTTTTTTCCTTCTCATGTTTTAAGATATCTATTTGGTTTGCTCGCAATTGTTACACTTTCATGTCTATAATTTCATTATCCAATTTTTTCTATGCGTTTTTAGGAGGTTGGATGGTTTTACATTTATTATTACATCTCTTAGGCCATGCTTGTAGTTTTTCCTGGGACTAGGGGGTGTTATAACATCCGGACTATTGTCCTCGGACTGTGTTATCTTGGGACTATTCTAGTCTAGTCCAACGGTTTTTTTTTCCACACGGACTAAAGTTCGAACTAAATTTAGATAGTCCACACTAATTTTTGGTTTTAGTGATTATGATTATTCGGGCTAACATCATAAACAAAATGACATTTTTGCATTCAAGTCAACAAATATTATTCTAATGCATATGCTTGACAAGAATCAAATTTCGAGCATGTCCTGTCATTCATATGGATTGAAAATTGAAACATTGTCTTTAGGAGATCCTAGAATATCATCCTTAGCTAAAAACTTGAATCGAAAGTGAACAAAATTTAAGGAAATTTTATGATTCACTAGTTATCCTCTTGGTCAAACTAACAATGTGCGGAATTGATAGGGTAGTTTCCTCTTGGTAAATTAGTGACATGCGTGACTTGGAAGGCTTACGCGTGCAGATTTGTACATGTTTAACCAATACACAAAATCATTGAAAAAAGAACATTGCCGGAACGAGAGCCAAAAGAAAAAAAAGTGTAAGAAATTTCATGAAAAAAAGTAAAGCTCTAGAAAAATAAAAGATTTGATAAAATAAATCTTAAAAAGAATTCGATAGAACTAAAATGGTATGAGTTGTTTTTTTGTCACAAAATCTTAATCCCCCTGGATGATTAGTACCGTGTTTATATCCTTATGAATAGGCTGGTTCTGATTAAAAAAACAAACATGAATAAAAATATGTGTACGGACCATCTTAAAATAATATTCTCACTATTAGAAAAATAAACATAATGACCTCAATATTTGGAAGTCCTAAGTCATGCCTAGTGGTCACTTCATCACTATGCTATGTTTCATGATAGCTCTATAACTCCATCCCATGCTATCATAATGCCATGCCTAGTCGTCCCATGACATATGCATGGACTTCTGGTCGGTTATGTCACCATGCCATGCTTACTAATTATTGTATGTAACATTAACGTATGCCTATTGATTGTTGGTTCGAGCAATGAGTTTCCTTGGAATTACTTTCATCGTGCTTTCAAGTCCCTCTCACGGCTTCATTTTTTAAAGTCTAATGTCCTTCAGGCCACAAACTATATTTTAGCAGGAATTTGTAATCTGCCTTTTGTATGTCATGGTGCCATATAAGGACGTGGACCAGTTATCCATTAGAGTAATTGTTATTTTCTGTGCCTTATTATTATGTCGCAGATTATGCTTTAGTATACTTTGAGGATGATTCTCAAGCTACAAGGGTCATTTAACGAACTCAATAATAGGCATTTTGGCTCTAAAAGACACAAGCTTACAGTGAATTGGTGGACGGTAAGTTTCATTTTTATTTTTCTTCATTAAATTCTTAGTTCGACTCATTTGTTTTTACGTTCTTTTAGTAAGTAATATAGCTTTTGAAATTTCCCATTTATTTTTTTTAATTATTAAAAAAATTGTTTTATATGTCTTTATATAGCAGGAAGAGCATAGTGATAGTGATCGTTCGAAGTCACCTAGCTCGTATGATCGGGACTGAAGGTAATCATTGAATATTTGAATATAAACTCTAGAGAAGACATATAAATTTTTATACACCATTGCTTGTATCTTTTTATTTCCGACTTTGACATTTAAAAGAAAAATATATGATAAAACCTAAGAACATTTAAAGTTTAATTTTCAACTTTGGTAAATTTAAATTAACGCCAATAAAATAAACTTTTCAGTGCATATTATTTGATATTTGAATAATTCCTTAGTTTGTTGCTTTTATAGTATTGCTGTTTATAGACCATTTTAAGACATTGAGCCAAAATTGCCAATATCATTTTGATCTTTTACATTTTTTTGTTTTTTTGTTTTGACAGTCGGTCTCCTGTTTGAAGGTCCAAGAGTAGAAACAAATGCAGAAGAATGACCTGATGCAAATGAGAGGGACGATTGGATATGAAATTCATGATTCTAGTTTGTGCCCTTCTCTGTGTTCTTAGGTTGTAGAAGGTTAAGACTTAAAAAAAAAAAAAAACTCCTAACAGCTATGCATAGTTAATTGTTTTTTATGAAGAATATTGTTTTCGTTTTGTAATTATACTTTGTTCGATAGTTAATTGCTTTTGACTGAGGAATATTGGTTTCCTTTTGTAATTTCTACTGTGATTGCATGATAGAAATCCTGTTTATATGAAGATTTCTGTTCGCACATATTGAAGTGTGAGTCCTATGTGTTTCTTCGTGAGAGCGAGGATTTGATTCCTGTTTGCTTATATTTGGAGAAAATTTTGAAATATAATATTTTTAAAATTTAATTAGCAAAGAAAATTATTTTAATTAGCAAAATCGGCCACTATGTAGTTGTGTTAGCACGACTGACTGAAAAGTGGTTGATTTTGCAAAATCGAGATTTTAAAAAATACGAGACTACTAGTCCCATATAATTAGTGATCACTAATTAGTAACAATAATTACAGCGTCCAGATTCTCTATAATCTTGATGGTAGAGAATATCTACTGCTGATACTAGTTATCTAAAAGGGAGTGTGTGTATAGACTAGGTGGGATGTAAGGGTCCTCAAACTTTTTCAAATGGCCTGTTCTTGGGCCGGTAGCCTTATCCTGCACACGAAGAGTACATAAGAGGACGGAGTTGGATTCTCCGGTGATTCCTCCGACGGTCAAGTCAGTATAAAGCTTGAGAGGAGAAGATGAGTTGTTGTGCAAGAGTTTTAGGGCAGAAAATCACCTTACCTTCAACAGCCAACTGCACTCCCTTTTATAGCATATAAAAAAGGGGAATGGGTAAGTTTAGGCCGAGTATGAATAGGAGGCTTGGTGGGTATTCACTTTATATGTGGCTGCTGAGGAGGATGTCACTCAGATGTTTAATGCGATGATGACGCGGTATGCATGGTGCTGACGAGGATGCATCATCTTTTTACTGAAGGATGACACGTATTGCCACCCTGATGACATAGTCAAGCTTCTCATCTCAATACGCCTCTTAATGATATCCAAGGGATGAACTTGTGAATAATAATAATAATTCACAATGACAGAAAAATCAATAGAACATACGCCCGAAAAGATACTCAATAAGCAACTATGATACATAGAGAAATGCTGAATAGATATGAATAGGAATAAGGATAGATAACACGTTCTCAAGATAAATCATGAAACATACACTGAAAGGTAAATAGGTGTGAAGCCTCAAGTTAAGGATGTCCCTATTCAAGGTATTTCTCCCAATATGACTGCATAGATATAGGTGTCGGTGGGCACACGTTATTGGTTAAGCTACTACAATCACCTATGCGAATGAAGCCATTTGCTGGCGAACCTCGTCTCGAATGAAGGGCTCCGCTACTTGGCGAACCTGCGAATGGAGAGTTTCGCTACTTGGGCGAACCTCAGTTGAATGTCGAGCCTGCGGCGCGAGGCCTCCTCTTTTAATGGGGAGCCTTGCGACCTTCCTCATATGCTACGAAGAAGTGCGTAACTTTCAAACCGTGCCGAATTGGACGAATTATATATGAAAATCGACTATCTCGACGAGGCGAACCAACCAAACCCAGGATTCGGTTTGCTCCGGTCATTTTGCCCAATTCCTTCCGGTTTGAGATATACGCACTTTTGTCTATTTTGTAAAGTCAAGCATGGTGAACTTAACCCTCAGGTGGGCCTGACTTCACTCAGATGAACCCTTAGGCTCTTTTGCTTGTCCCGAGTTGCTGTGCAGGGATTAAGGCAATTTTTATTGCCTACAATGACGATAGTGGGGACTTTGCTCTAGTGTATCTCCGTCATCTGGAGTATGGCCTTCATTTTCCGATCCATCCATTTCTCGTCCGTGTCTTCGAAGCCTTGGGAGTCTTACCTTCCCAAATCAAACCGAACTCTATCACCATGGTAGTGGGGTTCATGGTGATTTGCCACCGGGTTGGAGTCAACCCAACTCTTCATATGCTCAGCCACCTGATCGGTGTCAAGATTGGGAAGAAGGAGGGGCACATTTTCTTCTAAAACCTTGGCAGCTTCAGAATTGTCTCAGACGCTCCTGAGTCGAATAAAGATTGGAAGGAGAAGTTTTTCTGGGTCTTCAGAGCCGGTCCCATATTATCTTGCTCGGCTTGGCCCGAGATCGCGAAGATGCTTTGAAGCGGGGTTTCCTTACGGCGAGGATAGAGAGAAAGTTCGAGCCTATCTTTGAGTCGAAAAGATCGAAAATCTTTTCGATCGAGTGGTATTGAGGGTGGTTGGCATAGATATAGGTGTCGGTGGGCACACGTTATTGGTTAAGCTACTACAATCACCTATGCAATCATTATTCATAAAAGCTAAGCTCACACATGGCTACATAGCATATCGCATATCATACGAGCATGTGCAAAACGATTTGAAGTCTTAGCACGCTTAGATTTTGTTAAACGTGTTACCAATAAAACAAAAGTGAATAATGACCAATAATAACGACTCAAATATATTCAATTAGTGTTCAATTTCCCCATTTAAATTCAATATTTTCAAAGCAACTTATTTTAGAGTGATTACACATGATGTGATCTAGCCTCAACTTCTCTACATTATTTAACTAACTGTTGAGTGGGAAATCTGATGTCCACTCAATGAAGGTAGCTAATCTCCACGCTCGATCAACTCATGGTCTCACCCCAATACTTAGTGAGGAATATTGAAATTCTAATAGTTAAAAGTGTGCATGTGTAATTGATAACGAAAGGGGGTGTTCATTCTTTTCCAAGTTGAACCACAATAGTACCGAGTCATGTTAATTGCCCAAACGTCTCTCATGGCACGTGTATCCCAATCTGACTCATTACAGAGTCGGGCATGAAAGACTCTAGCGGATATTCATTTACGATTTCAGTTTTTGGTCTGACTGGTTATTTATGAACGCAACGGGTTTCCCAAAACTTGTCTCAGGACGTCCATTCCACCCTTGACGAGGTGTGGTTCAAGTTTGAAGATCATACGATAAGGTTCGAATGAAAGGCGAGCTCAAATAACTCATATAAAAGATATACATATGCAGTGCATGTTTTTAGGCAGTTGGTTAGGGGTTCCAGCGGCTACCAAAGGGGATCAGGTGGCTGATTGTCGAAAGATAAAATATTGGTTCGAAAATGAGTTTTAGACTCGGCTAGAGAATGGACTAGGTGGTTGGCCATCGGGCAGCGGCTAGCCATCAATCAATCGGCTGAAATCTGGGTTTTCCAGGTTTTGGTGAACGATTCGACAATGTATCTCGAGCGTTTAGCTTATAATTCAAGAGAGCTATTTTACCATGGTATCTAGGAGTTAAACTAAACTATGGACATCAATTTGGAGTAGTTATAATATGAGATTTGGCAGAACGCCAAAAATCTAACGGGTTTTCATGTCAAATGTTTGAAATGACAAAGTGTTCTTCACGAGAATTGAAACAATGAAACATAAAACATATAGATTGATGTCCATATTATTCTATCAAATCACAGATATATCAACTTGCGAAAACCGATATGTCGAAAAACATCAAAATTGTCAATGAAATAATACAAGGAAAACGACAACATTGATTCTCGATATAATAACATATACACACATACTATTCTACAGGAAGTAAAAGGGAGTTAATACTTGCCGAATCCTTTTTACCGATGTACGACAATTTGGATGGTCAAACATACGAACGAGACATCGAAAGCTGATTTCTCATTTCCTCTTTGTTGGTGGGCCATGGTGGAATTCCAGGAAGACAAAAATGTGAGCTCCTAGGGTTTAGATCTGGTTTTATAAGGTCTCTAAGCTTATTTGGCTGATTTACAGTTTGACCGCTTTGTTTCTAACCAATAAAACAAAAGTGAATAATGACCAATAATAACGACTCAAATATATTCAATTAGTGTTCAATTTCCCCATTTAAATTCAATATTTTCAAAGCAACTTATTTTAGAGTGATTACACATGATGTGATCTAGCCTCAACTTCTCTACATTATTTAACTAACTGTTGAGTGGGAAATCTGATGTCCACTCAATGAAGGTAGCTAATCTCCACGCTCGATCAACTCATGGTCTCACCCCAATACTTAGTGAGGAATATTGAAATTCTAATAGTTAAAAGTGTGCATGTGTAATTGATAACGAAAGGGGGTGTTCATTCTTTTCCAAGTTGAACCACAATAGTACCGAGTCATGTTAATTGCCCAAACGTCTCTCATGGCACGTGTATCCCAATCTGACTCATTACAGAGTCGGGCATGAAAGACTCTAGCGGATATTCATTTACGATTTCAGTTTTTGGTCTGACTGGTTATTTATGAACGCAACGGGTTTCCCAAAACTTGTCTCAGGACGTCCATTCCACCCTTGACGAGGTGTGGTTCAAGTTTGAAGATCATACGATAAGGTTCGAATGAAAGGCGAGCTCAAATAACTCATATAAAAGATATACATATGCAGTGCATGTTTTTAGGCAGTTGGTTAGGGGTTCCAGCGGCTACCAAAGGGGATCAGGTGGCTGATTGTCGAAAGATAAAATATTGGTTGCGAAAATGAGTTTTAGACTCGGCTAGAGAATGGACTAGGTGGTTGGCCATCGGGCAGACGGCTAGCCATCAATCCAATCGGCTGAAATCTGGGTTTTCCAGGTTTTGGTGAACGATTCGACAATGTATCTCGAACGTTTAGCTTATAATTCAAGAGAGCTATTTTACCATGGTATCTAGGAGTTAAACTAAACTATGGACATCAATTTGGAGTAGTTATAATATGAGATTTGGCAGAACGCCAAAAATCTAACGGGTTTTCATGTCAAATGTTTCGAAATGACAAAGTGTTCTTCACGAGAATTGAAACAATGAAACATAAAACATATAGATTGATGTCCATATTATTCTATCAAATCACAGATATATCAACTTGCACGAAAAACCGATATGTCGAAAAACATCAAAATTGTCAATGAAATAATACAAGGAAAACGACAACATTGATTCTCGATATAATAACATATACACGCATACTATTCTACAGGAAGTAAAAGGGAGTTAATACTTGCCGAATCCTTTTTACCGATGTACGACAATTTGGATGGTCAAACATACGAACGAGACATCGAAAGCTGATTTCCCATTTCCTCTTTGTTGGTGGGCCATGGTGGAATTCCAGGAAGACAAAAATGTGAGCTCCTAGGGTTTAGATCTGGTTTTATAAGGTCTCTAAGCTTATTTGGCTGATTTACAGTTTGACCGCTTTGTTTCTAACCTATGAAGCCTTTTATTATATAAACCCTTATAAAAGTCATAATTTAACAAATTAGGAGTTATAACAAATTCTAGAGGATTTGACTTGGTCCTATGGATGGAAAGTTCGCCGGTGACGGCCATCACGTTGTCGGAGGTACGGGGTGTTACAAATTCCCTTCACTAAGGCCCTGTTTGTTTGCCAATTTTTTGGGGTTGTAACTTGTAGGGTCGGATCTTCTGATATTCCCATCTCCTCTGTGGTTATTCAATTGGTGAGACTTTGTAGGCGAGTTGAAGATTAAAAGCAGAACTTCCAAAAAAAAGTGAAATGGCTCTTGTTACTGTAGCTATCCGAAACAGCTGATCGCTCATTTCCTCGTTAGGGTCGGTACTGTGCGCTTTTACAAAAGTTAACCAAAGAGGCCCTAAACCTAACGTGTTGGGCCACATGTCATTATCATTCCTCTGGTTAGATCCAAAATATCTCTGCGACAAACTCATACGAATCATCATAATTTAAAAGAAAAAAAATAAAAAAAGAATCAAACAACAATGGAGGCGATCGGAGCGAAGAAGAAGCAGATATTCATCCTCGCCGGCCAAAGCAACATGTCCGGCCGCGGCGGCGTGAAAGACCGGATATTCGACAACGTCGTCCCCCTCCAGAGCTCTCCCCACCCCTCCATCCTCCGCTTCGCCTCCGCATCCCGCTGGGAGCCGGCCGCCGAGCCCCTCCACGCCGACGTCGACTCCTCCAAGACCTGCGGCGTGGGGCCCGGCATGGCCTTCGCCAACGCGCTCATCAAATCAATTAACCAAGAAGATGTTGCCGTGGGCCTCGTTCCCTGCGCTGTCGGGGGGACGGCCATAGACGAGTGGGCCAGGGGGTCTGGGCTTTACGAGCGGATGGTGGCGAGAGCGAAGGAGGCCGTCGACGGCGGAGGGGGCGAGATAAGGGGGGTGCTGTGGTTTCAAGGGGAGAGTGATACTCTGTCTGACGAAGCCGCGGAGAGTTACAGGGGTAAAATGGAGAGGCTGATTGGAAATGTGAGAGCTGATCTCAATTTACCTTCTCTACCTTTCATTCAGGTAATGATGCTAAGCGCGACAATTTTTGAGATTTTGATGGTGAAAACAATTTCAAGGTCTCTTACAAGACAAATACTCATCACATTAGTGCATATGATTGTAGAATTTGTATCGCCGCAGCTTTTAACTTACATATAATAGCATGACATTGCTCGTGGTCCATCTTGACTGTTCTTAGCTCAAGTAGAAAACTAGGAAGAGAATGTGAAGTTGATCGATTAATTGATTGAAAAGTGAAACTTGACTAGTTTTATCATTACTTCGATTTTCTAATTTTAAACTATTGGAAATTACATAGCTCCGAAATTCAAATGACCACATTTTGAGAAATTTCATAAGGTGGCCAGTGATCAAATGTACACTACTATTGTTTCGGATATCTCCCCTCATAAGTTATCCTTATACCCTCAAATACGTATGCCTGCGCCTACTTAATTAGAGAAAGCAATACTCCTCAAATCTCCCTATCAAGCACCAGATCAGAAGTATTATTTTTCTGTCAAAGTAATGATACAATCTTTGACGAACCTTGCCTGATTAAGGTATTAGTTTCTCAAATTTAAAATAAGAAAGAGACTTGTAGGCGAGGATTTAATCATTTCTGTCTCGCTCGACTTGGTGCTGATTAAAAAAAAAAACTCATTATTGTTAATGTAGGTTGCTATTGCATCAGGGGATGAGCGCTTGATAGAGAAGATAAGAGAGGCTCAGTTGGGAATAGACCTGCCAAATGTGGTGTGCATTGATGCAAAGGGATTGCTACTCAATGAAGATAACATACATCTCTCCACTCAAGCTCAAGTCTTATTGGGTCAGAAGCTTGCAGATGCCTACCTCAAGCACTTCTCTGGCATCTGATGATGTTAAATCACACCTGTTATTTTGTTTCGATGTATGTTGTTTCTTTGGTAACTTTAAAAATTAAGGGTGCAAAATGAACATATTATGTCTGATTCTCCGTCACTCTACTAAGATGTTGAACAAGTTCGACTGTGATGCATGTTCTTGCCTAATTCCTAGATAAGTGTATCCCAAATTTAGACAATCCTTACTCAAATGTAACTTGATGATATGGTGATGCAAACTGAAATTTACTCAACTTATAGCTTTTCTTTATCACAATAACAAGTTACATGTGCATGAGTTATTGTAGTCAAAGAAAGCACATGCTTCTCATCACAATCATGCATTTTTTTTCTCTCACTTAACTTGCTCTCAAACTTATACATATGTTGAAATTATTACGGATTGTTGATGGAGCACTCTGGAGCTCCTTGTTCCTGACAGTAGTCCCTGACCATGTAATTCTCCCTCACCCACCTGAGCCTTTCGGCCTGAGCCTCGTCCAGAGTCCAATCCCACCACTGTCCTCTATTCTCAGAGCACTGGGAACCGTCGCTACAGGCATCGGCATGGTAACCACGAAAGTATGCCACAAACGGCGCCTGGCTCCAGTCGATCCCGACTTTGCCCCTCCTTGTAGCCCATTCCTCTCCGTTCCATAAGGCAGTGCGCACACGTAACCTTTGGCTGCTCAAGTATGGGATTCCCTGCTGTTGTGCATTTCTGTACACTCTCACAGGTATTCCATCGACTAACCATCTGCAAAACATAGTATATGTACAATTAGTTAAATTCCAGTATATACATAAGAATGAATCATTATTAATAATGAGCGAGTGAACTGGTAATAACATTATGTTGTGGGGATTCCAGACGAAGCTGTAGGTGTGGAAGTCAGCAGTGGGATCAAACCATAGGTTGATCTGCTGCTCCCTGTTGCCTTGCCCACTTGTCCACAAGTTGGTGTGCAATAGGTAGGGTTGTCCAGTTACATTCCCCAACAGCTCAAAGTCCATCTCATCATTGCTCGGTCGTGGAGATTGAAGCTACAATGGCGACAATTAGATACACATATATAACTAAGCATTTACTGATGAAAAAAATTATGAATTACTAATGAATGTCATAACTAGACGTACAAAGTAGGATGTGACGGTGCCAGCAGAGTAGCCAGGGACAGCCTTGATCTGCATGTCAAACCTTCCATAAAGAAACTCCTGCCTCGATATGGCTTCAGAGCCGCCAGCAGAGTCGAGGCTGAGCTGCAGCTGGTTCCCATCTTCCTGCACGTTAGCGTTCCCAGACACATCAACATCGTTCGTGAAGCTCTGAGCAGATATCCCTGCAACGAGAATGACAGTGAGGAAGAAAGCTCGAGGAGGAGCAAGTGAGTAGTCATCTTTGTAAACTGAGATGAAACTCTAAGAACCGATTTGTGTTTAAAAGAGAAGTGATGGAGGTTTTTATAGAGGGATCGATTTGAGTGACGTCAAAAATAATTACTGAGAAGTTTGCAACCGCCGCACGTAATATGTGATCGGTGTCTCTATGGTCGGTCCCCAGACATTTTTGCAGTATGTCTGTATACATGCACTTAGTTCTCAGTTCAGCGGTGAGGGATTGAAAACTCAATTATATTTTGTTCCTAATGAGGAAATAACTGGGGAAAGACACTTCATTTTCGAAAAGGCTTAATTGCAGAGATAACTTTTGTAGTATAGAAATTAGTGACTCATTAATCAATTTCTATGTATGGACATGCATTGGTGAGATCATACGGAGTTGAACGGTGGTGGTTTTAGGAAACTTGTAGTGTCCTTTCCCCCCATTTCTCTCTACATTAGAAACAAAATATAATTATGTACATTGCACTCTCCACCGCTGAAAACTCATGTATTCACACTTAGAGGCTTATATAATCTCAGTTCATCTACTATTTCTCGGTAAGTTGATAAACAGTGATTTCACGTAGGTCATAAAGATATTAAACTAGGTAAATTGGGACCCGTCTAAATTCTGTTTTACAAATGGACAAATTAATTAGGAGGAGGCCAATTAAGTCTGATGTATCCTTGGAAAAATACTTCATAGCTAAATCAGCCATGTCTGGAGAGCTAGCCAAGAAGGAGATGAAAATGCAAATCTGAGGTCAGATGTAGTCAGCCTTGAGTGCATTCATGAAGCTCCTCTAATTCTCTCTATATAAACCCCCATCAAGTTCTCTTTTAAGCACACACCACTAGTACTCAGAGTAACATCTGAGTTTAACCAAGATGGCTAGTCACTACCTGCTCCAAGCTTTCTTCCTTGCTGCCATTCTCGTAGCAGGGATCTCCGCTCAAAGCTTCACGAATGACGTGGATATGTCCGGGAACGCTAACGTGCAGGAAGATGGGAACCAGCTGCAGCTCAGCCTCGACCCTTCTGGTGGCTCTGAAGCCATATCGAGGCAAGAGTATCTTTATGGAAGGTTTGACATGCAGATCAAGGCTATCCCTGGCTACTCTGCTGGCACCGTCACATCCTACTTTGTACGTCTAGTTATGACATTCATTAGTAATTCATAATTTTTTTCATCAGTAAATGCTTAGTTATATATGTGTATCTAATTGTCGTCATTGTAGCTTCAATCTCCACGACCGAGCAATGATGAGATGGACTTCGAGCTGTTAGGGAATGTAACTGGACAACCCTACCTACTGCACACCAACTTGTGGACTAGCGGGCAAGGCAATAGGGAGCAGCAGATCAACCTGTGGTTTGATCCCACTGCTGACTTCCACACCTACAGCTTCGTCTGGAATCCCCACAACATAATGTTATTACCAGTTCACTCGCTCATTATTAATAATGATTCACTCTTACGTATATACTGGAATTTAACTAATTGTACATATACTATGTTTTGCAGATGGTTAGTCGATGGAATACCCGTGAGAGTGTACAGAAATGCACAACAACAGGGAATCCCATACTTGAGCAGCCAAAGGTTACGTGTGCGCACTGCCTTATGGAACGGAGAGGAATGGGCTACAAGGAGGGGCAAAGTTGGGATCGACTGGAGCCAGGGGCCATTCGTAGCATACTTTCGTGGTTACCAAGCTGATGCCTGTAGTGACGGGTCCCAGTGCTCTGAGAATAAAGGACAGTGGTGGGATTGGACTCTGGACGAGGCTCAGGCTGAAAGGCTCAGGTGGGTGAGGGAGAATTACATGGTCAGGGACTACTGTCAGGAACAAGGAGCTCCAGAGTGCTCCATCAACAATCCGTAATCTCATCACTGCATATGAGACGATAAGTTGGAGGAAAGCAAGTGAAAGTGAGAAAATGTATGGATGAGATAAGAGTGTGTTCTCTTTAACAATAATAACTCATGCACATGTACTGGTTATTAAGCCAAAGAAAGCCTTCAAAATAAAGATGTGCACCATAATTAACAAGAATAAATGATCAGTTCTACATTAGTACATGATAAATATCTATGAAGATGAGGAATTTGCTGCCAACACAGCAAGATGAGCATCATAGTTATGCTTACAAGAAAAACTTATTGGCCAAACCAAATTATGTGTCGAGAAAATCTGGGATATCACTGACTAGACAACTTACAGCTCGAATACTTAAGATAATAATCGTTTTGTTGATCCATAAAGATCTCATCGATCATTTAGTTTGATGTGAAGTAATACTGTGTCAACATAAATTAGACAAGTTTCAGATATATGGAAACTGTAATACTGTGTCAACATAAATTAGACAGGTTTCAGATATATGGAAACTGTCAACCCCAAGAATGATGAAAACTGAGGCAAACTGGGCCATCAGAGAAAATAAGAAGTTTCTATACTAACTATTACCAACACAAAGACTCCTCAAATCTTTCCTCTTATGTGTTCGTTTTTTTTTGGCCAACACTATTTGCTTAATCTTAATAGAAACCTATGACAAGTGATTACAATATCATGATGAATGCTTTAATATGATATGCATAGATTAATTTACCTAACTGACAAATGTTACCCAAAATTCTATAAAAATATTAACTTAAGAATGTATTTCATGCTCAATTTAACGAATCCAAACATTCAATCGAAGGTTCTTCAGAATGAACACAAACCGACTCATGTTCAGTTGATGATCTATATGGAGGTGGCAACAAGCCATCGACATTGACATAAAATTATCTTCACTGGAGGAGGGGAGCTGGGTTAGGGTTGAATCCAACACAGAATCAGGATTTGCCACCAAAATCTCCTCCATGAATGTTTTGATTGTTTGCGAAACAATTATAGTAAGAGAGCAGGATTACTTTTTGAACATACAAAAAAAAAATAAATAAATAAATAAAGACCCTACAGAAGAATACTATTGAGGTCAAAGAATTTTTTTTAAAATAACATATATTCCAATTTATTGTGACAATTGAGAAGCTTTCACTATTTTCAACAATAGGACCCATATTGAACCAGCCAGAAGTCTATCAATGTTATCATCTCAAACGGACACTTACAGTTACAGAGTAATCAAAAGGAGTCATCAGATGTAGTAATAAAAAAAAAAGGAGTCATCAGATGAATTTCCACCGAGCTCTCCTCATAGAATATTTGACCGTCTGAAACAACCATTACTCTAAGAACTCGGGTCTACTTTCCGCACACAAGGAAAAAAAGAATATTATCAAGGTAAACGAAATTTTTTAAAACCCATATATTTCACTATCTTTGCAACCCATATTGGGGGGTTTGTGAAATTTACCCTTAAATTTAACTGGTTAGGAATAAGTTAAAACTACAAGAAAAAGAATTAGCATGAGGAAAAGAGCTGCTACAAACATGAGAGATTAATTAGCTTCATAATGCTCTGTTATAACAAATCTGATGGCTTATGCCAAGGTACTACAGAATAAGTTTCATGAGAATACACGTAAACATTATTAACCCCTTAGGTAATTAAGGGAGCATTATTACTCCCTTAGGTGCACTGTGAATTGTGCCCTAATTTAGTGAGATAACAGTAGTGATGTAAATCAGAGCAAATGTTGTTTGCGTATGAACACTTAGCATGGATCGTATACAGAGAGACAAGCAATAATATTGGCTTTAGGGACATGGTAGTTCTATTTTCCCCGAATCCTCTCTATATCGCAAACAAAATACAATTATGTTTGTTAACCGCGCACCGCCGGACTCAAAACGTACTTCATGTATTCAGACATGCAATTCAAATGTCCCCCGACCGACCATAGAAATATTCAGGAGAGCTAGGTTGAATATATGTATCATGAATATTTCAGCAATGAACAAATTAAGGAGAGAGGCCAATGAGCCTGCTGTCTCATTGGAACAAAAACCATATAGCCAATTTAGCCATACATAGAGAAAGCTAGACGGTGAAGAGAATGCCAATGGGGGCCAGCTGTAGTGTAAGTAATCAAGATGGATGTGTATTATTGAAGCTCATCTATTTCCATCTATATAAACGCCCATCTACTTCTCTTTTAAACACACACTAACACCGGGGTACTCAAGAGTTTCATATGAGTTTAACCAAGATGGCTAGCCGCTTCCTCATCCGAGCTCTTCCTCGCTGCCGTTCTCGTAGCAGGAATCTCAGCTCAAAGCTTCACGAACGACGTGGATGTATCTGGGAACGCTAACGTGCAGGAAGATGGGAACCAGCTGCAGCTGAGCCTCGACCCTTCTGGTGGCTCTGAAGCCATATCGAGGCAAGAGTATCTTTATGGGAGGTTCGACATGCAGATCAAGGCTACCCCTGGCTACTCTGCTGGAACTGTCACATCCTACTTTGTAAGCTTGGCTGTGACATTCATTAGTAATTCATTGTGTTTGGTTATATGTATCTGAATGTCGTCATTGTAGCTTCAATCTCCACGACCGAGCAATGATGAGATGGACTTTGAGCTGTTGGGGAATGTAACTGGACAACCCTACCTATTGCACACCAACTTGTGGACAAGTGGGCAAGGCAACAGGGAGCAGCAGATCAACCTGTGGTTTGATCCCACTGCTGACTTCCACAACTACACCTTCGTCTGGAATCCCCACAACATAATGTTATTACCAGTTCACTCGGTCATTATTAATAACGATTCATTCTTACATATATACTGGAATTTAACTAATTGTACATATACTATGCTTTGCAGATGGTTAGTTGATGGAATACCTGTGAGAGTGTACAGAAATGCACAACAACAGGGAATTCCATACTTGAGCAGCCAACGATTGCGTGTGCGCACTGCCCTTTGGAATGGGGAGCAATGGGCTACAAGGAGGGGCCAAGTCGGGATCGACTGGAGCCAGGCGCCGTTCGTGGCATACTTTCGTGGTTACCACGCCGATGCCTGTAGTGACGGGTCCCAGTGCTCTGAGAACAGTGGACAGTGGTGGGATTGGACTGTGGACGAGGCTCAGGCGGAAAGACTCAGGTGGGTGAGGGAGAATTACATGGTCAGGGACTACTGTCAGGAACAAGGAGCTCCAGAGTGCTCCGTCAACAATCCGTAGTATCGTCAACATATGTATAGGTTGGAGGGCAAGTATAGTGAGAAAAAATAGGCATGAATGTGATGAGAAGCATGTTTTCTCTTGGACTATAATAACTCATGCACATGTAACTTGTTTGTTATGCTAAAGAACAGCTATAAGGAACTGAGTATCCTCTTTGCATCTTGAGTCACATCTGGGTATCCTAAGTAGACATCATGATATTCTCGCTTTTGCTTATCAAATGCTAAGAAAAGTAATAGTCTGTCAAATTGCTTTAAAAAAATTGTGGTTTCTTGATATTAATAGATGGACTATGATGATAAGTAATTACAAAATCATGATGATCTTTTCTAGAGTGGGTTTGTGAACATTTTCATGCAATTTCCACCCATTTATAGCGAGCAAATTGATGATCTATATGGATCAGGTAACACAGAACGAGGAATCATGTTTAGTAAAGTGTTATCAAGACGTTAGTAGCTCAAATCTTCAGTAATTCCATATTAGTCCCTCAAATGTTTGAAATTGCCGATAACACCCTCTAATCTTATGATTCTTGCAATTTGGTCCCTCAATGATTACCAATCTTAATCCCCTAAATGCTAAACCCGACCCTCGCCGCAGCCCTCTATTCAGCCACCTCGAACCCCCTTGTCATCGGTCACCTCCTCTCTCTTAACCCTTTCTATCCTTTACCCTAGGGTTGTACAGTACTTTTATTTTATTTTATTTTCTCTCTTCTCCTTTCTGTTATACTGGATTGAGATGGGAACGTTAAAATCAGTGTTGATTATTATGAGTTTAAGACTATGAGTAAGGAAGGTGGTCGGAGGGAGTAGAGGGGTACAACTGGAGTTGGATTTAGGCATTTAGGATTCAGGTTAGAGAAGGAGGAGGGGAGGGCATTTTGGTCATTGAGGGACCAAATTACTAGAAGCTTAACATTTGAGGGACTTGTGAGCAATTTAAGATATGAGGGACTAACACGGAATTCCCGAAGATTTGAGGGACTACCATCTAAATAACCCATAAACTAATTAAAGTGGCACGTCATCAAACATCCCAATTCCCAAATCCGCTCATCGCCGATCTCGAGAATTCGATCGATCGATCGATAGATCTCTCTCCTCTTTCGACCACCGCTCGCCAGCTTCGACTACGCCCATTTTGCTCGCCCTTCCTTTTTTCGATTCCTGACTACTTCTGTGGTGAGATTCTCAAATCGAAAATCTTTTTGCTACTTTAATTGGATAGATTGGTTTTTTTTAGAAATTCTCATTAGATTATGTCTTGCTTCGCTTCGTTTGTTGTAGTCAGTTCATCTTAAATTCACTGAGATAACCTATACATTTCTAAAATATGTAGGCATGCAGGAATGAAGATTAGGGAAGCAAATTTTTTTTTCCTAATATTATGAAATAATATAGGAGGAAGAAACCCAAATCCCATGATGGAATTTTATCTTTCTTTTTGTAACTAATATCTTTCTTTTTTGGGTTAAGCAACAGACTTTTGAATTCATTGATTCGATAACAATCATTTGCGGAGGCAGGATTTTCTTTTTCTTTCTTCCTTTTTTTGGTTTTTTTGGGGCATATATGTAAGTAGTAGGTAAAACAAGAACCTGAGATATATGTGTGGACTGACCGCTCTATCGCTTGGTAGCTCATTTTGTTAAGCGAGCTGTCACCTCGTAATCATCATTCCCTTACAAAAGAAAATAATGGGTATTAGTGGCCGCTCATTTTGCTAGATGACCTATGAAGAGATAGCCATGTGATGAGTCCCACGTTACTAGTCACATCGAAAGGTGTGGACCTCGTCACTCTATCTCTTTGTAGCTCATTTTGCTAAATGAGCCGCCACCTCATAACCATCATTCCCTCAAAAAAAATACATTTGAATATTTGAACCATTTCACCATATTCATTGATCATGAATCGACATGCTCCAATCTTCTGAAGTATTTTTTTTAAATATATTAAGTGTAGTTGGTTTTCTCACAATCATAATTTTCAAATTCTAATCTTTTGAAGACACGATAGATTGACAATACACTATAGATTATACAATTTCGCTTGTCTATTTCTTAGTGTAAAATTTAATAAAATTAGAATAACCTCATTTCACAATTCCCTTCAAAATGCAAAAACCATGAAAATTTTGAAGCTCATTTCACAATTCTATCATTAGACGTAAAACAATTACACAGAGATTATGAATTTGAAACCCATTTGAAATTGCTGTAACTACAAATAAAGAAAAGCATGGAATTAAAATAACTTGCAGAGAGAGTCCCAACATTTTTAACCAAAGTGCAAATCCACAACACTCGAGAAATGAGTTTAATGGAAATGTTCCTATTTCACTTACACTATAAAATATAATTTGAGAAAAGAAAAAAGAAGGCTGTTGTGTTGATTGGGATGGTTGAAAATGATATTAACTAATTTTTTAGTTGCGCTACTTAGTCTTTTTAATCCACAAACCTACCACTTAGTCATTCTCATCCACAGGCCAAAAACTCTTTTTCTTTATATCACTCAATAGCCCTCAATTTAACCATACTGCTTGTACAAGTACTTTTATTAAAATAGATTTTTTTCAATATTATTCCGTTAAATATTTTATAATTTAAATAAGTCCCTCAAAGCGGTTAATATTAAGTGAATTATGTTGAGATTAGTCTCTCCAATCAGAAAGGGATTATTGGAAACTATTTAAAAATCAGGGAACCTAATAGCAATTCAAGAAAGTTGAGGGAGCAATTTCAAAATATGAAAGATTTAAGGGACTAATATGTAATATTTATTGTCTTATATATTAATACTAGGCACAAACCTAGCCATGTTCACCCCTGGCCCCCCTGGCTCCGCCATTGGTAGTAATCTCCTTTTTTTTTTGAATTCTTATTTCTTAAGAATTTTTTAGATGTCAAAGTATATGTTATTTCACCATTTACACGAGTATTATATTATTACGTTCTATTTTGTAAGCTTCTTCATTAGATGTCGGAGCAACATGATACGATTCAGCTTTCATAATTTTGCCTTCTATATCTGTTGATATTGCTGCATACTTCTTTTTCTAATTATTACCTTTATGTCTGGGCAAACTTGATTAGATTACTATTCATTATTAACTGTACAGATTTCTTGAGCTCTATGTCAATGATGCACAGGCTAAGAACAAACTATACCATGGCCCTTGATGGTGATTATGATGAAATAAGAGAGGACATGTCACCTAACAAAGATAACATGAGCGGAGGAGCTACTGCTTGGGAGGTTCTACCAAGAGTTGAACATGATGTGGCATATTCTTCTGAAAAGGCACAGAACCTGGAGATGCTTTTGATACAAGTTGAAGATGTAGCAAGCGATTATTTAGCTCTGAGTATGGAGAATGAGGAAGAACTCTCAGCTGAGACTGTTGAGAAAGCCTTTGAATTTTATATTTTGTCGGGAATATTGAACTCAGAGGTCAAAGAGCTTGATGATTTTGTGGGTTCTCTCCAAGTTGATATCATGGATGTGGGGCAACAACTTTCAGAAAATATGCAGTCTGAAGATCTTTCCTCAAAAATAGAAGAAAGGCTGCAAGGTTTTGAAAAATCTTTAAAGAAGACGCAGGATATAGTTGCTGATATAAGAATGCGCTCTGTCAAGTTTGAAAGTGACCTGGCTTTTGCTGGGTTTGGAACTTGTAAGTCACAGGTACTTGCTCTTCATTTCTTCTAGTTATCTATGTGTGCATGTGCTCTATTTCTAATGCATGCATTTGAACAGGTACTGGTGCAGATATTGAAATGGATATTAGTGCACACTCACCTGTAAATACTGATTGGAAGGAGCAAAAGGACGAGCAAAGACACTTTCTACAAATGTTAGAGAAATCTTTGGCCAGGGAACTAGATCTTGAGAAGAAGCTGTCTGAATCTACACATAATGAAGATGAACTCAAATTGAAATTGCATTATGCTGAGCAGACAATATACAACTTGGAAGAATCAGTTGAAATGATTCTCCAAAGAACGTTTGAAGCTGAAAATGCAGCTGAAATGCTTCTTGGAATTTCAAGAGAACTTTCAGTAAAAATCCAGATTGCGCAGTTTAGTTTAAAAGGTTCAATCTTTGGGGAAGGTGAGCTCAGATCTAAGTTGGAGGAGAGCACAAAGAAGTCACCTGCTGAAGAGTTACAGGAAAGTGATTTGAAAGTTAACCTTCAAAAAGCTGAGGATGAAAGCAAACTTACCGATTTTGAGGCCTTATCTTTGAGAGATAAGGTAAGAAAGCTTGAGGAACAGTTAAAGGAATCTAATACTCAGCTGCAGATAGCAAAGGGCTCTGCTGAATCAAGTTGTGAGCAACGAAATAATTTAAATGCTGAAATCAGTGACATGGAAAATACAATCAAGTGTCTCAAAGAATATGTTTTGAGATTAGAAAGCCGAGCAGAGAGTGCTGAAGAGAAGTGTGCACAACTAACTAAAATTAATCACGAACTTGATGAACAACTCAAATTACTTAGGAGTAGTGAATCAGAGAATGCAAATGTTTTAGAGAGAAAGCTAAAGGAATCAGATACGCGATTAGAGCATGCAAAGGCCTCTGTTGAGGCAATTGAGGAACAACAGAGTATGCTATATTCTACTCTCAGTGATATGGGAAACTTGATTGATGATCTTAAAGGAAAAGTTTCAAAGGCTGAAAGTAGGGCTGAGAGTGCTGAATCTAAGTGCAATCTACTTACGGAAACTAATTTGGAACTAAATGAGGAGTTGCGTTTCCTGAGGAATAGGCTAGAATGTATGGAGGCATCTTTGAATCAGGCAGAAGATGCAAGATTAGCAGCTGCCAAGGACATTGGTAGCAGAACTAAATTCATTAGTGACCTCGTTATAAAACTGGCCATGGAAAGAGAACGTCTTCAATTGCAGGTGCTTTACTGTGATACTCTTTCTTGCACTTCTGTTTGTGGCATGTAATATACTACTCGGAGCATTATCTTGGTCAGCATCTATTGTTTTTTCTTTTGGCTGATATAGCTCTCTAACTGGAAATACTTCCTAATCAAATGCTCGACTTCTCATAGACAGTCAACATCTGTTGATTTTTAATTTTTTTTTGGGAATTTGCTGTGAGGCCTCTTTTTAAACTTTTGCCTCCCACCCCACCCAAAACCCCAACACTCACAACTAATTCCTTGTGTAAAAAATCCTATTGATGGCACCTTTTTTTTTAATACTCTCCTCCCTCCCTCTTTTTCTCCCCAAAATATCCTCATCATCAACCTCTTTTTCTCTCCACCCTCTTCAACCTCTCACCTCTTTGCTTTTCTTCACCTTTATCCTCCACCTCTCCCCACCCTTTTGCTCCTTTCCTCCTCCTACTCAAACTTTATCTTTTCTGTCCTCTCTCTCTTCCTCTTCCATCTCCATGTCCACCCACCTACCCCGTCCTCTCTCCTCCTCCTAGGCCTCTTCCACCTCCGCTCTCCTTCTCCTCCTCCATCCTACTTTTACTCGTCTTCTCCTCCTCCATCTATGTCTAATCATATCTCTCATATCTAATTATATCCCTATTATTTCTCCACCATATATTTTCAATATACCCTTCCTAATATAGCATTATATCCTTAGCACCTATCTACTGCTGAATCGTTTTCATGGTGTTCTCGAGGTCTTGACATGTTTAGTTTAAGAAGGTGACAAGATATTGGAATCTCCTTTACCTGTCAATATTAGCCGCATGTGACATTGATAGGTTGTGTAGTTTCATTTCCTATCATAAGCAAATAATCCATTCTGAAGTGTCTTGAGACGGCCATTTATGCCAAAATTTAAGCAGAAGGTGCTTCTGATTCTTAGATAGTCTTATTATTATCACATGACTCTGTTGCAATCGATCAGGTCAAGTGCGAATTCTGATCATTGATGTTCCTTGGCGGGTAAATTCTGCACATTGTTGGGGTGCTTTTGATGGGTTTGTGGAACTTGTCTGGTTTGCTGGTAACTTACAAGTTTTCGTGCTAACCGGTAATGCCTCCATAAGCTAACATGCTTCTTTCAGTTCCTTTTTTGTGTGACCCTGAGCTTTACCCTACCTCTTCTAGCCTGCATATCTTATTGAATACTTGTTATTTTTTGGCTTTTGTCTTGCTTCAGCATTGTCCTTCGCAACACATTAATTGATATCCTTTTCTATTTTACTCATGAACCTTTTAGAACTATGCTTGTTATTGTTTCTCAGTTGAAGATTCATTTTTTAGTCATATTCATATATGACTTTTTTGTTAGTCATTTAATTATGTCCATGTTCCTTATTTAACTGAACAGTTGGATAGAAAGACCTATTTTGCTAAAAAAATCTTATTTGCCTAACCTCTGGGTGATGCAGTTCATGATTCTTTTCCCTTGGATTTATGTTATATATTTCAGCGGAGTATGTTTACCGGATTTCAATGCAGTTTCTTGTATGATAATGATGTACTGTAGTAATATTATTCCAGAAATATAATTTATAAATCACGTCCTAATGCATGTTGACTGAAATAGGATAATGCCAATCTCTATTTGGTAGTCTGGATAATTGAGTTGACCTGTTATAGTAGAGCAATAACTAATACCTATTTCATTATTTTATTAACAAAGTAATTTCTTATTAAAGACAGGACTATAAGATATCAATATGCCAAATCTATAGGTTAGTCTTAATGATTGGTAGACCGAATAGAGTAGGGTAGTATATATATAGTATAATAATGTTCAGAAACATAGAATTGGTGGGTTACACATTTCCAGACCTAAGACTTTTTAGTGTATATACAAGCATATACATATACATACACATACATGCACGCGCACATACTGCACAAACACAAACTCGCGTGCGCGCACATACTGCACATACACAAACTCACGCGCGCACTCACACACCCTCACAGATACGTACATACACATACACACATATTCTTTGTTAATTGTTCTCTAATATATTTTTATTTTGTTCCCAAAAAAGATCCTATTATGAGAAAGTAATATAAAAGACAGGACAACATTCCAGGTATTCATCATATGGATCAATGTTTATTCAAATGATATAAGGAACTAACAAAATTCAGTGGCAGCGTATTGGAACTCAGGAAAAAAAAATCCTTGGGATTCCTCGCCCACTTTCTGAGAAGTTTGACGCTAGTCACAGTACAACACAACACAACCTAGTTGTCTCCTGTAAGAAAAACCCTTTAGTCTAGGACTGTGACTCATCTTGGAACGGTGCCACGGAATGAAGCCAAGGGTTCCTATAGGAAAGGACGGGGGAGGGTTGGATTGCATGTGAGAGCCATGGAGAGGAGCGGCTTTGGGAAGTTCCCCAGCCCCTCCAAGCCCGTGGACACGATTCTGGTGTGGTGGACATTGGTTGGACGTGCTTGTGCACTGGATTAGGGCGACTGAGCACTCTCGCACATAAGTACGTTCACGATGAGGGTGCCTTGATTGTGACCAGCACCCCAAGCATTTTTTAGAACGCTTGACTGTAGTTCTGCACTACCGAATGCTTTCGATTGAGCGTGACCATGGGTACGCATGGTCGAGCACCTCCAGTCAGGCATGGAGCATGTGGTTATGGCAATGTGGGCAAGCCACACGAGTGTGGCAATGATGATAGGGATATGTGTGGAGAGCGGTGACCGAGCCACAAGACTGTGGCAATGGCTCTTCTTATATAGGGAGTTTTGGTGAGAAATGTCTCGCCCGCCTGCCTAGTCTTCATTCTAAGTTGATGTAACCGAGCCCCCGAGGCAAACTAGCGTTGCAACTGCAATGGTGATGTGCGTGGCAACTGTGGCGACCGTGCCACACAAGCATGACAATGGAGTGAGGAAATTAAGCCACGCAAACATATCATTGGCAGTGAATGTCGCAGCGAGTGTGGCGACTGAAGCCCATGAGAGTGCCGTTGGTGGCAACTGAACATGATGATCATGGCAACTGGCGTGCGAATGTGGAGATTGAACCAGACAAGCGTTGGGATGGTGTGGCGACGTGAACGATGTGCAGTGTGTGTGACCTGGTTAATGTGTGCATGACAAGACACGTGAAGGCATGCTTTGCGACAGAGCACCATGATCGAGTAATGCGACCGATTGGGGCATAGTGATGGTGCAACGGAACATGGTGTGCATTTGTGTGCATGGGTGTGTGAGTATGAATCAATAACAACCTGATAAATTGCGCGTTTGCACGCTATTAGTTCAACGTTTTCATGTGTCTACACTTACATACACTGGTTTGTAATAGTACATATGTTAGTACATATGTTACTGAACATCCTTGTACTTCCATATGATCTGCAGAATGGAACATGCAAGCATGTATCAATGAAAAAGCTGAATTTCATGATATTTTTTCTTAATAAGTTTTCTTTTTTTAGTATGTACATGCATTTGTATTTAACATCTAAGACCAATACATGCATGTGTAGATCCATAATGGAATACAAATCTTGACGTTTGTCTATACTTGTACCTATCGTGCATGTTCAGAACTTTTTGGTGTATAACCTGACATTATATTTTTGTCATGCATATATATTATTTGAGTATTAATGAATGGATATCTGAGTAGATGAAATGATATATGAGTAGTGCTGGATGATTATGCTACTCTTCTATGCTCACATTGTTTTTTGTCTTGATTATTTGCGGCATGACCACAGTGAATGGTTATAATTTGCTATGATTGTTTCACAGACAATGATAAATAAACACCCTTTTATGCTGCAAATGCTGTCCGTTTTAGCTCTTTCAGGTGTTGGGGTACTATAGGTATGATAAGATGTAAATTTAGTTTTCCCTGAAGAGACCTGTGTTACTTGTCAAGAATACTAAAGTAAAATTTGCTGATAGGTGTACTGTAGCTGATATTACGTGGATAACAAACACTTATACTGATTGTGCATTGACACATTAAAGTATACGGATGCTTTCACATCGTTCTTCATTGGTTAGCTTGATTTATTTTTGTTAAACTAGCTATATAAATCAATGAGGTATAATGCACACGTGTGAGAAACTAGCTTCTACAACACATGCATACATTTAGAAGCTCGTTATAATGAGATAAATGGAGAGAGCTATCTGCTGCTATACTTACTCATTCTTTCATATGCAGATATCTGCATTAACAAAACAGAACAAACACCTGACAAAGAAAAACTTGAGGACAAAGGACAGTGCCTCTAATAAAAGCCAGAAGGAAACCGCTGGAAACAAATTTGGCATCCATACCACGCCCGAGGAAACATTAACAGGGTCTGCGATTACACATATTAAGGTCTGTTTTCCCATTACTGCTTTGCTTAACAAACAAATTAAGTTTCAAATGTTTAAATCAAGATTTTGTATATTCTCATATGTATCACTTGCATGTATTTCTTCTTTTTTTTCGACTTTCTTTTTTCATTTTAATTTATCAGTTCTTGGAGTGATTTGTTAGAATATTGTTAGACTGCACAAGTTTACCTGCATGCGTTCTGTGCTCAAACTGATGCATTCTGCAGGCATGTACCATGCTCATGATCTGTGAATATATTGTGTTTGCGTTTAATTTCTTCTGTGCACACTACAATTCTACCAATTTCAAAGCCATTTCAGTTAGGATGTTATCATTCGATAAACATCCATATCAGTTTTGGACCTAAAGACATGCTCGCTTTTAGCTTTTTCTGACAAAGGAGTGCTTTCAGCTTCAGAATATCATTACCTGCTTGAGAATTATTTTCAGCAGATTCTTATTCTCTCTATTACAGTTAGTGAAGAGAATACACGCTAAATAATAATGCCTATCATTTAATGGATAATTATAAAAAAAAAATTCAGTTTTAGTCAAAATGAGTGCAATAAAGGGGGGTTATGATGTTAGTTATATTTGCAATAAAATTGTAAATATTCTCAGATGACTGTGTTTAAGTGACAGTTGAGATGATCAAAATCCATTTTGATCAGTTCCATTTAGGGAAAGAATTACTACTCCATTGCACTAGTTAACTTTCAGTCATCAACTTGAGTAGCATTAAGTTCCTTTTCTTGACAACCATTCTTTTGCAAGTGAAACGAAACTATCATCTCAAATATGTAATGTTTCTAGTAAGCTTTACTGATTGTCAGGTGGGGAATTCAGCTGCAGCGGCATCAAGCTCTGAAACATGCATGGAGACAACTCTCTCTTCAGATGAGGGTCAACTCGAGCCAGTGAGGGCTATAGAAGCAACTCAGCTTAACTTCAAATATTTGTTCATGGCCGTTCTCATATTGCTGGTTTCGATTTTTGCAATCTATCTGTTTCAACTTGAATAAGATGGTGTAACGTAGTATTGGCACTTTAGCAGTTTTGGTGTAAGAGTACCTATTGAGTCTTGGTACTTTAGTAGTTGTCCTCAAGTTGTTTGGCTTGGGTGTACTTGGTTAGGAGTGGTTAGAGTGTTGACTGTATTAGCAATCTCACACAGCTTCTATTGACTGTATTTGCATCACCGGAGAGTTTTCGGTTCATGTTCAAAGTCTCTCCTTTCTGAGCATTCTAGACTCTATTTCAAGGCGTTTTGCTTTTTCAACAACTCCTTGGAGTTGTAATGACGCCTAATCTATGGGGTGTTTTGGGGGTTTGAATTTCTTGGAACCACAAGCAGTGCCTTTTCCTTTATGCCTTTTTCTTTGCACAAACGTGTTTTGATTGGGATGAATGTGTCTGTATTGTATCGACTTGTGGTTATGAGATGAAAACTAAAAATAAAATTCAAGTGTTGAGTTGATCTTTGCGCGGGATCCCCACACTGTTCAGAATGATCCCTTCTTCTATATGTACTGCAATATAACCAATTCTACATGTAAAACTATGAATGCAGGTGGTTAGTTGACAGAACACCTGTAAGGAATGCACAGCAGCAGAGAATTCCGTACTTGAGCAGCCAACTGTTACCTGTGCGCTCTGCGTTAGGGAACGGTGAGCAATAGGCTACGAGGAGAGGCCAGGCTAGGATCGACTGGAGTCAGGCGCCGTTCGTGGCATATTATTGTAGTTACCATGCCAACGCCTGTAGTGACGGCTCCCAGTGCTCCAAGAGTAGAGGAGAGTGGTGGGATTGGACTCTGAATGAGACTCAGGCTGCAAGGCTCAGGTGGGTATGGGAGAACAAACTATCAGGAACAAGGAACTCCTCCCGAGTGCTCCATCGAGTAATTTAGTCACCATATATAAGTTTAGGGTAAGTTAAGTGCGAAAAATAGTATGCATGGATGTGATGAGAAGTATGTGTCCTCTTTAGCAATAATAATTCCTGCACATGCAAAACTTATATGAATACTGTTATTGCAACTGTTCCATCAAGGATATGCTCATCTCACCTGTGTTTTGATTTCAGTCAAAACAATCCTGAAAATTGAGACAAATTGCAACATTTCCTTGTATTTTCACCCCCCTTTCTCTCTCGGTACAACAGGAATACACAAGTATTCAAGATCAGAAAGGATAAATAATAGTCATATACTAACCTGTTGCCGACAGAAAAACTACTCCGCCAAGAGATGGGTTTCATTCATCGTATTTCTTGGATTCTTTTTTTTTTTTTTCCTTCTCTCTCCCTTCCTACGGTGAGAAAACAATTTTTTTTTATTTATGGAAACTTGATCTCAACTATTGGTCTATGATAAGTAATTACAACATCATGAATGAATAATTTGATAGGATATGTACAGTTTAATTCAGCCGCTGACAAATGTTATTCAGAATTTCTATAAATATATAAAGAAAAGACAATATTCCATGTTCAACTAAATGAATGCCGATTCCTCAGAATGAACACAAAACAGACTCTTGTTCAGTTGATGATCTATATGGAGGTGGCAACAAACCATCCACATCCACGAAATTATCATCACAAGAAGATGGATGCTCGGTTAGGGTTGAATCCAACACCGAATCAGGAATTGCCACCAAAGTCTCCTGTAGGAATGACTCGACCGTCTGCAACAACAATTACTCTAAGAGCACGACTACTTTCCGAATTACAAATAATATAAGAGATGAGCGAAAGAAAATTGAAAAATAAACATGAAAAAATTAAATGTAAAATAATTTCAAATTTTATTGTGATAATTGAGAAGCATTCACTATCATGAACAATAGGATCCATATTGAATCAAGCAGAAGTTTAACGATTGTATTGGCACTTTAGCAGTTTTGGTGTAAGAGTACCTATTGAGTCTTGGTACTTTAGTAGTTGTCCTCAAGTTGTTTGGCTTGGGTGTACTTGGTTAGGAGTGGTTAGAGTGTTGACTGTATTAGCAATCTCACACAGCTTCTATTGACTGTATTTGCATCACCGGAGAGTTTTCGGTTCATGTTCAAAGTCTCTCCTTTCTGAGCATTCTAGACTCTATTTCAAGGCGTTTTGCTTTTTCAACAACTCCTTGGAGTTGTAATGACGCCTAATCTATGGGGTGTTTTGGGGGTTTGAATTTCTTGGAACCACAAGCAGTGCCTTTTCCTTTATGCCTTTTTCTTTGTTCAAACGTGTTTTGATTGGGATGAATGTGTATATATTGTATCGACTTGTGGTTATGAGATGAAAATTAAAAATAAAATTCAAGTGTTGAGTTGATCTTTGTGCGGGATCCCCACACTGTTCAGAATGATCCCTTCTTCTATATGTACTGTAATATAACCAATTCTACATGTAAAACTATGAATGCAGGTGGTTAGTTGACAGAACACCTGTAAGGAATGCACAGCAGCAGAGAATTCCGTACTTGAGCAGCCAACTGTTACCTGTGCGCTCTGCGCTAGGGAACGGTGAGCAATAGGCTACGAGGAGAGGCCAGGCTAGGATCGACTGGAGTCAGGCGCCGTTCGTGGCATATTATTGTAGTTACCATGCCAATGCCCGTAGCGACGGCTCCCAGTGCTCCAAGAATAGAGGAGAGTGGTGGGATTGGACTCTGAATGAGACTCAGGCTACAAGGCTCAGGTGGGTATGGGAGAACAAACTACTTGGTCTATGATTACTGTCAGGAACAAGGAACTCCTCCCGAGTGCTCCATCGAGTAATTTAGTCACCATATATAAGTTTAGGGTAAGTTAAGTGCAAAAAATAGTATGCATGGATGTGATGAGAAGTATGTGTCCTCTTTAGCAATAATAATTCCTGCACATGCAAAACTTATATGAATACTGTTATTGCAACTGTTCCATCAAGGATAAGCTCATCTCACCCGTGTTTTGATTTCAGTCAAAAAACAATCCTGAAAATTGAGGCAAATTGCGACATTTCCTTGTATTTTGACCCCTCTTTCTCTCTCGGTACAACAGGAATACACAAGTATTCAAGATCAGAAAAGATAAATAATAGTCATACACTAACCTGTTGCCGACAGAAAAACTACTCCGCGAAGAGATGGGTTTCATTCATCGTATTTCTTGGATTCTTTTTTTTTTTTTTCCTTCTCTCTCCCTTCCGACAGTGAGAAAACAATTTTTTTTTTATTTATGGAAACTTGATCTTAACTATTGGTCTATGATAAGTAATTACAACATCATGAATGAATAATTTGATAGGATATGTACAGTTTAATTCAGCCGCTGACAAATGTTATTCAGAATTTCTATAAATATATAAAGAAAAGACAATATTCCATGTTCAACTAAATGAATGCCGATTCCTCAGAATGAACACAAAACAGACTCTTGTTCAGTTGATGATCTATATGGAGGTGGCAACAAACCATCCACATCCACGAAATTATCATCACGAGAAGATGGATGCTCGGTTAGGGTTGAATCCAACACCGAATCAGGAATTGCCACCAAAGTCTCCTGTAGGAATGACTCGACCGTCTGCAACAACAATTACTCTAAGAGCACGACTACTTTCGAATTACAAATAATATAAGAGATGAGCGAAAGAAAATTGAAAAATAAACATGAAAAAATTAAATGTAAAATAATTTCAAATTTTATTGTGATAATTGAGAAGCATTCACTATCATGAACAATAGGATCCATATTGAATCAAGCAGAAGTTTAACGATTGTATTTGCTCATAAGAAATAAAAGGCATCCATGTTATCTTTTCAAAAGTAAAGCGTATATCAAAGAGTAATAGAAAGGAGGTATAGACTGAAGATTCCAGTATTAGTTGGACTGATCACTGCTTTTCCACTGTCAAACAGGTTAATAAATGATAAGGAATAAACTAAAACTGCAGGAAATAAGGACATGAATATATTTTAAAAAAACTAGATATTAGCATGATGAGGAGAGATGCTAGGAACATGAGACACGTTGAAGAACATTATAAGGATCCTATGGTTAGGTTAACAGGTAATGTAACATGAGTACTCCATTAGGTGTGTTATAATTTCCATGAAAAGGAAAAGCTGACATGAAATGCACAATTAAATTTTGGTATTTGAATTGGAACTGAAGACCATCATTGTTTTATCTTAGTGTCTACAACTTGCTACCCTCATAATCCAACTCACAATGAGAGACAGATTTGCTCTTTCTTTGACTTGTCTCAAGAAACTAAGTGGCTCCTAAACCTTCATAATATTATTTTGAAGCGATTATTTGCAACCATCTAAAATTTATGAGTCCTTTAGTCTTTCAAGTCAATTATGACTTCTAGTGTTCCTTTTTAAAGGCATATTAACAATTTGGTACAAACAGAATAATAAATGCTTCTTCTTTGCTTTCTAAAGACAAATATCATCCCCCGCAAGTGCCATAATGGTTGAGTGTTGGGGTCTTGGAGTAAGAGGTCCAAAGATCAAGCGGTATCTATATCACTCATGTCCCCAATATTCATTCAATAGGTATTGCATTTCTCCTTGAATCTCGTTCCTCTGTAGTTGGGAGTGCCCGAACCTTGGACCTCATTCCTGATACCTGATTGCTGATTGACCTAGTCAAGATTCATTGTTACTGAAAAAAAGACAAATATCAATTATTTTCCTTTTTCCTCTCTTATATTTAATTTTAAATTTTTTCGGCAGGGACAGGGATTTTCTATGTGGATGGGTGATTGTTTTTTATCGATGATAAAGGAATAATCGCCGTGTTGAAACGGTTTATTTCCCATTTTCCTTTCTCTTGAATATTCTTTCATAGGCCCACCATAATTAAGGATGAAAAGGAAAGATGTCATTGGAGATATAATATTACGCCCTAGATGATGGATAGCATCAAAAATAATTTGGGAAGGAAACCTCACTGGCATACCGTGCAGTGTCGCAACGCAGCATCAGCTTTACGTTTCCATAGACCATTTCCAGGCTCTGAGTGGAACAAGTGTAATAAGGGCTGAAACAAAATTTCAGCTGAATGTGAATAGCTAACTAACAACAGGACATTCAAATGAAATTGTGTACAATATATGAATCGTCAACCACCAGTAGTCACTGAAAGCTAAAAAATAAGAGCTAAAAAGTGGAGACGGGTCAAGTATTAATATAACTTGCGTAGCACACATCAGCTTATTTGTCGGTAGTCGTTACAGATTTGCCTTGATGGGATCTCAATAAAGATGAAGTTTCTCTTCAAACCAAGCCAGATCCAAGCAAACAATTCCTAGATATTGACAAAGGCTAAGAATGCAGAAAACTTTAAACAGTCAATGTCACTGCTATATGCCACAATGTGCTTGTTTAATATCAGATAAGGATGTGCGTACTGAGGAACAAAAAGTTGAAACGAAAAGACTTCCTCAAACTTGACAAAGTTACTTTCCTATGGTCATAGTATGATACACCTTACAGATAATATTCCACTAGAAAATTCCTAGAGTGATAAGATAATATGAACACGAAATGTACATGAAAAATAGTCAAAATCTAGAAGGTTAATAGCCTAAATAGTTGAACATATTTGTTTGTAAAATGGAAAACAATAAAAATTTTCCAAAAAACAAAAACAAAGACATAATGTACGCAGTTAACTTAATCGTGAGAAAGGTACAAACTTCTGAAAATGATCAAAGAAACCCTTAATAAAGGAGATAATGTTATGAAGGGTAATAAAACCAAGCTTACAACAATGCTCTAGACAGTGACACTAATAGTATTTCCAAGTCAATTACATGTGAATGAGTATAATATTCTTTCATTGATATAATATGGTACAGTTGGACATTGTGCAGACACAATGGATCTTGTAGATAGGATGTGAACAATTATCATGTCAAAAAATCAATAAACATAATAAAAAAAAGGAGACTTATAGTACAAACCTGCACAAGTTGCCTTACACTTGGTTTGCCGGGTCCATATGTCCCTAAAACAGAGTCTGCATATTCCTGAAACTTTTCAAGGATCTACAGTAGAAAACTGTTTAGACGAAGAAAACAGTGAATCTCTATAATATACCATAACAATTTTGATCACACCTGTCGACGTGAAACACCAGAAAATGGCATTCTGAATATCAAGCTATCTACATGTCCCAGCATAGTCCATGGGCTGAAAAAATTACATTTGTAACTTCCATATATAAAGCAATTCAACAATACTTAAGAAAAGTCGTGATTCAAGAATACAAAATTGGGAGAAAATGAAAATGGCTATCTTTCCTAAGTTGCATGAGCTTAAAAGCACATTGCGATAATGGTAGCTCTACGCACCCTCAATACCAACTGGCCATCAATGTCTTATAACAAGGATCACACACAGTATATGTGTTACATTTGAGACAAAAGGCTGGGGAAAAAATACCAATAAAGAGAGTATCAATAAAACCCAATATATAGGTTATAGCTAAAGTTCATACTTATTGTATGCAGCACGACCGACCATCACCCCATAAGCTCCTTGGTTTTTTGCTGCATTAACCTGTCATAACACAGAATAAAAGATCCAACATAAACACAAAAATATCTGTATGTCAAAACTATATTCAACAAGCTTAGCTCCATAATTCAAAAGCAACATTGTACAAGAAATGTGTGGTCTTGAAAATATATTACAAAGTTAGACATTGTGAAAGACCAATAATAATAAAATATATAAAAGTACATGCAAAGGCAGAAAATATCATCATTTTACCAACTTTCCCATCACGGGTTGGCTTTATCATGGAACAAAGGCTCCATGAACAATTTAACAAAATTCTACTACTTGATGTCCAAACATGAGATTGAGGAAATATGAAACTCCGCATCAAACTGCAAGATATATACCTGATCAATGCAAGTGATGCCTCCGTTAATGGTGAAGTGTATTTCTGGGAAATCACGCAATAAGGCAAAGTAGTACTCATACCTGCAGAACTATTCAACTATTTTAAACAATGCAAAACATAAATTACAAACCAAGATTCTATTACCACCTTGCTGGTTGCAGAAACTAAACTACTCAAGAGCTCCTTGCTTTTTGGATACTAAACAAGCACCATTTTTTAATGCAAAATAACATTGACATCATCATCATCAACACAACAACTAAGCTTTTCACATCAGTGAAAAAGTTGGGTATGAAGAATTATTCTTACTGAAAAGTGTTGACGAACAATTGATGAAAATTATGTTTGATTGGTCTACATGTTGCCAAGAGACTGAGGCCAATTTTCTACCTAGGGGTTATGGAATTAAAAATAAGCATTTTCTCAAGAATCAGTCTAATATAAAATGTTTTGAACTTGTTTATTGACACCTAGAAGAAAAGTTGCACCATCAATATGACAGTTGAGTGTTGACAAAATATTGGAATTCGCGTCCAAGCTATACATATAACATGTGCATTACACACACAGACGTTAGTATGGGGTTCTATCATCAAGTAGAAAAAAGAAACTTACGAATCAGCCAGGACTAATATCAACTCAAAAGTATGGTAAGGACATGCATGAACAATATTATCCTGTCTACCAACTACGATGCTGGCCAGGGCTTGTTATGGAATTGCTCATGAAATGTGTATTATCCATGTCACTTGTATGTATATGGATTATTATCATAAGAATCAAACTATTTTTGACAATTCTTAACAGAATGTATAACATAACAAGTGAAAAGGATGTCTTTATTCTTCATCAGTGAATTGAACATCCTATAATAATCTGATACGCTTCGTCTTTGGTTGAGCACAGGCAGTTAGGCACTATATAGAAAACTCAACCATCCTGAAAGTATGGATCTCTCATATTGCTTAATTACAAAAATAAAATGCAAATGCAAACAAATGTTGAAGAATATATGTCAATACCTGTAGGCTCAGCAGAGGGAAAAAAGAAAAAAGTTCTAACAATGCAAGAAAGTATTTTCGTTCTTATGAAGCAAATCTTTCATTAAACCCGGAAAAGGGGACATACTTTAGAGGAGGAACCTTCCGATTTTCAGCTGGACTGAGACCATTCAGTAATGCCTTTCGTGCATGAATAATAAAATGCCTAGTTGGTGAGCGAGAAGCAACCGTGTCTATGAAGTCACCTGAAATTTATGCAACAACCAAGTTTGGAACAATCAAAATGATCATACATGTTTTACCGTTTGGAACATTAATAAAGATATATTTGATTTTGTCATCATCATCCAAGATTTCTTCCATCATTATGGGATCAGCTCAAAGCTGGTATCAATATCACCTACAGCATTCACACAAGCTAGATACAACCATATCAAAACTGCCTACAATAATGAGGCTTAATTGCTGCAAACAGGAACATACTCCACAGAGCAAAAAGTAAGACTTGTGATAAAGCTGCATGTACACGGAGACAGAGCAAGGGAAGACATGATATGTGGATATGCAAAATCATAAAAAGAAAACGAAGATCCCAAATTAATATTATACAAATACACATAGAAAAAAATAGGATAAGGCATTGCATTACCTCAGGATTCATAAGGATATATAGTAGAAATGCATTTTCCTATAAAAACCTACATCCCCAATCACACAAATCAATGAAAAATATCACAATCCTACCACAAATTTGACAACCTCCAAGTTGGTAAACAGCTGGAAACATGCCAGATATCTTGGGCATGTATCCACCAATTTCTTTTATAGGTATAGAATATAGATTATTCATATGTATGGCACAGAATATCTACACAAATAAAATGGTAAGTTTCCTAAAACTGCAGAAGAAAAAAAAAGGACGGCACTCACAGAGTTCATTATAAGAGTCGTGATCATCAACACCTATTCTGCATTTCACGCTGACAGGAACATCACAGTTGGAGGCAATGGCAGACATAGCATCCCCAACAAACTTCACTTGCAAAAGAAAACAGCACACAAGAAATAAATTTAAGGAAGAAAGAAGCTGCAAACATGAAGCATGAAAGTGCCTCATTACCAATTGTGACACAAATTCTATAATGCTTTTAAGGTCAAACCTTTGGGTCAAGCATTAGACGTGCACCAAAGCAACCATGACCTGCAACTTTTCCGCTTGGGCATCCGCAGCTGACAGCATTCACAAAAACAACCTCAATCAAGGAAAGATGTGTTATGAGCATGGATAAAGATCTTGAGGGGCAGGCAGCAGATACTTGAGATTAATTTCGTCATAGGAATAAGCATTTGCTAGTTGAGTTGCCTTTGCCAGGTTTTCCAAGTTGCTTCCACCAATTTGAAGGGCAATTGGGTGTTGTTCTGAGGGAAAGGCCAAAAATCTATCCTGAAAATTTTCAAAGAAATTCTTCATAGGGTTACTACTTAAGTCTGGCACACTTTTAATGAACGATATCTAAAGTCAGTCTGGCACACTTTGAATAGGTAACAGAAAGGTCAGGAAAGAAGAACTGCTCAAAGTAGTAGGCCATCCTGGAGCAAAGTTTTCAATTCTGAGTATAAACATCAATGAGGAAGCTCCAAGGTTGGCAAACATGTAAATTAGGTTGAAAGCTCATCAATGAGGAAGCTCCAAGGTTGGCAAACGTGTAAATTAGGTTGAAAGCTCATAAATAAATATAATATGTGTGACAAGGCATCGCCAGTGTTACGAGATATGTAATTAGGATTTGGATTAGCCTACTATTACAAATAAAGGAGCAGAGGAGAAACAAATTATCTCTATTTTCTCTAATTTTCACTGTCAACAACCAGAAAGTGAGCTTGACATGATAACATTTACAGGTATCATTGAACCATTCAGAATCTGTCAAACTGGTAAAACATATGGAGATGTATGACAACATGGCACATTAGCATAAGCTCTTAAGATGTAGTTATCTCATGTTAAACACTATCAATAGTAAGAACCAGCTTGGCTTTAATGTTATAGGAATTTGTTGAATTTGAGATTTGTCACCATATGGTAATGTTTGTTGTATATGGTTCATTTCAACCAGATAGTTCAATGAAAGGAGCTTAGCGGAATTGTACCAAATTATCCCGTTGATGAACAATTGTTTCTGCCACGATCATTTCTGTGAAAAGCCATGCATGCTTTGATATGAGTCGAGCAAGAGTTCTATAATGATTATCTGTATACGCCATCATTGGAGCTACACTGAAGAAATGCAAGGACTATGCTTCAGTCGATTGAAGAATCTTTATTAATATAAATTAATCACATTGGTCACACATTTTGTGCACAATCACCTGAACCAAGGTGGAAGGTATTGTCCACCATCCACATCCCTTATTGCATGAATACGACACTTGTGCATAAGAGAATGTAACCTTTTAGAATGAGTAGGGAGCCCATGAAATATATTAAATGGCGTCTTATGATGGCTTGCAAATGTGTGATATTGAAGAGGACCAAACATAGAAAACCGACTATACAATGCAGATTTCATCATGTCATTTTCCTACCAAACCTGCATCTCGGGCAAAAAACCACATTAAATCAAAAAATAAAGGGCCTCAAGGAGCACATAAATCAAAAGTCAGAACCATATAGATCTATGAATATAAATACATAAAACAACAGAAATAGTCAAAGGCACATTTTGAGAATATAACATGACAGATTTTTTTAATTCTATTCCATGAAAAGATGACCGGGTATAAAACAATTCATGAGGAACTGCATAGTGTTCAGCTAATTTTTAATAATGAAATATCCTATTCTTGCAGCAGAAGCCGAGGTCTTTGTTATGCATTACTCTTTAAATCTGCTGTCCTCCACTTCATGTTCTTTGCTACCCATACTCGGTGCTTTATCTAGAATACAGCCTAATCTTTCTCTTTTAAAAGAGATTCTCAAATGAGAGACTGAAAATCTAGTGTCAACGAATCATAGCCAGTATAGATTTTATTACCTAAAAAACTGAATGTGATATTCACTGATTTGAGAAAATAATATATGCTTAGGGCCCGTTTGGATGATCGAAGTTTTGTAAGTAAGAAGTAGATCAAAGAAGTAACTTCTAAAATTATGAAGTATGAAGTAGTGGAAGTAACACTTTTTTTCCACATGTTTTGGAAGTAATGGAAATAGTACTTCTTCCACTTCATTCACTTCTTTTGTTCGGATAGAATTGAAATATTGTTAGGAAGTAATAAACCATAATGAGCCTCCCTTTATTATACTTCAACAATTACTATAACACTCTGACAAATATTATAGCAATTTAGATTAAAATTGAATTATGGTAATTGAAAATACTTTATACCACATAGACATGAATTTTTTATTTGAAAAAAAAATTAGCTTAACTAGGATCTTTTTGGTGCTTGAAGGTTTTTTAGAGGTGCCTGGATTCAAACCAAATCAAGTTAAAAAGAATGGGGGTAGATTAGAAAACCCTTGATATGAATATGACTCCTTCTACTGACGGGTGTTATGTGCAAAAGGATGGTTAATGTAAACATACGAGGAGATAGGACACGCCGACACTCCAGATAAATCCCTGATTTCATGCGACTAGTGGACCCCACTGATGATTTCATCCACTTCTTGAAGCATTTCCGAGACTTAAGGGCATGAAAAAATTTTAGGAAATAGAGGTGACACACGTAAGCGCCACATCAACAATTGAGGAAGTAGAGGAAGTAGTGTTTCCCTAGAAACAAACAAGTTTTTTTTGCTCGGAAGTAACGGAAGTAGTCTTTACTTCCTTTGTTTCCTCTACTTCATAGCTACTTCCGTCCCTCAGAGAATACTCTATGCATCTATTTGTGAAACCCACCATAAGCATACATAAATCCTTTTCTCCTTTTCTTTCTTCTGAACTGCTTTACACCTAGATAAGATGATGGAATTAGTCAATATGGCTATCATGTTACAACGATTTTCAAGCGGAGAATCTTTCCCATATGAGTTCATCGTACACATATTTGTACATTATCACAAATCCTTAAATTGTCGATTCTGAAGCTTCGCCCAATCATTCAAGTATGACATTCATTCTAATGACAGGTGTTCAGAAAAGAGGTGCTGAACAGCCACCTAACAAAGTGAATTTAAATCTTCCAGTGTATCAGAACTCTCAACTATCTTATCTTATATATATAGCACAGGAACATCATAATGTTCTACAGAGTTTGGACAAACATTTAAATGCTTTTCCTCATTAACCGAAAAAAAAGTAAATTTATTTTGATATAAGCCCTAAAAATCTATAATTTATTAAAAATAACTATAAAAAAAAGATATGTAACTGTGAGGGTATCCAAGCCATTTTCGAGTTATTTGAACAAACACTTTCACTGGTTATATCAAACTACAACTTCGTTCTGGGCTCAAAATAAGAGTTGATTTCCTCTGGTATTTTTGACATTAGTCCCTTAAATCTTTTAATGTTACTAAATACCCCCCAAGTAAGATAAAATCACCGTTAAAGATTGAAGTGGAAGATTAAAAGATTTAGGGACTAAATACCTCGAGGTTGGAGAGAATTCTTGGACGAAGAAATCAGAAGGGGATAGGGCGCGCTCAGGCTCAGGCTCTGTGCTAATGGATGGAAGAGACAGCGCTCTTTTTGGGCTTCATTGGGCCTTGCTGAGTGGGCTCTATCATTTCTCCCATATTTGGGTCTAATTTGTCCGTTTTCAATGGGTTCTTTGATCTAAAATTGGGCCTAGTGTCCTATGAAATTGCTGCAAAGAGTGTAAGGTTTTTCCACATTGGTCCCTTTAAATCCTTTAATATTATGAAATTAGCCCCTCAGATCATTGCTATGAGGTCCCTTGATTCTTTAGTTGTTTTGGAGCTAGTTCCTTAGATCATTGAAATTGCTATCATGCCCCAATACTAAAAGAGTAGTAATAATTACACTGTAATTTACAAACTACTCTCAAACTAATACACCCAAGATTGTGGGGGTCCTTGATAACTCATCGACTTTGATGGCAATCGAAGTTGGAAGGATCTCATACTTTTGTGTGTAGTAGAGTAGGAGTAGTGTATAAAGTGTAGTCTAGTTATGAATACTCTTCTAATAACTCGTTTCAAACTAATCCCTACAATTATGGAGTAATGGTAACAAGATATAAGATTAAGGACCTAATAGCAATTTCGATGTTATGAGGGATTGATTTCAAAGTATTAATACTTAAGGGACTAGTATCTAAAATGCCCAAAAATGTATTATTGAAATATCTCAGAATGAATATGACACTGTGCATAAATTTGGGTATGATGTAAAAATATTTTAAAAAAGGTATGTGGTGTACAATTTTACATTTAATATACTACCAAAGAGTGCAATAATCTCAACTGGGGAGAGGAAAGTTTTTGGGGAAAAATAAATTAGGAGGATGGAAATATATACTATCCACTTGATGTGATATATTGAGCAAATCTCCTATAAACTTAAGTTTATAGGAATAGTCATACACCAATTTTTCTATTCATTGATGTTGCTTTGAGATCCATGAAAGATATGAAGCCCATTTTGAGATTTGTGCATCTCTTGATGGCACAAATCTAAAAGGTACATCAATGAATAAAAAGTTGGTGTATACTATTCCCTATAAACTTAAGTTTATAGGAGATTTGCTCGTGATATATTACCCTAAAAGTTCCATAAATTTGGATCTTCTTTATTTCTTATCTATGAGTGGAGAGACTATTTACAGACCATAAAAGATTCATTTATAGTCATGATAATTATGATTTAGTCCATGTTTACATATGTATATACATGTAGATGTATGTAACTCTTATCATATTCTCTATAAAATTACACTCCTGCTTATTCTCAAATAGACTATGTGTACTATTGCTCAATTTATGAGACTCCTTGTAGTTCCATTGGTGCAGATAGATCCCTTTACTATTTGTCATCCCCTAAGTTTTGAATTTTTTCTAACTCCTAAAATAGTCAAAAAATTCATTCAGAGGTCTGTCAACACAAATAGAACTATACGGATCTATCCGCACTTGGGCTATAGTATAGGAGTTCTATCTGTAATTAACCTTTTTATTCAAATAAACTCATAGCCGTTGACTCCATGATAGATGGTTACAAAGAAGGATATGAAACTTCTAATATATATATGTACTAGCAAAATACCCCTCGTGGTGACTCGGGATAAAGAAGAATTCAAACTCAATTTAAAAATGCAGAAAGTTTCACCCAATGTCATTCGTGTTAAAATTCTTAATTTTATCTTACATGATCCAAAAAGGAATCCAATATAAATGATTAAAAAAAGATATGAACTGTGAGGGTATCCAAGCCATTTTCGAGTTATTTGAACAAACACTTTCACTGGTTATATCAAACTACAACTTCGTTCTGGGCTCAAAATAAGAGCTGATTTCCTCTGGTATTTTCGACATTAGTCCCCTAAATCTTTTAATGTTACTAAATACCCCCCAAGTAAGATAAAATCACCGTTAAAGATTGAAGTGGAAGATTAAAAGATTTAGGGGACTAAATACCTCGAGGTTGGAGAGAATTCTTGGATGAAGAAATCAGAAGGGGATAGGGCGCGCTCAGGCTCAGGCTCAGGCTCTGTGCTAATGGATAGAAGAGAGAGCGTTTATTGTGGGCTTCCTTGGGCCTTGCCGAGTGGGCTCTATCACTAGTCCCTTATTTTGGGTCTAATTCGTCCATTGTCAATCGGTTCTTTGATCTAAAATTGTCCTATGAATGCAAATTGTTGCAAAGCGTGTAGGGTTTTTCCGCATTGGTCCCCTTATATCCTTTAATATTATGAAATTAGCCCCTCAGATCATTGCTATGAGGTCCCTTGATTCTTTAGTTGTTTTGGAGTTAGTTCCTTAGATCATTGAAATTGCTATCATGCCCCAATACTAAAAGAGTAGTAATAATTACACTGTTATTTACAAACTACTCTCAAACTAATACACCCAAGATTGTGGGGGTCCTTGATAACTCATCGACTTTGATGGCAATCGGTTGGAAGGATCTCATACTTTGTGTGTAGTAGAGTAGGAGTAGTGTATAAAGTGTAGTCTAGTTATGAATACTCTTCTAATAACTCGCTTCAAACTAATCCCTACAATTATGGAGTAATGGTAACAAGATATAAGATTAAGGACCTAATAGCAATTTCGATGTTATGAGGGATTGATTTCAAAGTATTAATACTTAAGGGACTAGTATCTAAAATGCCCAAAATGTATTATTGAAATATCTCAGAATGAATATGACACTGTGCATAAATTTGGGTATGATGTAAAAATATTTTAAAAAAGGTATGTGGTGTACAATTTTACATTTAATATACTACCAAAGAGTGCAATAATCTCAACTGGGGAGGGGAAAGTTTTGGGGAAAAATAAATTAGGAGGATGGAAATATATACTATCCACTTGATGTGATATATTGAGAATCTTCTATAAACTTAAGTTTATAGGAATAATATACACCAATTTTTCTATTCATTGATGTTGCTTTGAGATCCATGAAAGATATGAAGCCCATTTTGAGATTTGTGCATCTCTTGATGGCACAAATCTAAAAGGTAACATCAATGAATAAAAAGTTGGTGATACTATTCCCTATAAACTTAAGTTTATAGGAGATTTGCTCGTGATATATTACCCTAAAAGTTCCATAAATTTGGATCTTCTTTATTTCTTATCTATGAGTGGAGAGACTATTTACCAGACCATAAAAGATTCATTTATAGTCATGATAATTATGATTTAGTCCATGTTTACATATGTATATACATGTAGATGTATGTAACTCTTATCATATTCTCTATAAAATTACACTCCTGCTTATTCTCAAATAGACTATGTACTATTGCTCAATTTAGTAGAGACTCCTTGTAGTTCCATTGGTGCAGATAGATCCCCTTTACTATTTGTCATCCCCCTAAGTTTTGAATTTTTTTCTAACTCCTAAAATAGTCAAAAAAAAATTCATTCAGAGGTCTGTCAACACAAATAGAACTATACGGATCTATCCGCACTTGGGCTATAGTATAGGAGTTCTATCTGTAATTAACCTTTTTTATTCAAATAAACTCATAGCCGTTGACTCCATGATAGATGGTTACAAAGAAGGATATGAAACTTCTAATATATATATGTACTAGCAAAATACCCCTGCGTGGTGACTCGGGATAAAGAGAAGAATTCAAACTCAATTTAAAAAATGCAGAAAGTTTCACCCAATGTCATTCGTGTTAAAATTCTTAATTTTATCTTACATGATCCAAAAGCGTAATCCAATATAAATGATTAACAAAAGATGTATATAGGCTACTCCAATATAAACGATTAACAAAAGATGTATATAGACTACGACCATTTCCCCCTAAAATATCAATATAGTACTTATAAGAATCTAATTTTAAAATCTTTTATTCTAATTTCTATATCTGAAGTTTGAGAAACATATATTGTAGTACATTGATCTCCTACTTTAGTGACGCTGTTGAGAACCCAATGGAGCAATTCTCTGACATTGACATTCATTTGCATCCCAGCCAAAACACACAATTCTCTTCAACCTTATTCTCGTTTTAAGCCGTATAATTTCTTCAGAATTAATTTTTTTTAGAAGAAATTAGAAAATTAAAAAAAATTACATGTGTCGTCTGTAGGAAAGAAAAATTAACAACCTACAACTATTTTCTAAAAAAACCCATGTAACCCCATCATACTTCAGTAAGCCATAACTATTCTTGTGTACTAAACCTTCAAACATCCTCTAACGAATAAGTCTACATGCATTAGAGCCATCATCATCCTATCACACCCAAGGAAACAATATCAAAGGCAAACAAACTTAAGGTTGCACTTCTCATTTCACCTTGCTCTGCTCTTTAGCTTCCATCTTGCCCCTTACATTCACAATTAGCAGGAGTCACTAGATCATAAAAGTTGTCCATCTTTCCTAACAAAGTCAACATGTACCAAATTAGAGAAAATTATTTGTTAGAACTTATTACAGAATACAAATCTTATGAGAATCATTACTCTAGGAATGGAGCCGGTTTGGCCCATAAATAGAATAGTTAGACTTTCCTCTATCCTCTCGTGAATGACTCAGAAGTCGGATCACTCTATATTGTATGTAGGTATTTTAATAAATTTTGTATTTAGTATTACATATGGCTAATAATATATAACATTAATTGTAAATACACTCCATTTACTGTAGTCTGCAGGGTTAACAATTTAAAAGATATAATAAATGGCTAGCATTCTATAATATAAAAGATGTATGATGTATCTACAGTTAATTCTATAATCAAAGAGAAATTAACGAAGGGATCACCATCACCATGGACTTGCTAAAAAAATGGCCTTGAACTCATCTTGGTCCCTACAAGAGATGTGAGAATCTCTGTTAATTATTTAAAAATTAATGTTAAATATTTCAAAAGGCAACAACTATAATAAAATTTGAATACTTGAAAACTAATTAAACTGTAAATTTTCTTACTTTTCCTAGTGGAGAGGCTATTATTCTTAAGAATCTCAGCAACTGTAGTAACTGTCCCTCCCTTACTAACCCTACCGCTGCCTTACTACCCTTCACTTATTCATGTTCCATGTCCCATCACAATGTAAACAAAAATCTTCAGCGAGAGCAACTAATTAAGAACACAAACATGCTTCAGTTCCAGCTGAAATTTGCCACATCTTTTTCTCGTACTACCCCTGACCCTTCTTAGTTTAGAGGACAAATTTTCGATTTAGACCCTTTTAAGAATTTATTTTTAAATTTCGACCTATTTCATTATTTATTTACAAATTTAGACCAGGTTTGACCGGGCTGAACGAAAAAAGAAATCGAAAACTTCCGGAATTCATTTCCGTGAAGTTTTTGATATAAAACTTCACGGAATTCATTTCCGTGAAGTTTTAAGCCAAAACTTCACGAAATGAATTGCCGTGAAGTTTTGAGTTTTTCATGATTCTGGCCAAGTGGTAAACCGGTCGAAAATGACAAATAAAACTCAATGGGGTCGTTTTTTAAAAATAAAACCCAAAAAGGGTCTAAATCAAAAATTTGTCCTAGTTTAGAAGATGTGAGAAAAAGCAATAGATAGAACAATCAGAGGGTAGAAATGGAACTCAGAAAATAAATCCATCCACCTTCTAGCCAATAGGTTTTTATTGCACATGCAGTTCGGATGAATTAAGAAAAAGTAGATGGCATATTTTGTCCAAAAAAAAAAAAATGGAAATTTAGGGACTAAACTGAGCTGGCAGTTACCGACCGGTGTAACGACCAGTCAATCAAAACCCCAAAACTCCCAACTAATATAATACAAAAAGCTAAGCCCACCCTCCATTCCACACTAAAACCTAATTATTACAAATTAAAGAGCTGCAGCCTCTTCTCCTTCCTCTTCTTGAGATGAATAGTATTGCTCAGTCCATCAGCAGCATCAGTCTGCAGCAGATGCTGCAGCTGGCTGTGCAGAGCGTGCAGTGGACGTACAGCATCTTCTGGCATCTCTGCCCACATCAAGGGTTAGTTAGCAATTATATGTTTCATGTAATTGATTATCACTATGATATCCATTAGTTTTGAAACTCACACGTAAATTAATCACGTGATGGTCGGATGTAGACATATGTTGAGAGTGTTCTCATGAGATAATTGCTAATAAAATATAACACATAGAGTATTAAGATATGATAACCCTTGATTGGCAACTATTAATTAATTAAGCAATATATTAATTTTACAGCTTCATGTTTTTTCTGTTAGTTTTCTAAACTTCCGTGTGAATAATCAGAATTAGGTATTTACTCAGAATATTCCCGGAAGTTTCTTGAGTTTGAAGACTTACTGAAAACACTATTGTGCTAATAAAATAGAACAGAGATGATAAGTAACTAAGCATGCATGTGTAATATATACAAAGGCTGCATCTGCAAACAATACTTGATTAAAACCGCTACCTAATTAAGCAATGCATGTACTTGTGAAGGATTCTGGTGTGGGGAGATGGCTACTACAACGGAGCCATAAAGACTCGGAAGATGGTGCAACCAGTGGAGGTGAGCACAGAGGAGGCGTGCCTGCAGAGAAGCCAGCAGCTGAGGGAGCTCTACGACTCTCTGTCAACGGGCGAGGCCTACCAGCAGGAGGTTCGCAGGCCCTGCGCTGCTCTGTCGCCTGAGGACCTGACGGAGTCAGAATGGTTCTATCTCATGTGCGTCTCCTTCTCCTTCCCTCCCGGGGTTGGGTAAGTAATTAATCTTCAAATATTGTTCGAATATATATATTTTTAACTGTATCAATCCTCAACTCTCACAATAATTTCCGGTTTTTGTGTGATGGAAGGGACTTCAATTGTTCTGGTTCAAATTTTGTTGCTTACTGAATCAAAACAAATTTATAAAAAAACCGCTACGTGAGTCCAGATTTTATTCATACGTCCAGGGACATTGACGATGTAGGCATGCCTGAATATTATATGTGCTCATATTGTGGAGGTGTGGAGGGCACAAATACTGGAATTTAGATTTTTGTTTTTCCCCTTTATTAGGATCAGGTCCGGGTTCGGATCTATGCTGAGTAATATTTTCGATGATAAACACATGCGTTAAAGTAATTTTGAATAGTTTATCACATATTTGTCCTACAAAATGAGACAGATAAATATGTACTAGTGCAGGTTACCAGGTAGGGCTTTTGAGAGGCGACAGCCAGTTTGGCTTACACATGCAAATGAGTCTGACAGCAAAGTTTTCACAAGGACCATTCTAGCCAAGGTACTTAATTCTCAAGATGCCTGCCAATAATTGTTCATCATAATAAGCATTTGGCAAGCTTTGGCATTTTATTTCCCATTTCCACAAACTGACATTTCTATCTATTCATTCTTCGACGAATGTAAATGACCAACAGAGTGCGTGCATTCAGGTTCCGCCTCTTCTGAAAGACCAACTTATCTTTTGCTGAGAAAAATATTATTACTAATTTTTTTTTTCCCCTCCATGTTTGATATTGCAGACAGTGGTGTGCATTCCCCTCATGCATGGGGTTCTTGAACTTGGCACTACAGAGAATGTGAGTCCTGATTATCTCCCACTTCAATGCTGCAAGGCAATAGATATGATATGCTGATTTGCAGTACTTGGGGGCTTACTTGGTTGATAAGAAACAGAGCTACAACACCAAGTTAAATTTCTATTCCAGTTTTTGGTTACCTAAACGATAATTTGGATTTCGTCGAAGAATATTGCACCATCTGTTGCCGTCAATTTGGTTGTCCCCAACAAATGTTGCAATTTTGTGATAGATAAAATAAAAAAAATGCCATGACATACCGTGTAATCAATTACTGAACTCCAAATCCAAAAATGTAAAATCATTTTAAGATTTAAGCTAAGCAAACTTGTTTGGCAAGGAGGATATATTTCATACAACAAACTATGCAAATCCAACAATTCTTGCAACTATCCAAACTTTGATTTTACAGTTGAAAATACAATTCCAACAACTAAGGTAAAGATGTCCCAATGGTGGGCTTGAGGCTAATTTCCTGCAAATAATTTGGCATGCAACATGTTTACCTGCTACATTTGACGCATTTAGAATTGCAGCATACCGGACAATCTCTTACAGATGCAACAATGTTGATATTATCGGTTTGCAACAAAAACAAAATGAAAAGAAACTTAACAAACAATCTATAATCATACCTAAATGAAAATTTTATGTTGATTGATCAGTGAGAAAGTGAGCATTGACAATACCAATAACATAATTCTGAAATTGGGTTCACACTTTGAGAATCTATTGTCACCATGTGATAGTAGATGAATCTGTGAGAACAAAATTAGCCCACTTTTTGGAAAATCTTTTACAAAAATCTCTAACAATATCCATGTCAATCATCAATGGTAACCTTAACTCATATCTAACAGGTTGAAGAAGATATGGAACTGATCCAGCTCGCCAAGAGTTTCTTCACAGATCAACATGATCATCGTCCAATGCCTGCTCTATCAGAGCACTCCGCCTCGAACTCCATGGCACAAAATACAGATCAACACATGTTCCATCTTCAACCAACACAACCAATACCCCAACAGGAAACTTCAGACCCCCATGAACTCAATCATGAAAATGAAAATGATGGCGATACCGATGGTGACAGTGTTTATGAAGATGATGAAATAGAAGTAGGAATAGATACAGAATCACAAAATGAGATGTCAGAGGGATTACAGCTTGGCTCTCTAGATGATTGCTCGAACAATTTGGATGCAGAATTACAAATATTGATGGCAGGTAATACAAGCAGCAGCCAATCTGACCATCTACATGCCCAGTACAACTCCAACAGAGCATGGCATCTTGTACATGAAGATTTATGCAGTGGGTTTCCAGAATCATCAGGTATCAACCATGTGACAGAAACTATTTCACATCCAACACAATCCAGGTCCATATACATTGTAGCATACAACTAACAAGTTAAACTTGGAAAGCAATAGACGGGTATAACAAAGCTAAATGATCATAGCTTTACAGCAATTAGTCTCAGACTCTTTGGTTTATCACTTCTTGGAAAGAAAACATTATAAATGTTTTGTGCCAATAAATCTAAATTTAAAGAAATTATAACCATGGATAATCGCATCAAATGGGTTTCACTGTTAGATCTATGGGAATATAAACACTGACATAATGTGTGTGCATGCGTTTATGTTCCTCATTGTTGCATGCATTACTTATTTTTCCATTTTCTCCTTAGGTACAACTCAAATCCAAGAACTATCAGCAGAAGATGCCCATTACTCAGAAACAGTTTCAGTAATCCTCAATAGCAACTTAAGACAGAGTGAACAAAACACCCTTACTCAATTGGCTCAGTCTCATAGATCAATATTTTCTACTTGGAGTTATGAAGATCATATCCTTAATCCAATTTCATATGAAGGCACTTCACAATGGCTGCTAAAAAACATCTTATTCCATGTCCCTAATCTCCATTTCAAGGACAAAATTGGAAACTCGCCCAGGTTAGAAGAGGGAGAACGAGGGAACAGATTCCGTAAAGGCACACCGCAGGAGGAGCTAAGTGCTAATCATGTGCTTGCAGAACGTAGAAGAAGAGAGAAGCTGAATGAGAGGTTCATTATCCTTCGTTCATTAGTTCCATTTGTGACTAAGGTATGGCACTCAATTGCTTATAAATTATATATATGAGATATTGCACTAGTTACATCACCCGTTTCAGTGTGTATGAAATCAACGTGTCAGTTGTGGATAATTTGAGAGCTAGCTAGCAACATACTTACTATTGAATTTTAGGGGAAACTCTTCCTTAAACTCATTTTGGCCTAAACCAGTTCAGTTCTAGACCACCTTCCTCCTGGTCTAGTAGACTGGCTTAAAAGCCAAATTTTGAACTGAAAGGAGTTCAAATCTGGTTCAGTTTTTTGCCAAACTGAATTCTAGCCCTTAACCAGATAAGTTCCACCAAACCTGGTTAGTAGGAGAGTTGCCAAACAGACCCTTGGATTTCTATGTTGTTTACTTACTAACATGGTTCCATGTTGGCGTTGCAAAATTTGGCAACAAGCTAAATTTTGTCTCTTAATCGTGACATTTTGTTATGAACATAAAAAAAAAATAAATGAGTGAGATACAGGCATACAGCCACATCACATAATATCAAATTTGCAAGCTGATTGACGCCACTAAACAGTATCAAGACTTAAAGGAGCAAGAAGAAACAAGATAGAAGAGGGATAACCCCACAAGATTAAAATCCACGCAAACATTTCTTTTAAAAAACAAGGGTTTTCATAGAATGAGTCAAAGATCATTCACATGGATCAAATACATTGACATGCTCGTATTTGCTGCAGGTGGATAAGGCTTCAATCTTAGGTGATACAATTGAGTATGTAAAACAGCTAAAACGGCGAATACAAGAACTTGAATCACGAAACAAGATTACTGAGAGTCATCAGATGTGCAAGGCAGAAGTTCATAACACAAGGAAGCTTAGAGTGGTGGAACACAGAAAATTAACAGAAAGTAAGTCAACTGCTATAACAGTGGAGGCCCTTAGTTCAAGTGTGCAGGTTTCCATAATCGACAACAATGCCCTTATAGAGTTGCAATGCCCTTATAGAGAGAGACTACTGATGCATATAATGCAGACATTAGATCAACTCAAGTTAGAGATTACTTCCATTCAGTCTTCCTCCGTTAATGGAATGTTCAGTGCAGAACTACGGGCAAAGGTAGAGAATTGTTCCAGTTTCTTCAAACCTTCATAGGTGGTCAATAACATTTCTGTTAACAATTTTTATTTCCCCAATTGCAGGTGAAGGACATTGACAAGGAGAAGGCCAGCATTGTTGAAGTAAAAAAGGCTATTTATGAGGTGTTCTCTCAATAGTCTATACTACTTATGAAATAATCAAGGAATGAAAGCAAAAAAAATATTCCTAGGATACATAACCAAAGCTTTAATCAACTTGTAGCAGAACTTACCGTAAAAGCTTACAGTAATACAATACCTTGTCACTGTGATTGTTTGAACTCACATTAATAATTTCATTTTTGTGGTACCTTCTTGTGATTAGTTGATCAGGTAGATGTATACCATATTGTTCTTTGAGCAATAACGTTATTGGGAGACTTAAGACCTTCAATAAGGAGAACAAATACTTAATCAGCTATTTGTGTTCCATTTATTTCACTTTGAAGGGATGAATATAGCTAAGAGTCGAAGATGTAATGTTTTCCCAGCAGCATGTAGTTGCAACCCATCTATGTTTCAAAACATTTTTAGCAAAAGTATCTAGATATTTATGATGTTCATTTTGAGTAGAGGAGCATGGGCACCCAAACATGAAATCAGATAAACAGTTTGGGCTGATCACTAAAATATAGTAAGATATAGGTTAGAGAGAAAAGTATTCTTTCAAAACAATTTCTCACTAGTCCTCTTCTCTCTGCAAACCCTTCCTCTATGCATTACTCTTTCCCTTATCCTTTCTTTTACAATTTTCTCTAGCACCTACAAGCTACTTTTTTTTCTTTCCATATTATTTTATTTCAACTAGCCTGATAAGATGAATCCAAGAAATGTAAAATGAACTGCTCCTGCATATGTGAAACTAAGGAATTGCTGCTTGGTACGCGAAAATTGTGAGTGCAATTGTAATTACAGTTGTAATTTATAGAAGATGAAGCTACAGAAGAAACTATTTTTTACCTCGTAATTGAAGCCTTTTACAACTGTAGTTGCAAAAATGAATCATTGTTCACAAAATTGACTTCTAGTTTTGGTTGCAACTTGTTTTTTTTTTTTTTTGACAAAAGGTGATCCCTTTTGTAACTGTCAAGTTGCATTGAAATAAACAATTTCAGCTGCAACTGTAAATTGTCTTTTACAAATTATACTTATAATTCTATATGAACGAAACAGCAGGTAAAATCATCATGTTGCAAGATTTTTGCTCAGGGATCACAATGTATGATTTTTACCCCCTTGGTGGCTGCAATAAAGTAGCCAAGCATTCTTAGTTGGCATGAATATTGCACAGTTACCTCTTAAACAATATGCCATTTTCTCTTAAAGAGTTGCCCTGGGTATTGGAGTTGAACAACTGTCTTCTTCCAGGGTGTTCCTCTAGATATTTCCTTGAAACAGTATTTGACCATATATCTTGTATCATCTATCGATTCTGTCCATATCATTTGAGAATCAGGCCAAATCAGTAGCTGAGTATATGCAAAAGCGAACCAGCACACTCGTGCTTCTTCTTGTCTTCCAATAGTTGTTTGTTAAGGATAATTGTATGGCACGTTGTTTGCTTGAGAGATGTTCGACTAATAGAAAAAATGATGCGATCGACAAGGAAACTTTCCATATAATTGAACATTTTATCAAGCATTTTGATTTCCTCTGTTTTGCCACAGTTTAGCTTCTACTACGTTTATATGTGGCAATAACCACTTGTATACTTTTGGGCTCTTTCAGTGAACTCTCATTGATGAAACATGGAGGCAGCCACCATTTCAATTCTATATAATTGTATGTAAATGAAATTGTTAAAGGATAGAAGCAAAGATTGTAACATTAATGTAAATATCATCAAACAATGGGCGAGAGATCCAAACTCTAATTAGCTTATAAGCTGTACTTGCATTCCCTCGGAAACTAATCATCCCAAAACACTGAGCTACATATATATACTACACATAATTCAAGTTGTATAAAACATTCAATTGCAATGGAGTTTCATTCCATACACATCATATTACAGTAAAATGCTATTCAAATCAAAACAAGCATAAAACTTGAAATAAAATTACGCGGTAGGAAGAACCTTCTTAACAATCTCATCGCTGAGCGCCGCAATCTGCGAGTCGAGCGCCTTGATGGTCTCCTCCTTCTGCTTCTCCAAGCTCGCGAGAGCCTCCGTCAGCTCGGCCTCCACCTTCGCCCTCCCCTCGGCGAGCTTCTTATCCAGCTCCGCCGACGTCTCCTTCTTCATCTTGTTCAGCGCCGCCGATATCTCCGCCCTCGCCGCCTTCATCACCGCCGCCGCCTGCTCCTCCAGCTGCTTCACCTCCGCCGACGTGTCCTTCACGTCCCCGAGCTTAGCCCGGATCGACGCGTCCCTCTCGTCCATGAATTTGCCCAGCGGGGTGAAGTATATCTTGTCGAGGGCGACCATGAGGAGGAGGAACTCGACGGCGATGGCGGGGAGAGTGAGGTTGAAGTCGAAGAGGGCGGCCTTCTCGATCTCCGCGGCGAGGGCGGGGAGGGGGGAGGCGGCGGCGGCGGCGGCGATGGCGGCGGCGGCCATTGTGAGGGTTGGCGGAAGTGACAATGAGGGTTTGGGGAGATGGGGGAGGCTGAGGGAGGGTTTAGGGAGGGGAGTGGGGAGATGGGTTTTCTTGGAGAGGAGTTTGGAGGTGGAGGAGGAGGCCATGAGAGTGATTGAGCTCGCCATTCTTGGGCCTCTCGGGGCTCGGACTGTGGAGGATGAAGGAGATGGGCAAAGCAAAATTGAAGGGGGAAGAGAGAGAGAGAGAGAGAGTAGCAAAAATCCTATCTTATTGTTCGCCACACATTGGACGTAGGATTTTGGTTGTGGAGTTGGAGCCTTGTCTTTCTTCTCGTCATTCCCACCTCAAAATTTTTGACAAATTTTCCTTTTCTGATTAGAAAATATATTTAGGGTGTATTTGGCAATCTATTAAAAACTGGGTCAGGATCATCGAGCTTTATCTTAAACTGATTTGAGTTTAGACCAGGGGAGGGATGGTCCAAGCTAAAACTAGTTTAGTGCAAGATTTTGGCCTACAGAACTGGCTAACTTCATTCCAAATTTTTGCAGATCTAACCTGGTAACCAACCTTTCCCAGCTTTTAGAGATTTACCGAGCACACCCTTAGGTTTAAAATCTACGCCAAAGATTATTAAAAGATTGATATGGTAAAAAAAGTAATTAATTAATTATCACATGATTTTCACATTAATCTCAAGATAATGAGAAAATAATGATTGAGAGATTTAGTAAAGCTTTACCGTACCTCAACTATTGCACTTCTAACACCATTAAAATCGTGTGAGAGAGAGAGAGGGAGGTTATGGCAACTTATTCTCCCAGAAACATCAATCCAAGAATGCTAAGTGCTAATAAGATAGTCAAGAAGTGATAATTATGACCGATGTTATAAATGAGAAATTACCCTAACCTTTTCTGGAAAATATGTGAACCTAAATCTTATCGAATAAAAAGTAACTTACTTTAAAAAAATAGAAATATAAGGGATCGATCGTGAAAACAGAAGTTGGCATAGGTGTCTTGCTTCTGAATTGCGATAGATGATCAAGCTGTAACTCCACTAAACATAAAAACGCTCCTTTATGTAATTTTTTACGTTTGACTTTTTGAGTTAGGACACACTCATTAAGTTCTTTCCGAATAAACCAACAAGTTGCACAAATGCTCTATAATCCTTTTTGCTTTAATCTGCCAGTGGAAATTACATCAAGTACAAAGAAGTCTAGAGATCATTCTATTGAGGTAGACAAGTTTAGACCTCATATTGAAGTACACGTCTGAGATTCGGAGAGTAAGTTGCTAGTAAAACAGTTTTAAGAAGGCATCTCCAATTAACCCTCGATTAAACTCACATTTTCCTTTTATCAATGTGCATTCCTACCAAAATTCCTTTGACATGTAATCAAAAGAGAAATTTTAGGTCGCTCAATGAGCACCAAGGTGGCATGCACCAACCCAGTAAGAGGAGGCCATGGCAGTTTAACAGTATTAATTACAAAATGGCAGATTAATTACAAAACAGGGGCTTGCCAAACAAAATCCCTTTGATACAAACAGTTGGGGATTGAACTTGATCGGTCCTCATCCTCCGTTGTAAAATGTTTATTATCAGCTAGATACCAATAGTCTTTCCTAGCATCCACATGACGAGAGAGAACTCTATCATAAACAAGGCATGAAGCCATGTCCTGTCCACCACGAACCCAAACACTGTGATCCCTGCTCTGTTGTTCTCCAAATACGTCACTGCGTACATAAAGTAATGTAGCAAATTAAACCTTAAATGATTAAGTTCATGGCATTTTAATCATGCTTAGTTTTTGTGGCTAAGGATAAATTGTAGATAACCCCCCATTTATACCTTCAGTTATAATTATCGCCCTCGCGTCATTTATTAGCATTTATCATGCCTCAATTCATGAGACATATATAAAGGGTTATCTTCAAATTATCCTTCTCAAAATGTAAATGCGTTATCATCCTCAAAACATGTATAAGAGGGAATGTCTGCAATTTTCTTACCTAACGACTGTCTCTTTTGAAAGGAAATAGTGTTAAACTGTGCCGGCACAAGTTTAGCGGCTGCATCAAGTTCATCCTCAGACTGAGACTCATCGTCGTCGTCCTCAGATTCAGCCCTCTGGTATACAGCAGCGGCTGCGTATCCTTGATCAGCTGAGGGCATCTCCGGGTCGTCGTCCAAGGAGTCGATGGTGGCGCAAACATGCCAGGTTGCAGCGTGGCTGGTCACTGCCTGGGCCTTGTGCGTGATCTTTGCGGCGCTGCGGAGGCAGATGAGGAGCCCTGTGACCAGGCCTATAGAGCACAGCTGCAGGCGAAAGCACACAAAATGAACACAATTAATTAAATTTAAGACGAATAATCATTAATTGTATTAGTAATCATATGAAAGTATTTGGTGCATCCACTACAAAGTGCATAATTTCATAATATCAATCCTTGATCACTGGATTTAGAGATTTGCGTGCTAATTCAGGGTTGATGCCTCTACTTTGATGTACTGTGAATGTATTGGATAATATCTCTCAATTAGCACTAAACCTCTATTAAATTAGAGCTTGATAGCTGGATGGATACTCACCGCGAGATCTCCGGCATTGGACCAGTTGACGAGCGCACCGGGCCGCGTCGTGAGAAACAACACCACAAACTGGCTCCCGGTCACAAACACGAGAATGCTCACAATGAATGACCGGTACCGGTGACTGATGATCTTCAGCTGCTTCCTGATCCTCAGATGCTCCCTCAGCACCGACCCCACGTCGGGCGCATTCTGAAACGATGCCGCAAAGTCATCCAGCCTCAGAATCTGCAGGAAGCAACTCAGCCTAAACAGCACGCAAACCAGAAAGAAAATCGCCGTGCGGTATATCCACGACGCGAGCTCAAGGGCGCACGCGACGGACTCAGTAGCCACGCGGCTCCCGAAGATGAGAAAATGTGAGTTCGGAGTGACGAGCTCCTGCCCGGTGGAGTACCAGAAGACCTTGTAGAGCGCCTGGGCGATGAAACAGGGCGTGACGAAATACGAAAGGATCTTGAACGAGCGGTTGAGCTGGGCGGTGTAGTTCAAGCGGACGCGTTCGGACTCGTTGACGAGTTTGTCGAGGAAGAGGAAGCGGCGGAGGCCGTAGCGGCGGACGAAGGCGGAGAGGCAGAGGTAGGAGAGGGCGGAGACGACGGAGAGGGAGAGCTGGACGACGAGGTCGTAGGCGCGGCGGGTGGGGTCCGAGTAGGACATGAAGAGGCGGGAAGCGACGGGGACAATGAGGCAGAGGAGGAAGAAGAGGGACCACGAGATGGCCGCGTGGTAGGCGTCGGAGTGGTCCACGCACATCCAGCGGAGGCAGGACCGGAAGGATTTTAGCTCGTCGTTGGCGCGGGAGAGGCAGCGGGTGTAGGAGGGTCTGCGGGGGAGGGGGGATGTTGGGGCTCTTGGGAGGAGGGATTCGACGGTGCTGACCCCGCCGCCACCGCCGCCTGCGTTTCCTTTTCCCATTGCCTTGATTACTTGTTCTTGATGATGATGAAGACTATGGTGTTGTTCTCTCTTCTTGCATTATGGAGGGTGCACATTGAGGTCCTCTCTTCCTGCATAACTATGAATGGGGGAAGAGAATGGTCGACGTAGAGGGAAAACAGGAATGGGTGCATATTTAGGTGAGGAAAACATAACGCACGGTTAACCCCCCGCGGGTGGCCTAGTGGTGGTTGCCGCTTAGAGCCTTGGCTCAAACGGCTAAGAATGGATCGGTGTTTATGATATATATGCATGCAGGAGGACTCCGAGGTTTACTTGGTTGGTATTAAGCTAAAATTAAAAATTAAAAATTAAAAATAAAATTAACAAATGGGGTAAAATTCCTGGCTTGGACTTGATCGATATATAGTGATTTAGAATGTTCTAGAATTATAAATGAAAAAGAAGAGAAGAGAAAGAAAAAAATAATCAAATTGTAATTTCAATTATGTCGTCAAACACTAGTGGAGATTAGATCAACTTAGGCGGCACATCCTAGGCGGCTACAAATCCGTCTAGGATGATGCATCGTGAAACAGTTTAAGCCGTCTAGGATATGCCGTCGGTGATGATCACATCCTAGACGGATTATCCGTCTAGGATGTCATGAAACAGGTGCATTAAAAAATGGGTCCCACTATCCTGGACAGTGATATCACAGCGAGGTCGAATTCCGGTGGATCAGTGTGAATCGGGACTAGAACTTGACCGTCCCATCGACTTAGGCTAGGCAGGATATTTAATTTTAGTTTTTTCCCAAAATATAAACAATAACATATAAGTCATAAGAGCAGCGACACGTGCCGCCATGCCCGGCGGCACGCTACAGCGGCGACATGCAGATCTAGCGGGCGACAACAATTTAATGGCTGGCGCGCAATTTGGTTTGTGAAACGAATTTGGTTTTGTGATATTTTATCTTTGTACAATATGTGTTCTTGTGTGTGTATATATATATTTTAAGTAAAGAGTAAAATAAAAAATAATTTAAATAGAATTTAATAGATACAAATACAAAGTTAATATAGTTTATAAATTAAAAATAAAAAAAGAGTTAAATCACAAACCAGCCAATCCAGCCCCAGGGAATCGTGGTCGATGGGTCTTGATCTGACCGGGATGGAGAAATGACCACGGTCCACTCGGCTGGGCGAGCCCCGGGCCGGCCCGGCCTTGAAGCCTGCGGGCGGGTCCGCGGGCTGGTCAGGCGACCCGCGCCCACCCCTATCTTCAATGCCTCACTAGTACATTATTTCATTTTCGCTTTTTAATTTTGATTTTTTTAATTGTGTGATATCATTATTCACGAAGATAATTGTCAGCTCTGATTACTGTTGTTGGATTCTATATGAATATTTAGACTTATCTATAGGTGTGTACTTATTCTGCGTACTTACATGTTAAAAAGTTCCATGATATCTGATCTCGACAAACTCCAACAAGCTCGTGTACATGATCTGCATGTGTTTGTAATACTTGTCTATTTGTATACCTATGAAATGGTTAACCTTGGCCTCAAGTGTTACTCTCTCTCTCGGGAATCAAGTGGAACCTTGTTAATCTTATTACATTCATCTGTGATTTTCCAAATGAATTTCAATATTCACAAGCTATAGTCTTATAGATTGTTGTTTAATTTGCTAGTAGACATTTTCGACTGTCCGCATGCTAAGAAGAGCTCCCGAGAACCCATTGCCACTTCTAAATGAACAAAATGAACTTTCAGAAAACTTATTTTTTAAAAAATAATAATAATAATCCTAACATAACTTGGTTTTAGTGTAGCGGAGCTTTTGAGTGTATTTCAAAATTAAGTGTTACCTTTAGTTCCACGTAAGAAAATGAGAAAAGAGTTTGGAGTGTTTAAATATGTTGTCTCTTTCTTGGAGTATGTTCGATAAGCTCAGGAATAGAGGGTACCATCTTGAAGATCGATAGAGTGAATGAACAGGAATGGGTGCATATTTAGGTGAGGAAAAAAACGCACGGTTAACCCCGCGGGTGGCCTAGTGGTGGTTGCCGCTTAGAGCCTTGGCTCAAACGGCTAAGAATGGATCGGTGTTTATGATATATATGCATGCAGAGGACTCCGAGGTTTACTTGGTTGGTATTAAGCTAAGGTTCCTTAAAAAATAAAAAAATAAAAATTAACAAATGGGGTAAAATTCCTGGCTTGGACTTGATCGATATATAGTGATTTAGAATGTTCTAGAATTATAAATGAAAAAAGAAGAGAAGAGAAAGAAAAATAATCAAATTGTAATTTCAATTATGTCGTCAAACACTAGTGGAGATTAGATCAACTTAGAGCAAGACATCCTAGACGGCTACAAATCCGTCTAGGATGATGCATCGTGAGACTGAAGTTGCCTAGGATATGCCGTTTGTGATGATCACATCCTAGACGGATTATCCGCCTAGATGTCATCATACTGTGCATTAAAAAATGGGTCCCACTATCCTAGACCCGTGATATACGCGTCAATGGGTCGAAGCCGATCCGTCGATCCGGACTAGAGAACTTGACCCGACCCACCATCGACGGCTGACAGGATATTTAATTTTAGTTTTTTTTCCCAAAATATAAACAATAACATATAAGTCATAAGAGCAAAGAAATCGCTAAGCAAGAATCGGCAGCTACACCGGCCAAGATGCCAGCCTTCAATAAAGCCGAAGAATAATTTTGTCAGTCGCATTTGTTTTGTGGCGCAATTTGGTTTTGTGATATTTTATCTTTGTACAATATGTGTTACTGTGTGTGTATATATATATTTTTAAGTAAAGAGTAAAATAAAAAAAATAATTTAAATAGAATTTAATAGATACAAATACAAAGTTAATATAGTTTATAAATTAAAAATAAAAAAGAAAAAAGTTAAAAAATCCACCTGCCAACCCAACCGCTTCCTGTAGGTCGCCGTCTGTACGGCAAGCCTCGCACTTGATCGGAGAAATAGACACGGTCCACTCTGACCTGGGCGGGCCCGGATCGGACCCGGCCCGACCTTGAACCCCATGCAAGTCGGTCATCGCCTCAATCGGCCCGCCCACTACACCTATCTTCAATGCCTCACTAGTACATTATTTCATTTTCGCTTTTTAATTTTGATTTTTTTAATTGTGTGATATCATTATTCACGAAGATAATTGTCAGCTCTGATTACTGTTGTTGGATTCTATATGAATATTTAGACTTATCTATAGGTGTGTACTTATTCTGCGTACTTACATGTTAAAAAGTTCCATGATATCTGATCTCGACAAACTCCAACAAGCTCGTGTACATGATCTGCATGTGTTTGTAATACTTGTCTATTTGTATACCTATGAAATGGTTAACCTTGGCCTCAAGTGTTACTCTCTCTCTCGGGAATCAAGTGGAACCTTGTTAATCTTATTACATTCATCTGTGATTTTCCAAATGAATTTCAATATTCACAAGCTATAGTCTTATAGATTGTTGTTTAATTTGCTAGTAGACATTTTCGACTGTCCGCATGCTAAGAAGAGCTCCCGAGAACCCATTGCCACTTCTAAATGAACAAAATGAACTTTCAGAAAACTTATTTTTAAAAAAAAATAATAATAATAATCCTAACATAACTTGGGTTTTAGTGTAGCGGAGCTTTTGAGTGTATTTCAAAATTAAGTGTTACCTTTAGTTCCACGTAAGAAAATGAGAAAGAGTTTGGAGTGTTTAAATATGTTGTCTCTTTCTTAGTATGTTCAATAAGCCTAGGAATAGAGGGGCCCTCGCGCGTGCCCAAGATCAATAGAGTCCAATGAAGAGAAATGGGCAACCAGATCCAGAAAACCTTAATGTTCAGTTTTGTACTTTTTTTTTGAACATTTGACAAAATCTCTCTCTCTCTCTCTCTCTCTCTAGATTTTTTCTGTGATTATTACTTCTCTCTCCAAGTCACAACAGAGAAAAACAGTCTCTCTTCTCTCTTAAACTGTTCAATGGCCTATAGCTTTGTGAGTGTACGCTTGCTTGGCCAATGATCGTTGAATCCTAGAGGTAGGCCGCTAATAACCTGCTGTACCGAGAGATACTCTCAGAGGAGCAAAAAAGATGATATTGGTCACTCAGTATAGCATGCCATGACTAGTAGCACTTTATACATATGCATATATGCATAATTCATATCCTTGTGGTTACTTGTCCATCCCCCCATCAGAAACTTCCTCTGGATCCTCATAGAGATCCTCCTCCAAAGGTTCTTAGTTTTGTTTTTGCCATTTTTAATCATACATTGTTCTCAATATTCCTTTTGTCATATGACTTTTTGGCACTCATGCAAGTGTTTACAGAGCTTCCATCTCTAGGTTTCATCAAGTGTGCGAGCTTGATTGGGCACAACAATAACCAGGAAATGCCCAATGGTCAAATTTTGTGAGGGGGTCTAGCCGGGTTTGTCTCTGAGCTGTTGAGATCTGACAGTTATGCTTGTGAGCATGAGCAAACATGTCAAGAGATTGTTAACTTCTGACCAAATCTCCTCCAATACTTAAGTCAACTGATTATAGTCGAAAGGAAAACAAGGTGAACGCTCATATTTTAAGTTTTCTTCCTAACTCAAAGTCCAAATCTTTGAGGTAAATACTCGACACTAACTTAAGGAGTGGGTGGAACTAAGCTGATCCAAAGTCCAAATTCTTTCAGCTCCGAGCCCCAAATGACTGACTACTTTATGATGTTTATGTTTATAATATGATGATATTCTCTGTTTGGAAACTTAAAATATGAGCGTACACCATTTATTGGGATTAAGTGGAAAAAAAGTCAAAAGGTTGATTTTTTAAAGCTTTTCTGGAATTCCCAAACTTATTGGGAGTTGAGGAGTTTCAATTTTTTGCGTCAAGTGCCAATGCGCCCAACCCAAACGCATTGAGGGTTAATGAAATTTACCAAACAAAGAAAACTTGTTTGATGTCAAATTGTTATAACTTTAATTTCTCTTGTAGACAATAAAATTTACACTCTACGCCCTCTCCTGTTTATGTCAAAACCCCCAGAAATCATGGGAGTTATGTGATTTCCATAAAAATTAATTTGGAGGTCTTTTGGTCATTGAGGGATCAAAATGCAAGACCCCATAGGATTTGAGGGACTTATAAGAAATTTTAATAATTTGAAGACTACCATGGAATAATTGAAGATAGAGGGACTAATATCTAAAGAACTCTGTTGAAATAAGGTGGGGAGCATCTTTTTGATACACCAAAGTGTGTGGATAAACTCTCCAGCAAGAGAGCAAGCGGTGTGTTTTTCCTTTTAAAACAAAGTGATTATTTTCCTTTTAAAGTATTGATGGACTTTTAAGTCTTAAGTTGCCTTCATGAAGTATTAATTTACATATTTTGATCATTAAACTACGTTTATGATTTCAATATGTTCATTTTCTGAGTCTATAACCAAATATTTAACAGATTAATAATATAAATAGTATTTTTATTTTCTACATGATTTTTATCACGTTATCTCGTTTTCTTTTTCCAAACTAATTTTTTTAAAGTACATTCCATAAAACCTTTCACCCTTCAACTCTTTTTACAAATTTAAAATCATTTTTAGATCTAAAAATATAAGAAATGCCAAACAAAAGTATATATATCACATCACTAATTTGTTAAATTTTAAACCGTAGGTTCAAAAATAATCATATTGAACACATACATAATGGTTTTAAAAGGAAATAGTCAAATTGATACTTTACTGTTACTTTAATAAGAAAAAATGATCATTTTGTCTTAAAAGATATATATATATATACGATTTTTTTTTTAAAAAAATCAAGCTCAAGCTCTACAAATGAAAAAAAAAGGGGGGAAATTAATCGAAGATTAGAAGACAAAGATGCAAATACTAGATCTGGACCATGACTTCATTAGAGTTGTCTTCCTTCAGATTTTTATTTCCCTCCAACCTCAAACGCAGCAGAATTAAAAGCCCTAGCTCTCGCCATTCTCCTAATTCCTCCAAATCCCTCCACGCCGTCGCCGATTCAGCTCCTTGCTACCCTCGTCGACGTCCGGCGCAAATTCCAGCGGTTTAAAAAGGTAATTTTTATGATTAACGCGTTTGATTCATATGCGCTTTGATGTTCATCCAATCATAAGTTCAACAAGATTTAGATTCGTTAAATTATGCGATGCTGGTATTGAGATCTAACACTAGTTTTTTTTTTTGGGTTTTCATCAGTGAATGTAATTGCATCAGTAGCAAAATGATAGCTTTAGATAGGATGAGCAAGTTGAAGGAAAGCAGCATCACCTACGCCTATCTCCTTATTTACATCGCCTTATCCAGTGGACAGATCTTCTTCAACAAGGCAACTCTTTTTCCTCTATATCCATTTACATACATTAATGCATCCAAACTTAAACTTGTTCTTTAACAAGAGGTTAATGATACATCTGCAGCAACAGAACATAATATCTCGAAGGCTAGGAGAAATATGAACATCTATCAATTTCTAAATATAAATGTCTGCAATAAGCGGTTACACTCTTTACTTTTATCTTGTAATATCTACAACACTTGCCTGAACAGTGAAAAACTGGACCTTCTATCTCAGAAATTAATTAGTAATTTTATTACCCTGTAGTTACTTTTCTTTATAAATGTGTAAGAGTGGTTGACACGTGCATGATACAGAGGACCATATATAGGAGAAACTAGCAAATGGTTCAGACATAACTGGAACTCATGGGGTAATGTTTTTCAATTTGTAAGTGTTGCTACATTCATTACCCGAAGGTATGTAGGCAAAGAATTTAGTTGGACTTGCGCATGCCCTTTTTTTTAAATCTGACATTTGTTGGTAGGCTTGCTACAAGTAAAATTCACCTTGTTGGTGGTATTGACTTATCATGGACTGAATAACTTTGCTAAATACAGCTCATTATTTGACATTACATTATTCATTAAGTTCTAATACGCATTTCTTTCTGGGAGGTTATAGAGATTGACATAATGGTGTTTGAGTTTTAATAAATGTTTTCGTCTACTAAATATCAAGTTGGTAGAAGGAGTAATCTTGCAACTAAGATAATATTGTTTAAAATACACTTGCTTATCACCAATATGCAAATATTATGAAACCATTCTATCACAGAACAGGAAATAGTACAAAAATATGTTGTTAGTACTTAGTAGGATGATGGATTTTGCTTGCCTATGCCTTTCCTTTATAAGTTGTACTGAAGCTCCGGTGTTTTTCTTCAAAAGTGAAAAAAGCTCAATTATGTTTATGTGATACCTTTTGACTAACACTATGCTAACATGTATTCTGCTGCAGTGGGTTTTGTCATCAAAGCAGATCAACTTCCCTTATCCAGTGGGACTGACTTTACTGCATATGCTCTTTTCTTCTGGATTATGCTTCCTTCTCACAAAAGTTTTTAAGGTAGTTAATCGTTACATTGCCAACATGTTTTTTTGCAAAGCTTTTCCTATGGTATTAACAAATGAGGTGTGTGGATTGTGAAACATGTGAAAGTCAGTGTGGTTTGCTTGACCTAGTTCTTGCTGTCATTATGTTCGTGTTTCTTATTTTTTTTAATTTTTTCCCAGATCATAAAGATTGAGGAGGGCATGACGTCAGATATGTGAGTATTGAATTGTTCCAACTGTTCTCTGTTAAATGTGCATTGGTTACTGCAAAACAGCATTTAGTTAAACCTCATTAAAGTTGCATATAGTTTTTCACTTATTCTGTCTCGAAATTTGACATTATATAGCATACAGACTCATTCTGTTGGATAACAGGACATCACTTGTTTATCTACTGCTTTCAAGTGCTTCTTGCTTACATGCCACACCTTTATCCAAAATATTTAGAATACGCTTCATGAATTTTTTTCTGATTTAACACTATCGAGGAACATTTTCTGATTTAACAGTATCATCCTTTTCTTGTTTGAAGATGTTTGTTTAAACTATCCCAACTACTTGTTTCTGCATCAACTACAATCCTGTCATTTTTCCTGACACACTTTTCAGTTTGCATTGTACAACCCTAAACCATCTTGTACTTCTTCCCCTATCCTGACACACTTTTCAGTTTGCGTTGTACAACCCTAAACCATTTTGTACTTCTTCCCCTATCTCCATGGGTACTTGCTAAGTTGCATGCGTACGGGTACGGGTACATGTACTAGTACGGGTACGGAACACGACAAATTTGTAAAAGGTAGGGTACGGGGACATGGCTATATATATGGATGTTATGTATATTTGTACGTATTAAAATTAATAATTTACATAAGATCAATATTATTTTTTTATTTACATAAGTTCAATGTATAAGAAATAGATGTAAAGTGTAGAATATATGTCCAAGAAGCGTATGAGGATTTTTTAAATTAAAACATGTTTTATATAAAATTGAGTATATGCTGAATAAACATTTGCATATATTCAAGACTTGTTCTTTAACAAGAGGTTAATGATACATCTGCAGCAACAGAACATAATATCTCGAAGTTTAGCAGAAGTGACGTAAATGAAAACAATTGTTCCTGTAGAAGGCTATAGATTGTTAGAGTGAAAATTACAACCCTCAACTCTCACCACGACTTCTGATTTTTGGTGTTGTGGGAGGAACCATTGACATGATATCAGTGCTGACATGGTATCAAAGCAACCCACATTCAATTCCTACTGATAAAAGATTAAAAAAAACATATTGAAAACAGAAGATACTATTGGAATTTAGGTTTCAGCCCACGAAAGGGGACTCAAGATGCGGGGGCATGTTTGAGTAAAAAATTATAACCCTCAACTCAACTCTCACCATAATTTCAGAGTTTTGGTGTAGTAGAGGAACCTTTGCCACAGATAAGAATCTCAGTCAGAAACAATACATCCAAAAAGTGATGGCCAAAACAAACTCCGCCAGAACGAACAAAAGAAAAAAAAAATCTAGGCTGGTGGGAGTGGGATTTGTGTGCTGTATTCTCATAATTGCACCTTTCATATGCAATGTCACTAAAATTGTTTGGCGTATATATAGATTACATGAGAAATTTATACGAGAATATTGCAACAAATTGTCACTGTTTGATAGCTGAATTTGTAGTTTTAACCCTCTCAAACTTGGAGTCTCATTTTACTCCGGCAGTTACCCCGTCAAATGTCTCCTAGATATACTAGATACTTGACACAATCAATACAAAAAATGTCACCCAAGTTAGCTATGTTGAAAGCCAAATGTTCAAGTACTTTGAAGGGTGGAACAACTTAGCTTGAGCAGTTCTAGATGCTGTCAATACCTTTTCGTTTGCGGCATCTAATGTGCAAGCATTGGTATTACAAGAAATGGATAAATCTCTAGAAGTTTTGTTTTGCAAGATCAACTCTGTTTGTATTCTAAATTGAAATTTGTAACCAAGTCTGCCAATTTTCTGGGACGAATTGACTGTGGCATATAGAGTTTTTGGTAAAGCAGCAAAGAAGTTGCGTTGGATAAAGGATTCAGCTGTGCCTGGGAAACATATGGTTTATTTTATAATAAAATTGAATATCAAATCCCTGGTTATGGAGATGAAAAGTATGCTTCAGTTGATCAACATGTCCTCCCTACTTGTCTTTATTATTGCTGATATTGAAGCCACCATTGCCTTCCATGGCCATTGATTGGTGCATGGCTGTTTATGCCACAATTAGGAGATCGACATAGCCTGCTTTCCTTCTTCAGTTCTTTAATCTAATGCAAGGTCATATTGCAGATAACTAAAGGGTTTAACCATAATTAAATATGAACATCAAATATTAACATGACTAAATAATGAGATTTCTCAATATGCTCCCTGAAGAATTGTTCACATCAAGTGATCTGAAAATTAGACTTGTGTTTCATAAATCTGTTATTGGTCTTTCAGACCATAATAAAGCCACATCTTTAAAGTTGATGGTTTAGATGATCATTTGTAACAGTTAGGACTTAGGAACATAACTGGCGAAGGCTAGGGAGAAATATGAACATCTATCAATTTCTAAATATAAATGTCTGCAATAAGTGGTTACACTCTTTACTTTTATCTTGTAATATCTACAACACTTGCCTGAACAGTGAAAAAACTGGACCTTCTATCTCAGAAATTAATTCGTAAATTTATTACCCTGTAGTTACTTTTCTTTATAAATGTGTAAGAGTGGTTGACACGTGCATGATACAGAGGACCGTATATAGGAGAAAATAGCAAATGGTTCAGACATAACTGGAACTCATGGGATAATGTTTTTTAATTTGTAAGTGTTGCTACATTCATTACCCGAAGGTATGTAGGCAAAGAATTTAGTTGGACTTGCGCATGCCCTTTTTTTTAAATCTGACAGGTGTTGGTAGGCTTGCTACAAGTAAAATTCACCTTGTTGGTGGTATTGACTTAACATGGACTGAATAACTTTGCTAAATACAGCTCATTATTTGACATTACATTATTCATTAAGTTCTAATATGCATTTCTTTCTGGGAGGTTATAGAGATTGGCATAATGGTGTTTGAGTTTTAATAAATGTTTTCGTCTACTAAATATCAAGTTGGTAGAAGGAGTAATCTTGCAACTAAGATAATATTGTTTAAAATACACTTGCTTATCACCAATATGCAAATATTATGAAACCATTCTATCACAGAACAGGAAATAGTACAAAAATATGTTGTTAGTACTTAGTAGGATGATGGATTTTGCTTGCCTATGCCTTTCCTTTATATCTTGTACTGAAGCTCCGGTGTTTTTCTTCAAAAGTGAAAAAAGCTCAATTATGTTTATGTGATACCTTTTGACTAACACTATGCTAACATGTATTCTGCTGCAGTGGGTTTTGTCATCAAAGCAGATCAACTTCCCTTATCCAGTGGGACTGACTTTACTGCATATGCTCTTTTCTTCTGGATTATGCTTCCTTCTCACAAAAGTTTTTAAGGTAGTTAATCGTTACACTGCCAACATGTTTTTTTGCAAAGCTTTTCCTATGGTATTAACAAATGAGGTGTATGGATTGTGAAACATGTGAAAGTCAGTGTGGTTTGCTTGACCTAGTTCTTGCTGTCATTATGTTAGTGTTTCTTATTTTTTTATTTTTCCCAGATCATAAAGATTGAGGAGGGCATGGCGTCAGATATGTGAGTATTGAATTGTTCCAACTGTTCTCTGTTAAATGTGCATTGGTTACTGCAAAACAGCATTTAGTTAAACCTCATTAAAGTTGCATATAGTTTTCACTTATTCTGTCTCGAATTTGACATTATATAGCATACAGACTCATTCTGTTGGATAACAGGACATCACTTGTTTATCTACTGCTTTCAAGTGCTTCTTGCTTACATGCCACACCTTTATCCAAAATATTTAGAATACGATTCATGAATTTTTTTCTGATTTAACACTATCGAGGAACATTTTCTGATTTAACAGTATCATATTTTTCTTGTTTGAAAAAAAAAACCCCTGAAGATGTTTGTTTAAACTATCCCTACTACTTGTTTCTGCATCAACTACAATCCTGTCATTTTTCCTGACACACTTTTCAGTTTGCATTCTACAACCCTAAACCATCTTGTACTTCTTCCCCTATCCTGACACACTTTTCAGTTTGCGTTGTACAACCCTAAACCATTTTGTACTTCTTCCCCTATCTCCATGGGTACTTGCTAAGTTGCATGCGTACGGGTACGGGTACATGTACTAGTACGGGTACGGAACACGACAAATTTGTAAAAGGTAGGGTACGGGGACATGGCTATATATATGGATGTTATGTATATTTGTAGGTATTAAAATTAATAATTTACATAAGATCAATATTATTTTTTTATTTACATAAGTTCAATGTATAAGAAATAGATGTAAAGTGTAGAATATATGTCCAAGAAGCGTATGAGGATTTTTAAATTAAAACATGTTTTATATAAAATTGAGTATATGCCTGAATAAACATTTGCATATATTCAAGAAGTGTTCAAGAAGTTTCGATATGTGTAAAAGTACAGGTACATGTCGGGTACATGTACGACTTCTGATTTGAAGTACCCAGGTAACGAATGGTACTTGTAACTCTCAGATAATGCACTCTATTTCATTGTGCAGTTTTGAGTTAGCAGAGTCCGTAATCTAGTTTGAGTTGGTTGTCTTTAGTTTTCTGTGGGAGCTTTGTAAAGGCCAGACAGATGTATCCAACCATGTTTAAGAGTCATTGCAATAGGAAATATTGTATATCAGCAAACTAGGATTGTTTTACCCAGTGGGTATTTCAAGGACTCTATAAGAACAGGGAGTTTTCTGAGACTGAATAGAGATGTGCTATAATCTTCTAATTATTATAGATGCAAAGAAAAAATATGCTCTCGGGATCTTTCTATTCCATTCAATTAACTGTTCTACTTATTCTCTTCTAGTCATGCTACTAAGACCAAGTAGCTTTTAGAATCATTCTAATGCGGATTGATTGTTTAATTGTCCAAACTTTGAAAAATTACCGTTCTTTTAGATGGCAGCAAATATTTGCTTAAACAATTTGCACATTAACCACAAGTTTAAACATAAGAAACATTAGTAAGTTGTTTCTAAATATTTTGCTGCTAATATTTTCATGTTTTAGATTGCAAAATTAATGAAAGTCTTAATCCTCAGATATGTTTCATCAGTTATCCCCATTGGCGCGATGTTTGCAATGACTCTTTGGCTAGGAAACAGTGCATACCTCTACATATCTGTTGCATTTGCGCAGATGCTAAAAGCTATCAGTAATTATTGACTTCTCAAATTATTATAATTGCACTAGCTACTCTTACTTTGTTAAGGCTTTCTACACTCACAGCAGTTAGTGACTATACTTGTTATTTCTCCTTGGATGAGCATTGCAGTGCCTGTGGCAGTCTTTCTTCTTGGAGCAGCAGCTGGCCTTGAAGTAATGAGCTGCAGAATGCTTGCTATCATGTCAGTCATCAGTGTGGGAGTTATTGTTGCTTCTTATGGTGAAGTTACTGTAAGTTGGATCGGAGTAGTTTATCAGATGGGTGGTGTCATTGGTGAAGCTCTAAGACTCATTTTTATGGAAATTTTTGTCAAGAGAAAGGGTGTTCGCTTGAACTCAATATCTATGATGTACTATGTTAGTCCGTGCAGGTTGTTCTTATACTCACTCTTTCTCACTTATACATCATACCACCATTCTCCTACAATTTAACATATTCTAGTTCTTTTGCTGCAGTGCACTGAGTCTCTTTGTTCCGTGGTTATTTTTGGAGAAACCGAAAATGGATTCAGGTGGAACCTGGAACTTCCCTCCATGGATATTGCTTCTCAACTGTGTCTGTACTTTTGCGCTCAACATTTCAGTCTTCCTTGTAATCTCACGAACAAGTGCACTGACTATTCGTGTTACTGGAGTTGTGAGGGACTGGGTGGTAGTTTTACTTTCAGCTGTAATATTCTCCGATACAAAGCTGACAGCAATAAACCTCATTGGCTATGGCATAGGTATATAACTACAGGCAATGCTCTTCAGTGATTTTTCTAATAGCAATTGGTTTTTCACTCTTCATTAGCTATACATCTTTGATTCTATCTATACTCTTTTTCAGTTTTCAAATACTTTTTATTTTAATATTTTATTTTAAGATTATAATTTCTTTTGCTTCAGAGATAATGTTAGTAACTTTCTTGCCTTAAAATATTTTGCCAATTATGTGCATGGAGCTTATCATTTTCTTTTCTTTTATTTTCTTCCTTTGGGGTGCCTGATTCCATTTCAGGCGAGAGGCATACACTGATAACAATATTCCTTTTGCAACTGACATTGTTTTTCTTCAAACTTCAAATGTGTTGTCTCTTCCCCTACTTTCATTCTAGGGAGACAGCAAGAACAAATTCTTTATCCCAATTTTTTATTGTCAGCCTTATGAATCCTTATCTCAGTTCAGCTGTGTTACTCTCACGTCTTCTGTTAAACTAGAATGCCCCCATCTTTTGTTATTGTCTAATTCCATGTTCATAGTAGTTTCACTCTTAGCAATAGCAGGTACTTCAAGTACCATCCAGTTACTTTTCCGAGCCTAATTGGTCTCATCGCACATGTCCCATCATAAGTAATTCACCTGTATCATATTTTTCTTGTTTGAAAAAACCCTGAAGATGTTTGTTTAAACTATCCCTACTACTTGTTTCTGCATCAACTACAATCCTGTCATTTTTCCTGACACACTTTTCAGTTTGCATTCTACAACCCTAAACCATCTTGTACTTCTTCCCTATCCTGACACACTTTTCAGTTTCGTTGTACAACCCTAAACCATTTTGTACTTCTTCCCCTATCTCCATGGGTACTTGCTAAGTTGCATCGTGAGTGCGGGTACATGTACTAAAATGCAGGTGCGAACACGACAAATTTGTAAAAGGTAGGGTGCGGGGACATGGCTATATATATGGATGTTATGTATATTTGTAGGTATTAAAATTAATAATTTACATAAGATCAATATTATTTTTATTTACATAAGTTCAATGTATAAGAAATAGATGTAAAGTGTAGAATATATGTCCAAGAAGCGTATGAGGATTTTTTAAATTAAAACATGTTTTATATAAAATTGAGTATATGCCTGAATAAACATTTGCATATATTCAAGAAGTGTTCAAGAAGTTTCGATATGTGTAAAGTACAGGTACATGTCGGTACATGTACGACTTCTGATTTGAAGTACCCAGGTAGCGAATGGTACTTGTAACTCTCAGATAATGCACTCTATTTCATTGTGCAGTTTTGAGTTAGCAGAGTCCGTAATCTAGTTTGAGTTGGTTGTCTTTAGTTTTCTGTGGGAGCTTTGTAAAGGCCAGACAGATGTATCCAACCATGTTTAAGAGTCATTGCAATAGGAAATATTGTATATCAGCAAACTAGGATTGTTTTACCCAGTGGGTATTTCAAGGACTCTATAAGAACAGGGAGTTTTTCTGAGACTGAATAGAGATGTGCTATAATCTTCTAATTATTATAGATGCAAAGAAAAAAAAAATGCTCTCGGGATCTTTCTATTCCATTCAATTAACTGTTCTACTTATTCTCTTCTAGTCATGCTACTAAGACCAAGTAGCTTTTAGAATCATTCTAATGCGGATTGATTGTTTAATTGTCCAAACTTTGAAAAATTACCGTTCTTTTAGATGGCAGCAAATATTTGCTTAAACAATTTGCACATTAACCACAAGTTTAAACATAAGAAACATTAGTAAGTTGTTTCTAAATATTTTGCTGCTAATATTTTCATGTTTTAGATTGCAAAATTAATGAAAGTCTTAATCCTCAGATATGTTTCATCAGTTATCCCCATTGGCGCGATGTTTGCAATGACTCTTTGGCTAGGAAACAGTGCATACCTCTACATATCTGTTGCATTTAGCAGATGCTAAAAGCTATCAGTAATTATTGACTTCTCAAATTATTATAATTGCACTAGCTACTCTTACTTTGTTAAGGCTTTCTACACTCACAGCAGTTAGTGACTATACTTGTTATTTCTCCTTGGATGAGCATTGCAGTGCCTGTGGCAGTCTTTCTTCTTGGAGCAGCAGCTGGCCTTGAAGTAATGAGCTGCAGAATGCTTGCTATCATGTCAGTCATCAGTGTGGGAGTTATTGTTGCTTCTTATGGTGAAGTTACTGTAAGTTGGATCGAGTAGTTTATCAGATGGGTGGTGTCATTGGTGAAGCTCTAAGACTCATTTTATGGAAATTTTGTCAAGAGAAAGGGTGTTCGCTTGAACTCAATATCTATGATGTACTATGTTAGTCCGTGCAGGTTGTTCTTATACTCACTCTTTCTCACTTATACATCATACCACCATTCTCCTACAATTTAACATATTCTAGTTCTTTTGCTGCAGTGCACTGAGTCTCTTTGTTCCGTGGTTATTTTTGGAGAAACCGAAAATGGATTCAGGTGGAACCTGGAACTTCCCTCCATGGATATTGCTTCTCAACTGTGTCTGTACTTTTGCGCTCAACATTTCAGTCTTCCTTGTAATCTCACGAACAAGTGCACTGACTATTCGTGTTACTGGAGTTGTGAGGGACTGGGTGGTAGTTTTACTTTCAGCTGTAATATTCTCCGATACAAAGCTGACAGCAATAAACCTCATTGGCTATGGCATAGGTATATAACTACAGGCAATGCTCTTCAGTGATTTTTCTAATAGCAATTGGTTTTTTCACTCTTCATTAGCTATACATCTTTGATTCTATCTATACTCTTTTTCAGTTTTCAAATACTTTTTATTTTAATATTTTATTTTAAGATTATAATTTCTTTTGCTTCAGAGATAATGTTAGTAACTTTCTTGCCTTAAAATATTTTGCCAATTATGTGCATGGAGCTTATCATTTTCTTTTCTTTTATTTTCTTCCCTTTGGGGTGCCTGATTCCATTTCAGGCACGAGAGGCATACACTGATAACAATATTCCTTTTGCAACTGGCATTGTTTTTTCTTCAAACTTCAAATGTGTTGTCTCTTCCCCTACTTTCATACTAGGGAGACAGCAAGAACAAATTCTTTATCCCAATTTTTTTATTGTCAGCCTTATGAATCCTTATCTCAGTTCAGCTGTGTTACTCTCACGTCTTCTGTTAAACTAGAATGCCCCCATCTTTTGTTATTGTCTAATTCCATGTTCATAGTAGTTTCACTCTTAGCAATAGCAGGTACTTCAAGTACCATCCAGTTACTTTTCCGAGCCTAATTGGTCTCATCGCACATGTCCCATCATAAGTAATTCACCTGAATCTTATATTTCTCTGCTTGAAAAAGTTGTTTCATATGTTTTGTTTTTAATTATTGCTGCCACTCATTAAGCCTGATCTTGCTTGGACATAGGTATGGGTTTCCATGTCAAATATTGCCACTGAACAGAAATGAAAAATAGAATCCACTAATGTATCATTCGTCTGATCTTGCTTGGACATAAGTATAGGTTTCCATGTCAAGTACTACCACTGAACAGAAATGCAAAATAGAATCAACTAACGTAAGTTTACGTGTGCATGTACATAGGCATGCCATCGAGGATTAACATGTAATGTAACAACATTTGAGTTATATAAAGCGTGCATAGTTGTTGTGTATATGAATCAGAAATAACAAGTTCAATATCTACCAAATGATAATACAGCCTGGAGGTGATGCCCAATGTCTTATTACCATTTCTTTTGTAAAAATTGAACAGGCTGTGGGGTAGTGTTTGTCCAGAATTTTGCTATAGCTAATAATTTAGCAATAGTATGTAAGAGGATACAGGAATGGATAATTTGGGAAATTTCCTTCAATTATCAGGATGATTTATTTAGAAGAATTATGAATATCTTAGAAGAAAATTGGCACCGTAACAAAGTCCGGCTGGTCCTTGTCTAGAAGTGAAAAATCAGGTGAGGATGGATCTGACTACACTCCTTCGATTACACTCTTTTCTTTGGAGGTATTGTTTCTTTCATTTGATCCATAAAGCCCTGTTGATATCCCAGCTGTTCCGTAAAATTTCTCCTTCAAATTCCTAGCTACTCTGTGTGACGTATTAGTCCAGAAGTATTTTACTAGTTAATATATCCTTCTCTATTCTATGAACAAGGCCATCAATCGTATCATGATTAATGATGATCATCCAGCAATGAAAATGAGTTCTCTTTGTGTTGTTCTCTCATATTTCTCCTTTTATGTTGTCGCGATGTTTTGTCCTAGCTTCAACTTAAGATTAGAAATTCAGTAAAACTTGCAAATTTAACACTTGCTATTACTTGAACTTGCAAATTTAGCACTTGCATGATCGTGTTACTTACTGTAATGTGTTGGTTTTTGTAGCCATTGCAGGAGTGGTGGCATACAATAATCACAAGCTGAAGAAGCAAGCAACTATCACAAATTGCAACGATGAAGGCAGCAGCAGCAGCAATCAAGAAAAGTCCCATGACTTGCCGATAAAAGATGGCAACAGAGAAGATCAAGAGAGTCAACAGTCTGCAGATTGAAGAAAGACAATAGCTGCAGACTGAAGGGAGATAAATAGAGGTCATACATATTTTTCAGAACTGAGATCACATTCATTCTCAGCTATATAATTTCAGAAAATTAGTTCCACGTCAGCTTATTATAGATCCCTCGGATGTGCTCGTGACTTTGAATGTAATACAAAAGTGGATTGGATTCATATCTGGATCTACAGCACCTGACTTTTCGAGATGAAGGCATTTGCCGTAATGTCAGTATTTATTCAGACTACTTGCAAGTTTAAGCTGTTCTTTATGCTCAATTGTTATTGTGGCAGAAGGCCCTTTCGATACTTCCAATTTGGCAGAAAGTACCATCATCGTATAATTTTCGTTCAGCGTCTCATATAATCTTGTTTAGCGTCAACAACAATGTTGTTCTTGCTCAAGAATTGCTGCGTGACAAAATATCATCTCTAAGGCATAACAAGCCTTTATGTTAAGCATGATTTTGAGAAAGCATAAGCATGTGACATATTGACCTGGTATTATCTTGAGGTGGTCTTGCAGAAAAATGTGATAAATGGATGTTTAAACTATTACCAACATCCGCCTTATTGTCTGAAATTCTGCTATATTCAAGAAGTGTTCAAGAAGTTTCGATATGTGTAAAGTACAGGTACATGTCGGGTACATGTACTAGTAATGGCACGAACACCGACAAATTTGTAAAAGGTAATGGGACATGGCTATATATATGGATGTTATGTATATTTGTAGGTATTAAAATTAATAATTTACATAAGATCAATATTATTTTTTATTTACATAAGTTCAATGTATAAGAAATAGATGTAAAGTGTAGAATATATGTCCAAGAAGCGTATGAGGATTTTTTAAATTAAAACATGTTTTATATAAAATTGAGTATATGCCTGAATAAACATTTGCATATATTCAAGAAGTGTTCAAGAAGTTTCGATATGTGTAAAGTACAGGTACATGTCGGGTACATGTACTAGTAATGGCACGAACACCGACAAATTTGTAAAAGGTAGGGCAGGGGACATGGCTATATATATGGATGTTATGTATATTTGTAGGTATTAAAATTAATAATTTACATAAGATCAATATTATTTTTTATTTACATAAGTTCAATGTATAAGAAATAGATGTAAAGTGTAGAATATATGTCCAAGAAGCGTATGAGGATTTTTTAAATTAAAACATGTTTTATATAAAATTGAGTATATGCCTGAATAAACATTTGCATATATTCAAGAAGTGTTCAAGAAGTTTCGATATGTGTAAAAGTACAGGTACATGTCGGGTACATGTACGACTTCTGATTTGAAGTACCCAGGTAACGAATGGTACTTGTAACTCTCAGATAATGCACTCTATTTCATTGTGCAGTTTTGAGTTAGCAGAGTCCGTAATCTAGTTTGAGTTGGTTGTCTTTAGTTTTCTGTGGGAGCTTTGTAAAGGCCAGACAGATGTATCCAACCATGTTTAAGAGTCATTGCAATAGGAAATATTGTATATCAGCAAACTAGGATTGTTTTACCCAGTGGGTATTTCAAGGACTCTATAAGAACAGGGAGTTTTTCTGAGACTGAATAGAGATGTGCTATAATCTTCTAATTATTATAGATGCAAAGAAAAAAAAATGCTCTCGATCTTTCTATTCCATTCAATTAACTGTTCTACTTATTCTCTTCTAGTCATGCTACTAAGACCAAGTAGCTTTTAGAATCATTCTAATGCGGATTGATTGTTTAATTGTCCAAACTTTGAAAAATTACCGTTCTTTTAGATGGCAGCAAATATTTGCTTAAACAATTTGCACATTAACCACAAGTTTAAACATAAGAAACATTAGTAAGTTGTTTCTAAATATTTTGCTGCTAATATTTTCATGTTTTAGATTGCAAAATTAATGAAAGTCTTAATCCTCAGATATGTTTCATCAGTTATCCCCATTGGCTGATGTTTGCAATGACTCTTTGGCTAGGAAACAGTGCATACCTCTACATATCTGTTGCATTTAGCAGATGCTAAAAGCTATCAGTAATTATTGACTTCTCAAATTATTATAATTGCACTAGCTACTCTTACTTTGTTAAGGCTTTCTACACTCACAGCAGTTAGTGACTATACTTGTTATTTCTCCTTGGATGAGCATTGCAGTGCCTGTGGCAGTCTTTCTTCTTGGAGCAGCAGCTGGCCTTGAAGTAATGAGCTGCAGAATGCTTGCTATCATGTCAGTCATCAGTGTGGGAGTTATTGTTGCTTCTTATGGTGAAGTTACTGTAAGTTGGATCGAGTAGTTTATCAGATGGGTGGTGTCATTGGTGAAGCTCTAAGACTCATTTTATGGAAATTTTTGTCAAGAGAAAGGGTGTTCGCTTGAACTCAATATCTATGATGTACTATGTTAGTCCTGCAGGTTGTTCTTATACTCACTCTTTCTCACTTATACATCATACCACCATTCTCCTACAATTTAACATATTCTAGTTCTTTTGCTGCAGTGCACTGAGTCTCTTTGTTCCGTGGTTATTTTTGGAGAAACCGAAAATGGATTCAGGTGGAACCTGGAACTTCCCTCCATGGATATTGCTTCTCAACTGTGTCTGTACTTTTGCTCAACATTTCAGTCTTCCTTGTAATCTCACGAACAAGTGCACTGACTATTCGTGTTACTGGAGTTGTGAGGGACTGGGTGGTAGTTTTACTTTCAGCTGTAATATTCTCCGATACAAAGCTGACAGCAATAAACCTCATTGGCTATGGCATAGGTATATAACTACAGGCAATGCTCTTCAGTGATTTTTCTAATAGCAATTGGTTTTTTCACTCTTCATTAGCTATACATCTTTGATTCTATCTATACTCTTTTTTCAGTTTTCAAATACTTTTTATTTTAATATTTTATTTTAAGATTATAATTTCTTTTGCTTCAGAGATAATGTTAGTAACTTTCTTGCCTTAAAATATTTTGCCAATTATGTGCATGGAGCTTATCATTTTCTTTTCTTTTATTTTCTTCCCTTTGGGGTGCCTGATTCCATTTCAGGCACGAGAGGCATACACTGATAACAATATTCCTTTTGCAACTGACATTGTTTTTTCTTCAAACTTCAAATGTGTTGTCTCTTCCCCTACTTTCATTCTAGGGAGACAGCAAGAACAAATTCTTTATCCCAATTTTTTTATTGTCAGCCTTATGAATCCTTATCTCAGTTCAGCTGTGTTACTCTCACGTCTTCTGTTAAACTAGAATGCCCCCATCTTTTGTTATTGTCTAATTCCATGTTCATAGTAGTTTCACTCTTAGCAATAGCAGGTACTTCAAGTACCATCCAGTTACTTTTCCGAGCCTAATTGGTCTCATCGCACATGTCCCATCTTAAGCAATTCACCTGAATCTTATATTTCTCTGCTTGAAAAAGTTGTTTCATATGTTTTGTTTTTAATTATTGCTGCCACTCATTCGCCTGATCTTGCTTGGACATAGGTATGGGTTTCCATGTCAAATATTGCCACTGAACAGAAATGAAAAATAGAATCCACTAATGTATCATTCGTCTGATCTTGCTTGGACATAAGTATAGGTTTCCATGTCAAGTACTACCACTGAACAGAAATGCAAAATAGAATCAACTAACGTAAGTTTACGTGTGCATGTACATAGGCATGCGCCATCGAGGATTAACATGTAATGTAACAACATTTGAGTTATATAAAGCGGTGCATAGTTGTTGTGTATTTGAATCAGAAATAACAAGTTCAATATCTACCAAATGATAATACAGCCTGGAGGTGATGCCCAATGTCTTATTACCATTTCTTTTGTAAAAATTGAACAGGCTGTGGGGTAGTGTTTGTCCAGAATTTTGCTATAGCTAATAATTTAGCAATAGTATGTAAGAGGATACAGGAATGGATAATTTGGGAAATTTCCTTCAATTATCAGGATGATTTATTTAGAAGAATTATGAATATCTTAGAAGAAAATTGGCACCCGTAACAAAGTCCGGCGCTGGTCCTTGTCTAGAAGTGAAAAATCAGGTGAGGATGGATCTGACTACACTCCTTCGATTACACTCTTTTCTTTGGAGGTATTGTTTCTTTCGTTTGATCCATAAAGCCCTGTTGATATCCCAGCTGTTCCGTAAAATTTCTCCTTCAAATTCCTAGCTACTCTATGTGACATATTAGTCCAGAAGTATTTTACTAGTTAATATATCCTTCTCTATTCTATGAACAAGGCCATCAATCGTATCATGATTAATGATGATCATCCGAGCAATGAAAATGAGTTCTCTTTTGTGTTGTTCTCTCATATTTCTCCTTTTTATGTTGTCGCGATGTTTTGTCCTAGCTTCAACTTAAGATTAGAAATTCAGTAAAACTTGCAAATTTAACACTTGCTATTACTTGAACTTGCAAATTTAGCACTTGCATGATCGTGTTACTTACTGTAATGTGTTGGTTTTTGTAGCCATTGCAGGAGTGGTGGCATACAATAATCACAAGCTGAAGAAGCAAGCAACTATCACAAATTGCAACGATGAAGGCAGCAGCAGCAGCAATCAAGAAAAGTCCCATGACTTGCCGATAAAAGATGGCAACAGAGAAGATCAAGAGAGAGTCAACAGTCTGCAGATTGAAGAAAGACAATAGCTGCAGACTGAAGGGAGATAAATAGAGGTCATACATATTTTTCAGAACTGAGATCACATTCATTCTCAGCTATATAATTTCAGAAAATTAGTTCCACGTCAGCTTATTATAGATCCCTCGGATGTGCTCGTGACTTTGAATGTAATACAAAAGTGGATTGGATTCATATCTGGATCTACAGCACCTGACTTTTCGAGATGAAGGCATTTGCCGTAATGTCAGTATTTATTCAGACTACTTGCAAGTTTAAGCTGTTCTTTATGCTCAATTGTTATTGTGGCAGAAGGCCCTTTTCGATACTTCCAATTTGGCAGAAAGTACCATCATCGTATAATTTTCGTTCAGCGTCTCATATAATCTTGTTTAGCGTCAACAACAATGTTGTTCTTGCTCAAGAATTGCTGCGTGACAAAATATCATCTCTAAGGCATAACAAGCCTTTATGTTAAGCATGATTTTGAGAAAGCATAAGCATGTGACATATTGACCTGGTATTATCTTGAGGTGGTCTTGCAGAAAAAATGTGATAAATGGATGTTTAAACTATTACCAACATCCGCCTTATTGTCTGAAATTCTGCTATATTTAACATCATGTTTTTATTTTCGAATTGATATCTTAAACAGTCACTCAACAGTTGATCCAAGTTGAAAGAGAAATATTTGAGAGATCTAAGAAGGAAGATGATACACTATTTATCTTAAGATTCAACTGAAATTAATAGTACGGATAAAATAACCTATGTAAATTATAGATTTAAAATTAAAATAACATTTTCATAAGGAAAGAAAATGTATTGTATCATTAAAGGCCAGACTATACCTACTCATCTCGTTAAGAAATAAAGGGTTGATAACTTGGAAAAAAAGCTAATAATAAAGATGAAGCTTGAGGATACCTAATAATTAAAAAGGCAATAATAATAATAATAAAGATGAAGCTTGAGCATAACCAATAACAATTGAGGGTATATAAGTGCAAAGTAGGGGAAACTATAGGGTATTTAAGTGCAATTATAAGCCTGAAAAAGATGAAGCTTGAGGATATTTTCGTATTATTGACGAAATTTACCCCCTCTGGGTTCTTTATGGCCACCACAATCCTGCATCCATTTATTATCCTCCCCGCCTTCAAATGAGTGGTTCGCACCTTACTATATAATAATAAATAAATACTTCAAGCTCAGCAGAGCAGAGAGAGAGAGAGAGAGAGAGAGAGGATAATAAAATTGGGGAATTACAGTAAAATAAAAACCCTAATAAGCTGAACAAATCCATCGATCGAAAGTGATGAGTATTCAAGCTCAAGCTTCTGCTGGCGTCGGTGCCTTCGTCGGCGTCGGCCCCCGCTTGGCGCCACCTCCGTCGATCCGGCGATCTCGTCATGTGGTTCGCGCCAAAGGTTAGGGTTTCAACAAAATCTTGCTCGTTTTCATATTCTTTATTTGATTGATTGAGGTCATAATATTTTTAATTCAAGCTTCAGTTGCCTAAAAGGGATATAGCTCTAGTTGTTTTTATATAGGGATACAAATCCAGTTGGAGGAAGACGAAGAAGCATCCATAACTGATTATTTCATCAGCGTGTCTTTTGATTGGAAGGAATTGTGTTAGAATTAGCGTGAATTATCTATTTTCACAATTAAATGATCAAATTACACTTGAATGAATCGAATAGAATTAGCCCAACATCAATCGCATGCTTTTGGTGGTCGATTGGTGTGGAGACTTCATTACTATATCATCTCGCATGAATTCCTTTGAAAGAAATACTTTATATGCTCTATATAAACCATTAGATGGATCTTTAAACCGCTGCAAAAGGAAACTAAATATAAATAGGTTCTTTGCACAGCTCACATGTGTTATGATAGTTATGGAGTTGGTTACTTGTCATTATCCTGATTCGGAATTAAAGAAATGTTGGCTTAATCGAACCTTTTCCTTCTAGCCGAAACTTCTCTTTGTTAGATTGTCACTGCTCTTGGATCACTTTCTTCTACTTATTTCCCAATTTGTAACCATTTTTATTTTTCTTGAAGTAAAGGTTGTGGCCCCACTCCACCACTTCGCGGGGCATATATACACACAAAACTTTACTTGCCTAAACATACCTTAAAATATCCCTCTCTCTGGTCTTTTTCCCTTGTAAATTCATCACCACTCTAAGTGTGCTAAACATGTGCTTGTTAGCGCAATATCTGTACTAATATGTCATATGCCTTTTTCTTTTACACTACAATTTGGTGGTAGTAGAATCTATGCTGGTGTTGGGTCGAACTTGTTTCACATGTCGTAGAGCAAATTGTGCAAGATCTTTGTAAACCATAATAGGATAGACATATTTTCATTAATGTGACAGGAAAAAAGAAGGTACGGCCTTAAATTTATCCTGATCTTAGAGCGATAAACCTTTTTGATGTTAGCCATGTACTAGCTATTTTGGTGGTAAAAGTGAACTTTCCATTTTGATGCTTGCGGTATTTGCAGCTGAGCCAAGTGAAAAGTCTGTTGAAATAATGAGGAAGTTCTCGGAGCAGTATGCTCGTCGTTCAGGAACACACTTTTGTGTAGATAAAGGAGTCACCTCTGTTGTCATCAAGGTATATAAAGTTTGACATATCTGGTGTTATTCAATGAACTCTCAATACCTTATATGAGAGGTACTACTAATCTTTTATTTTTCTTAGCAATGAATTTGCACAGTGCTGGAAAACTCTCTTTATTTTGGTTATGATAGACTTTTACTATAGAACTTGGATTTTAGACATTTAAGGTACACACTATGTTGTGTGGGAGTGACATTAAGAGTATTTTCTACTGAAACATTACTTTACAAACAGTATAATGTTTATAAACAAGTTGCTGTCCAGCTGATAATTGCAAGTTGAGCATCCATGTTTAACTTGAAAAGTTCTATCTCTAATGACCTATAACAATATAAACTTTCTGGGTGAGACATTGAGCTTGTTGAGCCTTCTGGTTTATTTTTTTATGTTCTTACCACTTATTGCTCAATCATACAATTTTTACTGAAGGATGGAATTTTTAGCTTCGTAACTGAGACAAAATAGGATTTGGGGTATTGCAGGTAGTTAGATTGCTGAAAGAGAATTTTGAACAATCTAATAGTGGCAACATCACGAAGTGACCATTTTGGTTAAATAAAAGTAAAGAAGCTTGCAAAAGTGCCTATGTGTGTGGTTACAATGAAGTATGAACTTTGCTAATGATCATGATGCATGGAAAAGTGCCTACTTGTGTTATATGAATGGTGGTGATAGTCAGGACTAAGAAATAGAAGTGCAGTGAGGATCCTCCCTCGCTCCCTGTGTGTGGATGTGTGCGTGTGTACAACGCAGACTGCTTTCTTTGTTTTATTGATGGATGTTTTAAATTGAGATTTTTTAGTTATATTTCCATGTTCCTTCTTAATTTTGTTTTGATAAAAGTGTCAAGTTGATCTTCAAGTTGTTGCCTCGCATTTAAACAGGGGCTTGCTGATCATAAAGACTCACTAGGAGCACCATTATGTCCTTGTAGGTAAATATTTTTTCACAAGTTCCATCTTACTTCTCATTCTGGAACCCATTCTGGAACCTAATCAGTATATGTCGTGTGTCATATTACAGGCATTATGATGACAAAGCAGCTGAGGCAGGGCAGGGGTTTTGGAACTGCCCATGTGTACCTATGCGAGAAAGGTAGAGTTTCGTTTTTTTTTTTTTTTTTTCAATCTGAAACTTGCTTTTACCTTATGGATTTTTAGTTCATCATAAGTGGGTGGATAGCAAACTTAGAAATCAACCAAAGGTCCATTCTTATTTCCTGAAATATTGCATTCAAGGAAAGGAGTTTGTAGTGTGAAGAATGAGGAAAATTGGGTCCTTTGTGATCTGCTAACTTTTGGTTTTCACATTTGGATATGTGGTCTCTTTAAACTATAGGAGCGTTGAGCTTATATTTTATCTTTGCCACTTGAGGCAAGTTTTGTCTCTCTTTTTTTCAGTTGAGTGTGAAGGGGCACTATTTTAAGCTTTTGTCTTTAAGAGCAGTTCGTAAGTATTCTCTTACAAAGTTAAAATGAATGGGAAACCTTACCTGTATGCACTGTTGTATTCAATGTATTGATGCTGCTTTGATTATGTCAACCGAGCAAAATAAGGGCTTCTAATGGTATTCCCAAAATATCTCTTAGTTAAACTCACCTATATTGTCTTATGTCATAATAACATGTACATAGGCATGTTTATGCTCTTGGATGAAAGACATCATTGGACATTGCACTATGATTCGACCCTCTAACATGCATTTAGATAAGATATATGCTAATTACTGCCTCTTTAGCAAGTGAATTAGCGGATTGCTCACATATCAGTCAAGTGCTTTTTGATGTTTATCATGTTATTCTCATGAACTTGTTACCCTTCGGTAACCTCAGTGAAGATGAGTAATACACTTTAAGACATAGTAGATAGGTTTCGTGTGTTTAAAAATATATATGGTTGGGTGTAAGGTTGAGCCAAGGTTGCAACTTTTCTTTGATTACATGTTACTCACAATTTAATTATGTTGAGTAGTAGTTCACAAGTTGTTCCATGTTGTGTTGAGTGCATTATAAACCTTTTAGTGGTTTCCCATGATTACAAATCCCACTTTTTAATAGTTTGCCATGATTACAGATCCCTGTTGTTGGCATTTTGGTCTGTTTCTATTGGATAGTTATGCTTTATTTTGGCCCACTCAAGGAGTGTCTTTCTTATGTTAGTTGTGAAGGTTTCACCATTGTTTTCATCAAAGGATATTAAGGTGTATAGAAATTTGGATTTGATTATTAAATTGGAAATTATATAGTTTTGTCCTTTTCTTGTTCATCACTCCCTACAACTTCTCTTGGCAGGAAGGAGTGCCACTGCATGCTTTTTCTTACTCCGGATAATGATTTCGCTGGTGCAGACCAGGCATGTATTTCTTACCTAATGTACATTCTTGTTTTCTCTCTTATAGTTTTAGTTGAAACTTGTTAATGATATGAAAACTACAGAACAAGTTTGACATCATCCCCTCAGCTACAGTTTTTCTTTGTATAGTGCTTAATCTGAAAACAATAGTACTTTTTTTTATATGAAACCAATTTGAGCAATGTTTTTAGCCTTTTCTTGGCAATATTTTGTTACTTTTTCCTTGTAATCCTACATAATAGCTAACGGATTATCTGTTCTAATCATCTTGTATCGAGTTATATCAGTACTTGAGTCTGGTTTTTACTCATAAGCCTGCACCATAATGTAGGCCACATCACAGATTGAAGATTTCTCAAGTTTATTGCTTTGATCTACTCTTGAATAGAAGAACAGTGAGAAATGACTTGTTTGGGGTTACATATGAGTTTAATTCCATACTTCTTTGTTGAGAGTATTCTTCTCCTCGTCTCGCTAACTGAGGCTTAAACAAAATAGCTTTGAAATCATTTCTCTTAATTAAGGTCAATCTTGTAAGGGCATTGGCGAGAAAATGATGGAGCCATGGTTGTAATTTTGAATGAATTGAAAGTATTAGTCGTAGATCGTGTTTATATGTATAGACAGGCTATAAAGGAAGACTGCAGTTCCCTTCCACAGAAGATAGTGTTTATCCATGTAATGTGTTAAGTCAGCTCCTTAGGTACTGGGTAGATACTAAAGTGATGATCTAAATTCACATAATGGGTTATGACATGGATGATTGTCTCTTTTCTTGGTAGTCAACAATCTTCGAATACAAAAAATACATGGATTATAGATTTCTTACAGGGCATCTATTATTGAAAAATGTTTGCAAACACTTGATTCATGGATAAAAGTCTTTAAAACGACAAATTTTCATATATACAACTTTTACTTGTCCACTGTCAGGATGTTCTAGAGCATCTGACAAGGAAACCTTCCTAGTACCTGCTACAGGACACAACTATATTTCATAGATGTTGATGTAATATTTACATAACTGTATATGTAATGAGTAGTTTACTAAGAAATTGGAGTAGGGTTGAACAAAATAACCTCAGACATCAATCTAGTGTTAGTATCTAGCAAGTAAACATATAAATGATCAAACAATAACCTTTACTCACACAGGCACAACACCTGCAGAGGGAGGGAAACGACAAAGATGGCTTTTTTACATATAAATACGCGAAAGAAACAAGCACGAGGGCTATACCTTTTTTCATGTAAATGCACCAAGTAAATAGTGATAGATTTTTATTACAACCAAAGTCATCATAATGTCCTGTTTTAATTGACTTCTGGACTCGTTCAGTGTCAATTTTTAGAGAAAAGTCTGTCAAGTTGTTTCAGGGAAACTGCTACAGTAGTTGATGTCTAATATTTCTTGCATGTTTTATTCATACTGACCAAGTATCTATACTATAATATTAAAAACTAAGGAGGGGTACCAGTTTTGAAAAGAGGGGTAGTTAGGTACTTTTGGATGACGTTTACCGTGGACCAGTCACCTTCATTTCTGGAACCTGCAAATGTTATTAAACATGTTTCTGACATTTCCCTCCCTCTGCAGGTGTTGTGCCTGTGTGAGTAAAGGTTATTGTCTGATCATTTATATGTTTACTTGCTAGATACTAACACTAGATTGAACCAGATAAATGTCTGAGGTTTTTTTTGCTCTCAAAATAAATAAATAAATGTTTCTTACATTTAAACCCTCTAGCAAATTTGGTTTGCACACACTCCATCTTGGTTTTCCTCTATGTATGTTAAACATGGCTTTTAAATTTAAGCCCTTTATAAATATAATTTGCAATACATGAATGAAAACTAAATTGAAATTACAAGTTTTTTGGATAGCACAAGTAGCTCTTTATATATTAAATTAAATAAATAATTTACAATGCCATAAAAGAATGAATCGTGTGTACTAAATAATAATTTTTGAAAATATTAGAATAATTTCTATCTTTTAGATATACAAATAGAAAACTATAAAAGTACATTCATAAGAAAATCTCTCAAATATTTTTATTAGAAGAATATTATTTTTCTTTCTTTAGAAAAACAATCTTCTTTAGACATAGTTTTATTTTTCTGAAAACCATAGAAAGAATGTAAACTATTTACATATATTATCAAATTATTGCACTTCAAAACTTCTGTTTAAAAATAAGTTTGTGGTATGACATAGCAGAGAAATTGCAGATTCAAAAGCATACTAGTGAAAAGAAAGTATGTCACTCTTTATCTCACGCTTGCGCGCGCGCAGCACACACATGCACAAAAAGAGAGAAAGAAAAAAAGAAAAAAAAATAAACAAATAGAAAATATAATAAATTTTGTCTTTCTGTTGATAATTTGAAACTTTGAAGAGAGATAGGATAAAAGATAGTTTTTCTTTTTAAAATCTAACTTCTGGTTGTATATATATTCTATTTCTAATATATAATTAAGAAAAATAGCTTAAGTTTGTTTGGCGTGCATTTGCACGTGTAGAGCTGCTAGTCAAAATAATAGAGCTAACTGTCATAGATGTGTATTAGCCTTCATAAAAATTGCATCACATGGTATTTCCTAAGACAATAACAAGTTAAGCTCTTAGTTTTATTATACCTTGGTTTGGTAATAAAACCTAGAACTGAACATGCCTAGATTAATATAAAATTGTCCTTTTATCTAGCAATGGTCATTGTGATATTTATGTTGCTGTTCGAAAGAAAGGTATGTTCAAAAACTAGAAACTAGATCGCAAAGCAAGTCTCATTTGGAATTATTTGCCTGCTCTTAGTTTCTGTCCATTGTATTGTTAAATTATATCTCTGAATGTTCAACGCTATTAGTCTTTTTTGTTTCTACTATATGAAACTCAGAGAATCTTTATTACCTTGTTTTGTTAATTTTTGTTCATCTTGCAGAGCATCACGCTGGAAGAGATTAAAGAATCAACTTCAAATTTTTAGCTTTACATGAGAAAGTTTGAAGTCTAGTATGTACATTTACATGTTTGTGATGTAAACAAGTAATAATAGTGGCAGGAGGTATACAGATGCAATAGTTCACCGTTTTGCTGTACATTATATGCATAAAATAGTGGCAAACTGTGATGTAATGGTGTTGAGTTCCGCATACTGAGCAGATAAAAATTCATCTCAGCTCTCGTGAAAGTGGGCATCTTTAAGAATTTATTGACCAATATCATATGAATGATTTTCTGTCTCAAACAAGCGAGGGAGACCCTGATGTTCAAGTTTAGTAACTCTTTCCCTTGGAAACCTATAATTTTAATGCATTACTCTTACTTCTTAATTACACACTTGGACTTCTAATTCATGTCTAATTCATTGTCGCGACCATTCTAAACTACGAATCCATGTAACATTATCATGCAGTAATATATTGCTTGGGTTTTCTTTTTCTCAGTGACATTATGTGGAGAAGTCCTAAAGGCTTGTATGGATGTTGTGGGAAATGAAAAGTGGAAACTAGGAGAAAGTACTTTCCTTATGGAAGTGAGAAATATGGGTTCTATATCTGGGAATGTCTTGTTTGGCTTTTCATCTTCGAGGGATTATTCTTTATGAATATATTTCTTAATTTGAACTTCAAATTTCAAAATGACTCTGGTCCTTACTTGTCTCTATACCTTCTAAACTATTAAATTAGTTTCCTGCTTGCTCCTGAACTTTTTTTGGTCTCAGCTTGTTCCTTAAACTATTAAATTCGTCATTGTTTACCCCTAAACTATCAAATTCAGTACCTAGTTATCATGTCTTGATTTATTACTTTGTGGGTGTTTTCAAAATTCAGGGAGCAGATTCAGTAATTTAGGGGGCATGAAGAGACTAAAAATCATTTAAGGGGTAAGAAGGGACATTTTTGATAATTTGGGGGCCAAGTTGCAACATGCATGTATAAAAACGGAGAAAGAATGAATAAACATCTAAAAAGAAGATAGTGATTATGTTGGTCCATAAAGCAAGTCAAGTGAAGCCCATCCTCATATCAGTGCAAATAGAGAATCGAAAATGGGACTCACAAGGATTTTTTTTGAAAAATGCTTTGGGCCTTGTATCAGAAATTTGCAAATATTTGTGGTAAGTTTCTGCAATATACAATATGCTAGCCCATCGATCCCATCAAGTACAGCCCAAGATGCCCACAATGACCCATATCCAATCAAATGCTTCACCTTTTCGCATGAGGGGAAAAAAAAAAAAAGTAAAAAAGAAAAATAAAAAAAGGAAAAAAAAATAGGGGGAGAAAACAGCAGCTCAAAAACACGGAGCCCTTTTGAAACGGACCTGATTCATTTGGCTGTTGCTTTCTTTCTTAATTAAAGAGGAGGGAGAAGAATCAATCGCAGGTTTCTTTTCTTTTCTCCTTTTTCTCTATTATTTTCTTCTATTTATCGCGAAAGGAGTGAGTTTGCCCTAATCCCAGCTTTATTTCTCCATTTATTTTATTCTTAATTTGAAATTACCGATCTTTCCGTTTGCTGTTGTATCGCTGGAGTATGATTTCTGACCTTGTCTACGAGCTAAATGCGAAATTTATTGTTAATTTATTATTGTTGTTTTTTTTTATTTGCTCGATTTCCATTTCTAGGGTTTTGATATTGTTCTGAGAAAAAAGGGAGGAGGAGGTTAAAAGCAACAGAAATGTCTGCTCGGCCTCAGGTCACCATCACGCTGGGCCGAAGCGGTCAGGTAATTCCTGTGTTCTCTCTTATTCTTCTTCATTTTCTTCTTCATTCACGTATTGCAATATTCATATTTCTCTATGCTGACGACGGATGCATGTTTATTATTATTATTTTAACACATTTTGTCTTATTTATTCACATATTGTCGAGAAAACATCTTGCGTTGGTGTTAAACAAAATGGGTAATGAAAATGTGTTGGATTTAAGCAAAGCTATTTAGTATTTTGTATAAAATAGCTCTATTGTGAGCCCTGAATTTCATCATCTTATTGTTTACTAAGTTTATCATCATCATCATCAGCGCCTTTATCCTAGGTTTTTGGGGCCGGCTACAAGAATCATACTCTTCCACTAAGAGGGTGTTTGGAGGGGTTCTTTTTTTTTGTTTTTTTTTTTTTGTGCGGTCAAATTAGCTTTTAAGCTAGATTTTCCATATCTACATGTTTAGTAACATCCCACATATGCTAGCTTTTAAGTCCCATTTAAAAAGTTGGGGTTCCCCAACTTTTGAAAACTAACGTAAGCTCTTCTAAACAAGCTAGGTTTTAACAAAAAAATGACTATTGTCCGGATACAATTTTCACAAGTTTTTTGGATAGCACAAGTAGCTCTTTATATATTAAATTAAATAAATAATTTACAATGCCATAAAAGAATGAATCGTGTGTACTAAATAATAATTTTTGAAAACATTAGAATAATTTCTATCTTTTAGATATACAAATAGAAAACTATAAAAGTACATTCATAAGAAAATCTCTCAAATATTTTTATTAGAAGAATATTATTTTTCTTTCTTTAGAAAAAACAATCTTCTTTAGACATAGTTTTATTTTTTCTGAAAACCATAGAAAGAATGTAAACTATTTACATATATTATCAAATTATTGCACTTCAAAACTTCTGTTTAAAAATAAGTTTGTGGCATGACATAGCAGAGAAATTGCAGATTCAAAAGCATACTAGTGAAAAGAAAGTATGTCACTCTTTATCTCACGCCATAAGGCTGCATAACACATGCACAAAAAGAGAGAAAGTAAAAAGAAAAAAATAAACAAATAGAAAATATAATAAATTTTGTCTTTCTGTTGATAATTTGAAACTTTGAAGAGAGATCTAGGATAAAAGATAGTTTTTCTTTTTAAAATCTAACTTCTGCTTGTATATATATTCTATTTCTAATATATAATTAAGAAAAATAGCTTAAGTTTGTTTGGCGTGCATTTGCACGTGTAGAGCTGCTAGTCAAAATAATAGAGCTAACTGTCATAGATGTGTATTAGCCTTCATAAAAATTGCATCACATGGTATTTCCTAAGACAATAACAAGTTAAGCTCTTAGTTTTATTATACCTTGGTTTGGTAATAAAACCTAGAACTGAACATGCCTAGATTAATATAAAATTGTCCTTTTATCTAGCAATGGTCATTGTGATATTTATGTTGCTGTTCAAAGAAAGGTATGTTCAAAACTAGAAACTAGATCGCAAAGCAAGTCTCATTGTTTTATGCATGCAGGTTGTAAAGAGAGCAGGGTCTATAACCGATGTTAGTCATTCTGATTACAGACATCATCTGGGAGTAAGAGGCCAATCAGAGAGAGGTTGGGGAATAAGATAGGCGATTCCCATTCGTATGGTGGTCTGTCCAGAAACAAAAGGTATGGACTTCATTCTATGTCTCTTGCGATTTGATTAATGAATTCAATCAATTTTTCTGCTGGATATTTTCTATTTCGTTGAAATGTATATTGTCAGCTTGTGAAGGGATAAGGCTTTGAATACAAATATTTAATCATTTCTTAGGTGATGCTTATATGCTTTTGTGTTTCTATTTGGTACCTGCATTCATGTAGACGAAGACCCTAAGGGTTATTAGGAAGACCCTAAGGGTTATTAGGAAGACCCTAAGGGTTATTAGGAAGACCCTAAGGGTTATTAGGAAGACCCTAAGGGTTATTAGGAAGACCCTAAGGGTTATTAGGAAGACCCTAAGGGTTATTAGGAAGACCCTAAGGGTTATTAGGAAGACCCTAAGGGTTATTAGGAAGACCCTAAGGGTTATTAGGAAGACCCTAAGGGTTATTAGGAAGACCCTAAGGGTTATTAGGAAGACCCTAAGGGTTATTAGGAAGACCCTAAGGGTTATTAGGAAGACCCTAAGGGTTATTAGGAAGACCCTAAGGGTTATTAGGAAGACCCTAAGGGTTATTAGGAAGACCCTAAGGGTTATTAGGAAGACCCTAAGGGTTATTAGGAAGACCCTAAGGGTTATTAGGAAGACCCTAAGGGTTATTAGGAAGACCCTAAGGGTTATTAGGAAGACCCTAAGGGTTATTAGGAAGACCCTCAGGGTTATTAGTTCCTTACATTGTTTGAACTTTTTTTTTTGTTTCTACTATATGAAACTCGGAGAATCTTTATTACCTTGTTTTGTTAATTTTTGTTCATCTTGCAGAGCATCACGCTGGAAGAGATTAAAGAATCAACTTCAAATTTTTAGCTTTACATGAGAAAGTTTGAAGTCTAGTATGTACATTTACATGTTTGTGATGTAAACAAGTAATAATAGTAGCAGGAGGTATACAGATGCAATAGTTCACCGTTTTGCTGTACATTATATGCATAAAATAGTGGCAAACTGTGATGTAATGGTGTTGAGTTCCGCATACTGAGCAGATAAAAATTCATCTCAGCTCTCGTGAAAGTGGGCATCTTTAAGAATTTATTGACCAATATCATATGAATGATTTTCTGTCTCAAACAAGCGAGGGAGACCCTGATGTTCAAGTTTAGTAACTCTTTCCCTTGAAACCTATAATTTTAATGCATTACTCTTACTTCTTAATTACACACTTGGACTTCTAATTCATGTCTAATTCATTGTCGACCATTCTAAACTACGAATCCATGTAACATTATCATGCAGTAATATATTGCTTGGGTTTTCTTTTTCTCAGTGACATTATGTGGAGAAGTCCTAAAGGCTTGTATGGATGTTATGGGAAATGAAAAGTGGAAACTAGGAGAAAGTACTTTCCATATGGAAGTGAGAAATATGGGTTCTATATCTGGGAATGTCTTGTTTGGCTTTTCATCTTCGAGGGATTATTCTTTATGAATATATTTCTTAATTTGAACTTCAAATTTCAAAATGACTCTGGTCCTTACTTGTCTCTATACCTTCTAAACTATTAAATTAGTTTCCTGCTTGCTCCTGAACTATTTGTGGTCTTAGCTTGTTCCTTAAACTATTAAATTCGTCATTGTTTACCCCCTAAACTATCAAATTCAGTATCTAGTTATCATGTCTTGATTTATTACTTTGTGGGTATTTTCAAAATTCAGGGAGCAGATTCAGTAGTTTAAGGGGGCATGAAGAGACTAAAAATCATTTAAGGGGTAAGAAGGGACATTTTTGATAATTTGGGGGCCAAGTTGCAACATGCATGTATAAAAACGGAGAAAGAATGAATAAACATCTAAAAAGAAGATGGTGATTATGTTGGTCCATAAAGCAAGTCAAGTGAAGCCCATCCTCATATCAGTGAAATAGAGACTCGAAAATGGGACTCACAAGGATTTTGTTTTGAAACAATTTTTTGGGCCTTCTACCAGAAATTTGCAAATATTTATGGTAAGTTTCTGCAATATACAATATGCTAGCCCATCGATCCCATCAAGTACAGCCCAAGATGCCCACAATGACCCATATCCAATCAAATGCTTCACCTTTTCGCATGAGGGGAAAAAAAAAAAAAGTAAAAAAGAAAAATAAAAAAAGGAAAAAAAAATAGGGGGAGAAAACAGCAGCTCAAAAACACGGAGCCCTTTTGAAACGGACCTGATTCATTTGGCTGTTGCTTTCTTTCTTAATTAAAGAGGAGGGAGAAGAATCAATCGCAGGTTTCTTTTCTTTTCTCCTTTTTCTCTATTATTTTCTTCTATTTATCGCGAAAGGAGTGAGTTTGCCTAATCCCAGCTTTATTTCTCCATTTATTTTATTCTTAATTTGAAATTACCGATCTTTCCGTTTGCTGTTGTATCGCTGGAGTATGATTTCTGACCTTGTCTACGAGCTAAATGCGAAATTTATTGTTAATTTATTATTGTTGTTTTTTTTTATTTGCTCGATTTCCATTTCTAGGGTTTTGATATTGTTCTGAGAAAAAGGGAGGAGGAGGTTAAAAGCAACAGAAATGTCTGCTCGGCCTCAGGTCACCATCACGCTGGGCCGAAGCGGTCAGGTAATTCCTGTGTCTCTCTTATTCTTCTTCATTTTCTTCTTCATTCACGTATTGCAATATTCATATTTCTCTATGCTGACGACGGATGCATGTTTATTATTATTATTTTAACACATTTTGTCTTATTTATTCACATATTGTCGAAAACATCTTGCGTTGGTGTTAAACAAAATGGGTAATGAAAATGTGTTGGATTTAAGCAAAGCTATTTAGTATTTTGTATAAAATAGCTCTATTGTGAGCCCTGAATTTCATCATCTTATTGTTTACTAAGTTTATCATCATCATCATCAGCGCCTTTATCCTAGGTTTTTGGGGCCGGCTACAAGAATCATACTCTTCCACTAAGAGGGTGTTTGGAGGGGTTCTTTTTTTTTGTTTTTTTTTTGTGCGGTCAAATTAGCTTTTAAGCTAGATTTTCCATATCTACATGTTTAGTAACATCCCACATATGCTAGCTTTTAAGTCCCATTTAAAAAAGTTGGGGTTCCCCAACTTTTGAAAAACTAACGTGTAAGCTCTTCTAAACAAGCTAGGTTTTAACAAAAAAAAATGACTATTGTCCGGATACAATTTTCATAATTTTTTTTATCATAGAAGCCAAAAAGCCATCAAAAGCTTGCATAGCTTATAATATTAAAAAATAAGCCCTCCCAAACACTCTCTCAGACCGGTTGAGGGCTACCTTTTCCACTAAGTCAATTATTATCATATCCTTAACAATTTATAACCAAGTTATGAGGTCTCTAATCATTCTTTCTCCATTAATTACAATCTATCTATTTATCTAACTAGTGCATTTAATGGCCTCCATTGTAAATGACCAAATCATGTAAAATAATTCTCTCTAAGTTTATCCTCAATAGAAGCACCTCTAAGTTCTTACTGATACACTCATTTCTTGTTCTATGTCTTATTGTGTAATCACTCATCCCTCATAACATTCTCATTGTTTTATGCATGCAGGTTGTAAAGAGAGCAGGGTCTATAACCGATGTTAGTCATTCTGATTACGAGACATCATCTGGGAGTAAGAGGCCAATCAGAGAGAGGTTGGGGAATAAGATAGGCGATTCCCATTCGTATGGTGGTCTGTCCAGAAACAAAAGGTATGGACTTCATTCTATGTCTCTTGCGATTTGATTAATGAATTCAATCAATTTTTCTGCTGGATATTTTCTATTTCGTTGAAATGTATATTGTCAGCTTGTGAAGGGATAAGGCTTTGAATACAAATATTTAATCATTTCTTAGGTGATGCTTATATGCTTTTGTGTTTCTATTTGGTACCTGCATTCATGTAGACGAAGACCCTAAGGGTTATTAGGAAGACCCTAAGGGTTATTAGGAAGACCCTCAGGGTTATTAGTTCCTTACATTGTTTGAACTTTTTTTTTTTTGTCTTCTTCACCTGAACTATTCAGCGTAGTTCTTCTTATTTGCTGTCATTTAGTTAAAAGGGGAAGCATATGTTAATTTTATTTTGTGGGGAAATTTTGAGGAATTTGCTTTCTAAGAAGCTCACAGTATGGAAGGCCACAATTTTCTTGACCATTTGTTATGCTTCACAAAGTTAGTTGTGTAATACATGTAAGCACATTTACTCTTGGGAGCATGGGATGTGAGCTCATTTTGGTATTAATTTAAATATAAAACATGAATATCCAACAGTTATAAAATATTTAACATCTTACTTATTAATGTTCTGCACTGTAGGAGAAACGGATGATTTCAGTTTTCGACAAACTTCTAGTTCTTAGTTCCTACTTGTAAAATCTAATAATGACACTCTGTGCAGACAACGAACAGAGGATGATAGTCGCAGTTTAAGTGATTATGATATGGAAGATAACAAAAAGTACATGCCCAGTATGTGTTCGAGCCTTCAACCTTGTTCAATTTGTTTGTTCTTATTTTTTTTTGTTTTTATGTTTGCTTCTTAAATATGACAGACCGTCGGGTTGGTCAAGATGATCTAAGGTATAAACTTAATCACAAAAAAATTACCAAAAGAGCTCATACTGATTCCAATGAACGGAATAGTGATCTTCGTGAAAAGCTTTCACGTAATTCTAATGGTCAGTTAAGACGAAATGTGCCAGAATCAAGATCCTCTGGCCTTGTTAGGCAAATTCCTCCAACGCGAAGTGCAGAAGATTTGTGCCACTTGAATTCATTGAGGAAGTCATATGCTTATACTTCAGACAGGCCAAGGCATAGATCTCCTGACAGATTAGTAGGAGCTTCTAGGGGTATGTCTCCTCCTTACATTTACAATGACCTGCGGCATGTTTCATCTATGAGGCCTTCTGACATCTCAAGACCAGAAAATTTCATTCCAAAGAGTGTTCTTGATGCTTCAAGATCTGATCCTTTGACGAGCAAAGGTCCAATTCCTGTTGGAACTGCCAAGCCTATCATGCGAGCTCCTCTACCAAGTGGCACTTTACAGAAAACCTCTTATATGGTAAAGTTTTTCTTCATGATTGTAAATTTTTTACTGTTAAGTGTGATCTTTTTTAATATACTGATCTAAATGGAAATTTGAATGGTACTTCACCATGACCGCCGCTTACATCTGTGCTGTTATATAGAATTCAGTATATTTATATTCCAGTCATCGAGCTGTCCATGTTGAATATTGTACTATGCTTGCTATAGTTATCTAGTGTAACTTATGATGAGTGTTTAATGTCGATGAACATTAGTTGTCTTTGGTCTTTCTTGTCTATTATTTGCTTACATGTACATGAGGATTGGCAGCTGCCATCCCTGTTCAGGTGGTCTGATTCTTCTTGGGTTTTAAGAAGGCATAGGCATGGATGTAGGCATCTTATTTTTCCAGTAATGTTAACATGGAGCATCTTAGGTTTTATCAAACCAGTGGCAAAAATGCTTAGATTTTCCTTTGTTCTTTACATGTAAACAGGTTTGAATATATCACTAAGCTTGATATACTTCATCCAGATTATTTTAGAAACCAGTTTCTCTATACTGCTAGAGTGAAGGACTGGCATGGCAGCATTTATCATAAGTTTTTGTTATTTAAAGCTCTTGGACTTCAAAGGATGCTTGTATCTTTCTCAACTTTGAAAGAAGGCGCAACATATTCTAAAAGCAATGTCATGTCATACTCTAGCGATAATGCAGATTCAGAATAAAACAGATAAGTAAAATAATGATTAAAGGAAATAAGATGGTAAATGATGATGGCATTGTTTAAAAAGCATTCTATGAAGCTCTTTTGGATCTCCAAGTATGTCGATCGTTTTCTTGTGTATCATATAGGACAAAACTCAACATCCCAGGATTTGATTCAGTACTTTATGCTTTATAACTTTGCATACAGTGGGTTGAAATTTATGCTTCAGGAGGACTTCCCTCAACTTTGCTCATATGAGTCATATCAAGAGCATCCTCTTGTCACTCCTCTGACTTGTTTGACAACCAGACCACCAATTGCTGCTCCCAACAACACCTTCCCCTATCTTTTCTCAGCTCTTCTCATCTCTTTTCATTGTTCAAATCAGGTATCTCACTTTTCCTGGCGTCCCTTGCCTTCTTGTAACCTTCATCATCTTTTGTTTTGCTCTCTTCTATGACAACATTTAGCTTTAAGTGGGAAATATCACATGTTAGAATCAATAGGAGATCAAGTTACTTAACTGAAAAGGAAATGGGCAAAAACTGTCCAATCCAATAGAAAACTAGAAATTTTAATAATCATTCAATGAGAATTTTAAAAGAAAAAGTTGACTTGATTTTATCAAAATAGAGCAAAATATATGAAGATTCAAGGCAGCTAAACTTGAAAAGTCAATCAGCAACTTTTGGCAATAAAGACAAAATGCAAGGTAATCCAAGGGCAAAATCTATTATTCTATTACTAGAAGAAGTGCCATGTGTGTAGCCTACAACGAGGAATTTCCTAGGTGGTAACCCGCTTTAGGAGATATAAACTTGGCTCCTATTTGACCACAGATTTAACTTTGAACTTTCCATGATTCCATAAAAATGCTCGATATGGTTAGTTTCTAACTTATAGGAAATAATATATATCAAACACCTTTCTAGCACATATGAAATGTCATACTGGGTGTTACAATCTTCCCTCATTTTTAGATACGCTGCCCTCCTCGTATTTACAGTTCACTTGGCGATGTGAGATTATAAAGGTGATGCTCGGGGATTCTAGAGGTGGCTTCTACATATTATGTGGTGGTTCCTACCTTATTCCTAAAAATGCATAATGTTTAGCTCCACGTGCACTTATGTATATACTAGATGGTGTTAGGCTATGCGAACATGTTTGGTACCTCTAGCTTAGAACTTTCTATGTTCGTTTATCTGAATTCTGAAATTTGATCCTAGTTGGGCATGCACAGTTAGTTTTTTTAAGGATTCTCCGTAAGCAATAAATGCTAGTTATGATTTTCTCTTCAGTTGATTGAAATTAGTGAATTTCAGAAGCTCTTGTAGCATCTTTTAGGACTGTTCGTGTGGGTGTTATAAGGTGTGTGGTATAAGGTGTGATCTCTTCTCCAAAAGTAATATTAAGATATCACAATATTTTTTTTTTTTGGATAGAATTAAGATAGCACAAGTTGTTAGGATTGTTTAACAACTAAGGACTCTGTGCTCTAACTGGAGGGATTATAGTAGCGTTTTAATAGGCCTTATAATCTTAAGGGTAAATTTTAACAAACTAGTATGAAGTTTCAATGTTTTCTTATGTAATTTTATAACCTTTATTTATTTTAGTAAACCATCACGAGTGTAAGTAACTCGGCCCTTTGACGGCTTACTTTTCTTCCTTCAGCCCGTCCTGAAGTTGCATAACGCTACCATACAAACTACTATGAACTTGACACTTTAATGGTAGTGACATGGAATAAATAGAATTCATGGTGTTTTTGCTTTCTGAGACAAAATGGTAGTTTTTTTTACTTAAACTTCTTCTAACCTAGTGTATGTCCATCTTATGTAGTAATTTCTAGCTTTAACCAGAATAGCATAAACATTTAAGATAAGCATCAACGTCAGTTTCCCTAATCCTCACGCCCGACTTTTGATCTGGATATGTGAAGCAAGCTCTGGTTATTTTGTGAGGCGGAGTTTTTTTTCTTCTAATCCTGGTGGCGTAAATATTTGAATAGATAAAGATCATTGTTATTTTTCCTAATATGCATGGCAGTTTTGGAAGCAATGTCTGTATACGTGTCATTTCTAGATATCCAATAAGCTACCTGGAAGTTTCTGAAATGAATCCTCGGTTCACTAAACATTCATCATAAGTTCAAAGAGCTCCTGCATGATGTATGGGAATTTGGTTCCCGAACTTTTTTTATCTAATCATGTATTCCTAACCCACATGCATTTGTATCCTATTACCATCCCGGTTTGCCTAGCAGCCTCTTTCTGTAACATTGCCTCCTGTATGTAAATCGGCGAATATGGCTAAATGTGACATACCACTATCATGCGAGCTCCTCTACCAAGTGGCACTTTACAGAAAACCTCTTATATGGTAAAGTTTTTCTTCATGATTGTAAATTTTTTACTGTTAAGTGTGATCTTTTTTAATATACTGATCTAAATGGAAATTTGAATGGTACTTCACCATGACCGCCGCTTACATCTGTGCTGTTATATAGAATTCAGTATATTTATATTCCAGTCATCGAGCTGTCCATGTTGAATATTGTACTATGCTTGCTATAGTTATCTAGTGTAACTTATGATGAGTGTTTAATGTCGATGAACATTAGTTGTCTTTGGTCTTTCTTGTCTATTATTTGCTTACATGTACATGAGGATTGGCAGCTGCCATCCCTGTTCAGGTGGTCTGATTCTTCTTGGGTTTTAAGAAGGCATAGGCATGGATGTAGGCATCTTATTTTTCCAGTAATGTTAACATGGAGCATCTTAGGTTTTATCAAACCAGTGGCAAAAATGCTTAGATTTTCCTTTGTTCTTTACATGTAAACAGGTTTGAATATATCACTAAGCTTGATATACTTCATCCAGATTATTTTAGAAACCAGTTTCGTCTATACTGCTAGAGTGAAGGACTGGCATGGCAGCATTTATCATAAGTTTTTGTTATTTAAAGCTCTTGGACTTCAAAGGATGCTTGTATCTTTCTCAACTTTGAAAGAAGGCGCAACATATTCTAAAAGCAATGTCATGTCATACTCTAGCGATAATGCAGATTCAGAATAAAAACAGATAAGTAAAATAATGATTAAAGGAAATAAGATGGTAAATGATGATGGCATTGTTTAAAAAAGCATTCTATGAAGCTCTTTTTGGATCTCCAAGTATGTCGATCGTTTTCTTGTGTATCATATAGGACAAAACTCAACATCCCAGGATTTGATTCGTACTTTATGCTTTATAACTTTGCATACAGTGGGTTGAAATTTATGCTTCAGGAGGACTTCTCCCTCAACTTTGCTCATATGAGTCATATCAAGAGCATCCTCTTGTCACTCCTCTGACTTGTTTGACAACCAGACCACCAATTGCTGCTCCCAACAACACCTTCCCCCTATCTTTTTCTCAGCTCTTCTCATCTCTTTTCATTGTTCAAATCAGGTATCTCACTTTTCCTGGCGTCCCTTGCCTTCTTGTAACCTTCATCATCTTTTGTTTTGCTCTCTTCTATGACAACATTTAGCTTTAAGTGGGAAATATCACATGTTAGAATCAATAGGAGATCAAGTTACGAACTGAAAAGGAAATGGGCAAAAACTGTCCAATCCAATAGAAAACTAGAAATTTTAATAATCATTCAATGAGAATTTTAAAAGAAAAAGTTGACTTGATTTTATCAAAATAGAGCAAAATATATGAAGATTCAAGGCAGCTAAACTTGAAAAGTCAATCAGCAACTTTTGGCAATAAAGACAAAATGCAAGGTAATCCAAGGGCAAAATCTATTATTCTATTACTAGAAGAAGTGCCATGTGTGTAGCCTACAACGAGGAATTTCCTAGGTGGTAACCCGCTTTAGGAGATATAAACTTGGCTCCTATTTGACCACAGATTTAACTTTGAACTTTCCATGATTCCATAAAAATGCTCGATATGGTTAGTTTCTAACTTATAGGAAATAATATATATCAAACACCTTTCTAGCACATATGAAATGTCATACTGGGTGTTACAATCTTCCCTCATTTTTAGATACGCTGCCCTCCTCGTATTTACAGTTCACTTGGCGATGTGAGATTATAAAGGTGATGCTCGGGGATTCTAGAGGTGGCTTCTACATATTATGTGGTGGTTCCTACCTTATTCCTAAAAATGCATAATGTTTAGCTCCACGTGCACTTATGTATATACTAGATGGTGTTAGGCTATGCGAACATGTTTGGTACCTCTAGCTTAGAACTTTCTATGTTCGTTTATCTGAATTCTGAAATTTGATCCTAGTTGGGCATGCACAGTTAGTTTTTTTAAGGATTCTCCGTAAGCAATAAATGCTAGTTATGATTTTCTCTTCAGTTGATTGAAATTAGTGAATTTCAGAAGCTCTTGTAGCATCTTTTAGGACTGTTCGTGTGGGTGTTATAAGGTGTGTGGTATAAGGTGTGATCTCTTCTCCAAAAGTAATATTAAGATATCACAATATTTTTTTTTTTTGGATAGAATTAAGATAGCACAAGTTGTTAGGATTGTTTAACAACTAAGGACTCTGTGCTCTAACTGGAGGGATTATAGTAGCGTTTTAATAGGCCTTATAATCTTAAGGGTAAATTTTAACAAACTAGTATGAAGTTTCATATATATATATATATATATATATATATATATATATATATATATATATATATATATATATATATATATATATATATATATATATATATATATATATATATATATATATATATATATATATATATATATATATATATATATATATATATATATATATATATATATATATATATATATATATATATATATATATATATATATATATATATATATATATATATATATATATATATATATATATATATATATATATATATATATATATATATATATATATATATATATATATATATATATATATATATATATATATATATATATATATATATATATATATATATATATATATATATATATATATATATATATATATATATATATATATATATATATATATATATATATATATATATATATATATATATATATATATATATATATATATATATATATATATATATATATATATATATATATATATATATATATATATATATATATATATATATATATATATATATATATATATATATATATATATATATATATATATATATATATATATATATATATATATATATATATATATATATATATATATATATATATATATATATATATATATATATATATATATATATATATATATATATATATATATATATATATATATATATATATATATATATATATATATATATATATATATATATATATATATATATATATATATATATATATATATATATATATATATATATATATATATATATATATATATATATATATATATATATATATATATATATATATATATATATATATATATATATATATATATATATATATATATATATATATATATATATATATATATATATATATATATATATATATATATATATATATATATATATATATATATATATATATATATATATATATATATATATATATATATATATATATATATATATATATATATATATATATATATATATATATATATATATATATATATATATATATATATATATATATATATATATATATATATATATATATATATATATATATATATATATATATATATATATATATATATATATATATATATATATATATATATATATATATATATATATATATATATATATATATATATATATATATATATATATATATATATATATATATATATATATATATATATATATATATATATATATATATATATATATATATATATATATATATATATATATATATATATATATATATATATATATATATATATATATATATATATATATATATATATATATATATATATATATATATATATATATATATATATATATATATATATATATATATATATATATATATATATATATATATATATATATATATATATATATATATATATATATATATATATATATATATATATATATATATATATATATATATATATATATATATATATATATATATATATATATATATATATATATATATATATATATATATATATATATATATATATATATATATATATATATATATATATATATATATATATATATATATATATATATATATATATATATATATATATATATATATATATATATATATATATATATATATATATATATATATATATATATATATATATATATATATATATATATATATATATATATATATATATATATATATATATATATATATATATATATATATATATATATATATATATATATATATATATATATATATATATATATATATATATATATATATATATATATATATATATATATATATATATATATATATATATATATATATATATATATATATATATATATATATATATATATATATATATATATATATATATATATATATATATATATATATATATATATATATATATATATATATATATATATATATATATATATATATATATATATATATATATATATATATATATATATATATATATATATATATATATATATATATATATATATATATATATATATATATATATATATATATATATATATATATATATATATATATATATATATATATATATATATATATATATATATATATATATATATATATATATATATATATATATATATATATATATATATATATATATATATATATATATATATATATATATATATATATATATATATATATATATATATATATATATATATATATATATATATATATATATATATATATATATATATATATATATATATATATATATATATATATATATATATATATATATATATATATATATATATATATATATATATATATATATATATATATATATATATATATATATATATATATATATATATATATATATATATATATATATATATATATATATATATATATATATATATATATATATATATATATATATATATATATATATATATATATATATATATATATATATATATATATATATATATATATATATATATATATATATATATATATATATATATATATATATATATATATATATATATATATATATATATATATATATATATATATATATATATATATATATATATATATATATATATATATATATATATATATATATATATATATATATATATATATATATATATATATATATATATATATATATATATATATATATATATATATATATATATATATATATATATATATATATATATATATATATATATATATATATATATATATATATATATATATATATATATATATATATATATATATATATATATATATATATATATATATATATATATATATATATATATATATATATATATATATATATATATATATATATATATATATATATATATATATATATATATATATATATATATATATATATATATATATATATATATATATATATATATATATATATATATATATATATATATATATATATATATATATATATATATATATATATATATATATATATATATATATATATATATATATATATATATATATATATATATATATATATATATATATATATATATATATATATATATATATATATATATATATATATATATATATATATATATATATATATATATATATATATATATATATATATATATATATATATATATATATATATATATATATATATATATATATATATATATATATATATATATATATATATATATATATATATATATATATATATATATATATATATATATATATATATATATATATATATATATATATATATATATATATATATATATATATATATATATATATATATATATATATATATATATATATATATATATATATATATATATATATATATATATATATATATATATATATATATATATATATATATATATATATATATATATATATATATATATATATATATATATATATATATATATATATATATATATATATATATATATATATATATATATATATATATATATATATATATATATATATATATATATATATATATATATATATATATATATATATATATATATATATATATATATATATATATATATATATATATATATATATATATATATATATATATATATATATATATATATATATATATATATATATATATATATATATATATATATATATATATATATATATATATATATATATATATATATATATATATATATATATATATATATATATATATATATATATATATATATATATATATATATATATATATATATATATATATATATATATATATATATATATATATATATATATATATATATATATATATATATATATATATATATATATATATATATATATATATATATATATATATATATATATATATATATATATATATATATATATATATATATATATATATATATATATATATATATATATATATATATATATATATATATATATATATATATATATATATATATATATATATATATATATATATATATATATATATATATATATATATATATATATATATATATATATATATATATATATATATATATATATATATATATATATATATATATATATATATATATATATATATATATATATATATATATATATATATATATATATATATATATATATATATATATATATATATATATATATATATATATATATATATATATATATATATATATATATATATATATATATATATATATATATATATATATATATATATATATATATATATATATATATATATATATATATATATATATATATATATATATATATATATATATATATATATATATATATATATATATATATATATATATATATATATATATATATATATATATATATATATATATATATATATATATATATATATATATATATATATATATATATATATATATATATATATATATATATATATATATATATATATATATATATATATATATATATATATATATATATATATATATATATATATATATATATATATATATATATATATATATATATATATATATATATATATATATATATATATATATATATATATATATATATATATATATATATATATATATATATATATATATATATATATATATATATATATATATATATATATATATATATATATATATATATATATATATATATATATATATATATATATATATATATATATATATATATATATATATATATATATATATATATATATATATATATATATATATATATACATTGTTATTTTTCCTAATATGCATGGCAGTTTTGGAAGCAATGTCTGTATACGTGTCATTTCTAGATATCCAATAAGCTACCTGGAAGTTTCTGAAATGAATCCTCGGTTCACTAAACATTCATCATAAGTTCAAAGAGCTCCTGCATGATGTATGGGAATTTGGTTCCCGAACTTTTTTTATCTAATCATGTATTCCTAACCCACATGCATTTGTATCCTATTACCATCCCGGTTTGGCGCCTAGCAGCGCCTCTTTCTGTAACATTGCCTCCTGTATGTAAATCGAGCGTAAATATGGCGAAAATGTGACATACCACTACCATGTAATATGAGCTGTCTTTACCGGGCCACATTAAATAATCATGAAAGAACTGTCTAGTTAACCTCTTTGATGCTTTCCTATTCATCTCACATTTCAACACTGTTTGGGTAGACTTTATAGGAAGATCAACTTCATTTTCCCGACAAACGTATTCGTAGCTAAAATGGATTTTGAAATGATCTGACCACACACACTGCCTCCAGTTAATCTCAGCAGTTCTTTTCTTTTCTTTTTTTTTTCTTTTCTTTTCTTTTTCTTTTCTTTTTTTTTTGGAGCATGCTGTCTAATCATGGAAAATCTGTTGAATTATTTATTAATCTGACTCAAACTGTAGAAATAAAGTTTGAAGTGTATTAACTTAATGATTCAGAAACATCATTGCAAATCTACAAGTCATTATTTGTTGCTAAAGTATAGTGCCCAGAATTACCATAATACCAAGGCAATACATTTGAAGGCATGTGTAAATGAATTAACTCATTTTTGCTGCTTAAAACATTTGTTCTTAGATTCCTTGTATGGAGATCTATGCATATTAGTTATATCTGTTATTTTTCAAAGTACTGATCTGCATTGTCCTTAACTTTTGCAGCCAGAAGAACCACATACTGTAGCAAGCTTGTTGCATTCATTGGGTCTAGGGAAATATGCCATTCTTTTTCAGGCAGAGGAGGTTGTTTCTCTTGAACCTTCATTCTTTTCTTCTCAATATAGTGGCCTGCTTTTTTCCCTTTATGCAGAGGGGTTGTTTCTCTTAAATCCAAGACTGTTATCCTTACGGCCAAAAAAATCAAATCTAAAATTGGTCTCCACTTCACTTAAAGAGGCTCGAAATCGAGAAGTAAAAGGACTTCAAATCTAAAATCAGACATCACAGCGCTTAAGGGGACCCTAAACGGAAAATCAACCTCTATTTACTATATGCAACTCAAAATTAAGAATCAGCTAACAATGATTAAAAATGCAAAGGTCAAACCTCCACATCATTTAAGAGATTTGCAGATAAAAAAAACAACTTCCACTATGCTCAAATTCAAGATTGACCCCACATCTCTAAAAGGGATTCAAATTCAAAACTGACCTCTGTCGCTAAACAGAGATAAAATGTGTGTTCTCATGTTGCTAGAAAATATTGAAATCTATCATTCCCTCCCTCCCTCCCTCTCTCCTGATATTTTGTGTTGTGAGCATGAGATTTGGTAGACAGACCAGTTGATTTCAAAATCTGATCCATTCAATTTGCAAATCAATTTTTATTTACAACATTTAGCGTACCTAATCCCAAAACATCATGATTTTTTATACATGTTGTTGCAAGAAATGATCTGCTGAAATCGGCACGCTATCTAAATCCATGGTTTGGAGTGTGATTGATTTGTAACCATTTATTCTAATCTAGACAGTTTTACTCCTGACATATCAATTTTTATTTCCTTAGATATCCTATGCCATATGCTTTAATGTGCTAATTTATGATGTATATTTTATTCTCAGTTGATGCATAGGCAAAAAGATTCCGTATTATTTCCTTTTTTGAGGAAAATGTTAGTCAGAATTGTTTCATTCTTGGTTTTTAAATATTTTATCTATCATGTGGATGGTAATGAATTGAGCATGTTTGCAATTTGGTTGCCCGATCATTGGATTTCATTAATCCATCTCTATATACTTGAATGTGTATGTGTAAGTGCAAGCATGATCCATGTAGAGGTCTTGAATACACACATGACAATAAGCTATGAAAATAAATTCAATAAGGTTTTAGCCGCTCAATATGCTTCTTGGAATTTTTTTTTTATACATACCTTTATATGCATCTAGCCATCTGTTGTACACAGTTAATGCTTTTACACAAACACTGTATCTGATGGCTAGAAAATCTAATATTTTCCCCAATACTCGTGTAAACTCTTCTTCCTCACACACGCACATCCAAGACCATGTGTTATTCTGTGACTGGTGTACGTTCCTGTAATCACATATCACAATGTTAGCCCAATTAAGAGTCATTGGAGTTCTCATCCCTTATAGATTGTGCTAAATGGTTTAAGTGGGCTAATACGTGATTGTGGACTAATTTTCAGGTAGACATGGCAGCATTGAAGCAAATGGGTGACAATGATCTCAAGGAGTTGGGAATACCAATGGTACTCTCTATGCTTGTTAGAAATATGGTTTTGGTATAGTTTTCCTGTTATCCTGCGTTAATTCTGTGTCTGTGTGGTAGGAAGTTGTACAGTGTACCTTTGTCCATCCATGACTTAATTCTTAGTATAAAAGTTTTATCACTCCCTTTTGTATGCTATGGATATCTGCATGCAATTTGATTATTTTAGCAAAAACCTGAAGACAGCTGGTTCCCTGTAGTATTAATAAGCACAAATGCTAGGAGCACATTGATGAAGAAGAAAATGTCAAGGTGGATGTGAGCACAATTTTCTAGCTTCTTTTCTTTCATAGTGGGTTCAGATTCTAGAATAATTATCTTAAGTGCTGTCACATTTAATACTCGTGTTTATTACTTTTACTTTGTGTGGAATAACTTTTACTATGTCTCGAGTAGTGAATTCAGTTACTTTCTTCCATTATATTTTATACAAATTAACACGCGTACATTGTACAGCATGATGAACTCTGGATCACATCATCAGACTTTGTCCTTGATTTCTCTGTTATATTTTCTTGGCTTTTATCCATCATTCTGATATCACCTCTGGATGAGTTGCAACAGGTGTTTGCCGATATCCAGTCAAACATAGGTTACAAGAACTTGATGTGTGGTTAATCTTGTCAAAAGTAGTCTCGTTATGAAAGAAGCGGTGTATATATATATATATATATATATATATATATATATATAGGAAAGTTCCTATAAGCTTAAGTGGATAGGAAATAGTCATCCACCAACTTTTTTATCCATTGATGTTGCCTTGGGATCCATGAAAATATGAAGAGTTTTGAGATTTGTGCATCTCTTGATGGCACAAATCTAAACACAAGATGAGTGGATAAAAGTTTGGTGGACAAGGCCTCCTATCCACTTAAGTTGATAGGAGCTCATATATATATATATATATATATATATATATATATATATAGTAAAGCTCTATAAACTTAAGTGGTAGGAGACTTGTCCACCAACTTTTATCCCTTCATTATGCTTTGAGATTTGTGCTACACATCAATCTATCTTTGAGATTTGTGCCTTCATTTGTCTCACATGCTAGCACAAATCTCAATGCAAAATCAATGGATAAAAAAGTTGGTGGACAAAGTGTTCCTATCCACTTAAGTTTATAGGAGCTTTACTCTATATATATATACACACACACACACACACACACATACTTGATGTGTGGTTAATCTTGTGAAAAGTAGTCTTGTTATGAAAGAAGCGGGATATATATATATATATATATAGAGAGAGAGAGAGAGAGAGAGAGAGAGAGAGCGCGATATGGAGGAACTTGGTACCAAGCACAAGTTTTTGTGGTTGGTAGTGAGGTGTCCACTCATTCAAATGGGGACCACATTCACATGGGTTAGAGAGTGGATAGGAATGGGCCACCTCACTACCAAGCACAAATTTTGTGCTTGGTACCAAGTTCCTACATTTTTCATAGACATATATATATATATATATATATATATATATATATATATATATATATATATATATATATATATATATATTAGCCTATGTAAGTAAATGACTGACATGTTATTTTGTGAGCAAAACATTCAATTTTGTGTTTGTTCAAGTTACAAGATATAAAATGGTAAGTACTTAAAGAAACTTAATGCAATTTGCTCCACGGATAAATTGATTTTTTTCATATTAATGTAAGTTTTTAAGTATTAATCTGCCTTGCATGTTGCATCGCCATAAAACTGCATACACTGATTGGCATCTAGACAAACAATGAGTTGGACACTAGCAGCAATCTCTATAACGCTAGAGTTAAGACATGAGATGTTTACCAACAAATATAGTTTGAATATTCTTCTGGGAACAAGCTATCCTCTTCACGAAATTTTGCATTAATCTTGTTAAAGAAATCACACGTCTTTCCATTAATGTTCTTGTTGAAACGTGTATCAATTTTCTTTGTTTGATCTTTGCAGGGTCCTAGAAAGAAGATTCTCTTGGCAGTCTTACCTCGTCTTAAACGACATTCATGAGGATAATTTTTATTTCTTATCCTATTTATGGTTCATGCAATTTCATTGTACTAGAAATATTAGTCCGTCGGATGTATATCTTCAAAATATTGCTCTCGAGTTTGCATTTCTGAATCAAAGTAAAACCTCACAAGATAGTTTATGCGGAGATGCATTCATCTTTTATTTGTACTGAAATCCACATCTCAAATCATCTTGAAGTAACAGGGAAAACACCAACTATGTCAAGAAAGAACTATAATGTCAACAAGCTTCAATAGTTGGAGGAGAAGTGGGCATCTTTTGCTTCGCGTTTCTACAATTTGTTTCCTTTCTTGCTATTGACAATAGAAGTGGATGCTGATGCTTGAAGCTCTTCAATTTGCACTCATGATCAGATGGGAATCTGTGCTTTAAACAAACTTTGATGCTGCAGCTCTTGCAGGTGCTTGTGTTGGAGAATGTGAGAAGCTCTTTGCAGCGGCGAACAGGGCATTTGTTCTTTGTTTGTTTCTTTGTAGGGTCACAGTCCCCTGATTTTAGATGTCTCTCTAAGATTACTTGGTCTTGTTCATCTGCCTTCTTCTCTATCGACATAGAGCAGATTTCGCAAAGTATAATCACTCTGCTGTTGTGTTCTGAGTTTGGGCAGCCATGGTCTCTGTATGTTCTGTGCTCAAGGCAGAAAACCTGGCGAAGGATTAGAAACCGGGAGGTAAGTCCATTAAAAATTAGATAGGCTGCTATTTGTAGTTTTGATCAAATTGGATTTAATTTCTCTGTTTCTCTACTTGTTGCGGTTATACTATGAAAGTGGGTGGAATTCTTATTTATCTTTTAAATCTGTGTATCTATGCATTGTTGATGTTCAGGTTATAATCATAGTAAGTTCGGCAGAGCATCTACATATAGAAATTTGCGTCTAACAATCTAAAATTGACTCTGGAATCGAATTTCTAAAAATCATCAAATATATGTGCATATTATCGTACAATAAAAGATTAGCATGTATAATTGAGTATTTTAGTTTTACCTTGCGACAACCATCGCATGTGAAGGGAAGGAAATCGAGCTGGTTGCAGTCTTCATGGTTGCAATGCTCTCCTAAATCCGGGAACGCTTCTGTGCCCTTTCCCATCTCCCTGAAGAGAAGAAGATGCCTTTGTGATTTTAGAGTTTTGTTTGTTAAAAAATGATATTCTTGAATCGCTATTTGGCTTTTGGGGTCTTTATATACAAGAGAGAGAAAAGGGATATGGGATTGTACTGCTGTTACGTTTGGAAAGGAGAAACGTATCGGGCAAGTACATGGCTTGGCTTCCACGAACAACAACGTCTTCGTCTCAAAGTCAAACCATTGTTGGATGCGGCTGGGAACTCTCCAGATACCTCTAGTCTCAAATCAACAGCCTGAGTAGGTCCTCAATATTATTGGAAAAAAAAAATAGCCGAATAAACCACTTGTGGAAAATCATAAACAGATATTTAAAAAAAAAAAACATCCATAACTATTGCTGGGGACAGAGATACTTTCAGTTTTCCTCTAGAATTTGACTTTAAATAGCATTCAAATTTATAATTGGAAATAATACGTTTATGATCATGATACATAATTTTAAATTTTGAATATTTGGTTAAGAAAACTGATTTGAGACTCTTTCTTTCTCAAGATTGGTATTGAAGCATTGAACTTAAGCAGAAACAATATAATTTTATACGTATATTTGGCAAGCAAACACTTCGATTGCACATTTAGTTAACCTTTACTTATTTTTGAATCGATGCTAAAAATGTATATGTTTACTATTGAATTAACTATCGAATTGAATAACTAATGAACTATTTGTTAATTATTTCGATGAAGTGAATTGAAGACAACTCTCACGTGTGTTTGGCAACCCACTCAAAATTAAGTCGGGTTCAATCCTAGTCCAGTTCTATCATAAAATGGTTCTAGTTTGAACCAATAGAGGAGTGGTCAAAACTAGAACTAGGTTAATGGCCGAATTTTTAGCCTAAAAAGTCTGGCCAACTTTGGCCCAAATTTTTGCCAAACACTGGGTGTGTTTTGCAAACTCCTAAAACTGGGACAGAACTGAAACTGGCTCAGTTTTTTGTGGGTTTATATGTGATTGGCAAAAACTAAGTCAATTTTGGCTAGTTTTTCTCAGGCCAAAAAGATACTTTAAAATTAGTTTAGTATTAGACCACCACCCTTTGGTTCAACTTTAACTGATTTAGAAAAGAACTGGCCATGATTGAACCTGATCTAGTTTTTAGGTGATTGCCAAACATAACCAAAAACACTCAAAACTAGACCAGATTAAGTCCCGCCTAGTTTTAAAGAGTTGACATCCCCATCCTCGGTCTCATATTTTTCGTATCGCACAATGGAAGCACAAAGGAACTGACACAAGTCAGTCCTTTGTGCGCACAGCATTTTTTTGTTTTATTTTATAATGAGAATATTCAAAAGCATCTGTTGGCGTAGAATACAACAAGGAATCTACATATGCTCAAATAAAATTATTATATTTATATCAATAGTAGAAATATATCTTTCAAACCTTAAAGTGAAGGTTCAAAAAAAGGAGAGCAATTTCTATGCATTTAATAATAAAAAAAATTGCAATAACTTCACAGAGTCCACCGTCTCGCTCTCCTTTCATATATGCTTGAGTGGTTTCAATTGATATAGCAACCATTATTTCATGCATTATTCAAAAGTGAAGTCCATTTCTTTTCTTTTCCTTTCTTGTCTGGAACTAGAATAATAACTGATATGGAGTCTTAACTTTACTGCTATAAAGCTTAATTTGCTTTTCTTTTCCTTTCTTTTATCTCGCTCTGCTCTCCTTGAGATTTTTCCCTTTGTATGTATTACCATGGGACTTATTATTGTAATCCTTATACATTATTAAAGAGCCCTAAAGCCAAAGCTTTCCGGGCTCTTGCCATTTCTAATAATGAAATAATAGAATTGTTTTAATTTAACAAACTAAGTGGGATTGCTTTTGGGTAGGGATGATAATGATGGAGGAATGTCAACATAAAAACATAATAACTCTCTTGATTTCTTCTCTCTTTATTAATCTACATGTGACATGTGGTAAGTGGTAACCCTTTTATTATGATTATTATTTCCTGAGAACAAGATGTCATGGTGATATTTTTGATAGGTACCATGCATTTCAACTGAACAGATCAAGTCTTTCCGTGCACCGCACGGCGATTCTTTTTTGATCTTTTTTTAAATAACTAATTAATTTAACTAAACGGTAAAAAAAATTTGCAAGTTGATGTCCGTCCAATGAATTTGAGCTGTGTGCGTTGTCCGCTGAAAAAAATGATGTGCAAAGTGGCTCAAACATAGAAGTTTATGGACTGATTATTTTCAAGGAAGATTGAAATATAATAAAAAAATATAATAAATAAAAGGTGTCCGTTGGTTTGCTCAACCCCTTCACTTGGCTATTTGTGAGGAAATTAAGATGGGATCCAATGGTATGCCTCATGGTATTTGTTTCTAAAATCAAGATAGTTCTACATCGGACATTTTAGCACATTTTAAGTGGTTTAAAAGTATTCAATGTGCTTTGGGTGTTTGATAAATGGGTGAAATTATAGACTTCTAAACCAAATGATGGATATAGTGATATAACTTTTCAAAAATTATGTTTTAAATTCGAAACTTATAAAATTAGATGTTGGAAAATGGTTGTTTTCTCAAGAAGGTGGTTTTACTCGGATTTGAGGAAGTAGTACCTATTGATACCTCCTAAATGTGTAAGGCTCGAACTCAAAGCTCCTCTCTTAATATAGGCTCCTCTAACCAAGGTTTCCACTTTACCTTGTCTGAAAAAAAGGAGGTAAAATTGTAATTTTGACATAACTAGAGTATGAAACTGCTGATAAAATTTTCAGGTAAAATATATGAAGGGGTTCAACTTTTTTTTTTTTGGCAAGGGGACTTCTCCACAATCCTTTGGATCCCTAGGAGAGTGGAACCTAAGGCCCTGGAGTACTATTCATAGGCAACTTATCAATTCCGCTAGACCCTCTTAGATTATAAAGGGGTTCAACTTTGTTGTGAATCTTTTGACAATTAACTTCCTTTAAAAAAACCTACTAATTTATACGCATGATAGTAGAGGATAGATTAGAAAGTGAGCTTAATCTTGTCTGGAACTAGAATAATAACTGATATGGAGTCTTAACTTTACTGCTATAAAGCTTAATTTGCTTTTCTTTTCCTTTCTTTTATCTCGCTCTGCTCTCCTTGAGATTTTTCCCTTTGTATGTATTACCATGGGACTTATTATTGTAATCCTTATATTATTAAAGAGCCCTAAAGCCAAAGCTTTCCGGGCTCTTGCCATTTCTAATAATGAAATAATAGAATTGTTTTAATTTAACAAACTAAGTGGGATTGCTTTTTGGGTAGGGATGATAATGATGGAGGAATGTCAACATAAAAAAACATAATAACTCTCTTGATTTCTTCTCTCTTTATTAATCTACATGTGACATGTGGTAAGTGGTAACCCTTTTATTATGATTATTATTTCCTGAGAACAAGATGTCATGGTGATATTTTTGATAGGTACCATGCATTTCAACTGAACAGATCAAGTCTTTCCGTGCACCGCACGGCGATTCTTTTTTGATCTTTTTTTAAATAACTAATTAATTTAACTAAACGGTAAAAAAAATTTGCAAGTTGATGTCCGTCCAATGAATTTGAGCTGTGTGCGTTGTCCGCTGAAAAAAATGATGTGCAAAGTGGCTCAAACATAGAAGTTTATGGACTGATTATTTTCAAGGAAGATTGAAATATAATAAAAAAATATAATAAATAAAAGGTGTCCGTTGGTTTGCTCAACCCCTTCACTTGGCTATTTGTGAGGAAATTAAGATGGGATCCAATGGTATGCCTCATGGTATTTGTTTCTAAAATCAAGATAGTTCTACATCGGACATTTTAGCACATTTTAAGTGGTTTAAAAGTATTCAATGTGCTTTGGGTGTTTGATAAATGGGTGAAATTATAGACTTCTAAACCAGCGTGCGGATATAGTGATATAACTTTTCAAAAATTATGTTTTAAATTCGAAACTTATAAAATTAGATGTTGGAAAATGGTTGTTTTCTCAAGAAGATGGTTTTACTCGATTTGAGGAAGTAGTACCTATTGATACCTCCTAAATGTGTAAGGCTCGAACTCAAAGCTCCTCTCTTGATATAGGTTCCTCTAACCAAGGTTTCCACTTTACCTTGTCTGAAAAAAGGAGGTAAAATTGTAATTTTGACATAACTAGAGTATGAAACTGCGATAAAATTTTCGTGTAAAATATATAAAGGGTTCAACTTTGTTGTGAATCTTTTGACAATTAACTTCCTTTAAAAACCTACTAATTTATACGCATGATAGTAGAGGATAGATTAGAAAGTGAGCTTAATCTTGTCTGGAACTAGAATAATAACTGATATGGAGTCTTAACTTTACTGCTATAAAGCTTAATTTGCTTTTCTTTTCCTTTCTTGTCTGGAACTAGAATAATAACTGATATGGAGTCTTAACTTTACTGCTATAAAGCTTAATTTGCTTTTCTTTTCCTTTCTTTTATCTCGCTCTGCTCTCCTTGAGATTTTTCCCTTTGTATGTATTACCATGGGACTTATTATTGTAATCCTTATACATTATTAAAGAGCCCTAAAGCCAAAGCTTTCCGGGCTCTTGCCATTTCTAATAATGAAATAATAGAATTGTTTTAATTTAACAAACTAAGTGGGATTGCTTTTTGGGTAGGGATGATAATGATGGAGGAATGTCAACATAAAAAAACATAATAACTCTCTTGATTTCTTCTCTCTTTATTAATCTACATGTGACATGTGGTAAGTGGTAACCCTTTTATTATGATTATTATTTCCTGAGAACAAGATGTCATGGTGATATTTTTGATAGGTACCATGCATTTCAACTGAACAGATCAAGTCTTTCCGTGCACCGCACGGCGATTCTTTTTTGATCTTTTTTTAAATAACTAATTAATTTAACTAAACGGTAAAAAAAATTTGCAAGTTGATGTCCGTCCAATGAATTTGAGCTGTGTGCGTTGTCCGCTGAAAAAAATGATGTGCAAAGTGGCTCAAACATAGAAGTTTATGGACTGATTATTTTCAAGGAAGATTGAAATATAATAAAAAAATATAATAAATAAAAGGTGTCCGTTGGTTTGCTCAACCCCTTCACTTGGCTATTTGTGAGGAAATTAAGATGGGATCCAATGGTATGCCTCATGGTATTTGTTTCTAAAATCAAGATAGTTCTACATCGGACATTTTAGCACATTTTAAGTGGTTTAAAAGTATTCAATGTGCTTTGGGTGTTTGATAAATGGGTCAAATTATAGACTTCTAAACCAGCGTGCGGATATAGTGATATAACTTTTCAAAAATTATGTTTTAAATTCGAAACTTATAAAATTAGATGTTGGAAAATGGTTGTTTTCTCAAGAAGATGGTTTTACTCGGATTTGAGGAAGTAGTACCTATTGATACCTCCTAAATGTGTAAGGCTCGAACTCAAAGCTCCTCTCTTGATATAGGTTCCTCTAACCAAGGTTTCCACTTTCCCTTGTCGGAAAAAAAAAGGAGGTAAAATTGTAATTTTGACATAACCAGAGTATGAAACTGCTGATAAAATTTTCAGGTAAAATATATAAAGGGGTTCAACTTTTTTTTTTGGCAAGGGAACTTCTCCACAATCCTTTGGATCCCTAGGAGAGTGGAACCTAAGGCCCTGGAGTACTATTCATAGGCAACTTACCAATTCCGCTAGACCCTCTTAGATTATAAAGGGGTTCAACTTTGTTGTGAATCTTTTGACAATTAACTTCCTTTAAAAAAACCTACTAATTTATACGCATGATAGTAGAGGATAGATTAGAAAGTGAGCTTAATCTTGTCGCGTCCAAAATCCAATTATTCTAATGCCGGATCAAGTCAGATTTAGTTACCTAACAAATCATTTAAAACATGCATAAATTAAGCATAGGTTTCGGTCCAATATTCTATTAAGGGATTTCCAAAAGGGAATATATAAAAGTTAAAATATTAGAATGCCATGTGTATTCATTATTTACAAATTTTGAATATAACATAACTCATCGCGTAAACTCAAACTTCCTCCGTTTATTCTTGGATCCATCTAGGGGTGCATTCGGTTCGGATACGGCTCGGAGATGATACTTATCATATTCATATCCGCTTATCCATCTCGAATACAAATACGGATACGAATATACCCCGATAAGAGAAATTCATATCCATATCCGCTAAAATCGGATACGGATACGGATACAGATGTAGTGAACATATTAATGAACTCTTTTGTAACAGTATGATTAATATGTTTTAGGATATTTCGGATACGGATCCGGATATTTCACTACAAAACCATATCCGTAACCATATCCTATCGGTTATAGATTTGAACAATATTCGTATCCTAACAGATACGGTTACGATACTTCCTCAAACACGGATACAGCTTAGCACCCCTACTCATTGGGCCTGAGTATGTGACATCGTATAGTGGGCCTTATCAAGGCCCATCTGAGCCCGTTGTGCGCAGACCTAGTCGTCATCCCTACTTTACGAATAGTAACACTAATTAAATTATTGGGAAGAAAAAGGAAACGGGGAGAATAGTAGCACACGGGCTAGCGAGCAACTCATTTAATTGGCAGCAGGCGCATATAAAAATGAAATTTCAAAGAAAATATATTTGCAAATTTTGGGATTCTGGTCTGGTCCCCAATTCCTGCTGGCTGCATTCGGTTCGATACTGCTCGATATTATTATATATCCATATCCGCTAAAATCGGATACGGATACGGATATTCATCTAGAAGAAAACATAACCATATCCGCACTAAACTAAACGGATCTGTTCTGATATTAAATAAGCGGATCTGATACAATATGGATATTAATCGATATTTGGGAAACGGATATGAATCGGATATGACAAAAATACATATGATTATAATATTTCGCACACTAAATATAACTAAAAACATTCATCTATTAAACATAATCAAGATAAGTTTATTCAACCATATGAAAATGTCACCTCATAGACATAAATACTAGTCCTCATGTAATTCTCAAGTCTAATTCAAACAATAAAAGTGTAAACCGTATCCGATATCCAATCAGATCCGCATTTTGACTAAACCGATTCAAATCATATCCCGATGAAAATCAAACAACAAAAGTGCGTAATCGATCCGAAAAGTGCGAAACCGTATCCGGATATCCGAACCGTATCCGCGATTCGATCCGAAACCGTATCCAAACCGTATCCGATGAAACCAAAACCATAACCGTATCCGAAACCATATCCGACTGGCATTTTTCTTACCATATCCGCTTAAACGGATATATTTATCGATCCGGATATATCCGGACCGTTTTGCACCCCTAGCTGGCACTCTATTATTTCCCAAAAGCTACAGCAAACTACAGCATCTCTATCCTTTTCCCCTTCTACCCTTTTTCTCTCCAGAGAACAATCCTTGCTAAGCTTTCACTTTTTTTTGCAAGCTTTACTCTCTCCTCTTCTCTCCATTGCATTTCTCATTTCTTTTAAAATTATAGAATTATGCCAATTTCTTCTTCAAGGTCTCGCTGGAAATTCTCCTTCGGCCGCGCTTCATCTTCTCCTTCAAGCGCTCCTCCTTCTCCTTCGCCTTCGATTTCTTCTTCGACTGTTCCCATGAGTTTTATTTGCCCGATTTCGTCCTCTCTCATGTTCGACCCGGTCATCGTCCCAACGGGCCACACCTTCGAGCGGGCCTGCATCGAGGCCTGCGTCCAGTTCAACTTCACCCCTCCTCCTCTCTCGTCTTCCCACCTAAACCCATCGTCTCCTTCCTTCTTCTTGATCCCTAACGCTGCCCTCCGAGCCGCCATCGCCGACTTCTGCGATCGCGCCTCGATGCCCCGCCCCTCGCCCCTCTCGCCGCAGTCCGCCCGAGCTCTGGTTCAGAACTTGATCGATTCCGGTGCCCGATTCAAGAAGCGAGACGAGGAGGAGGAAGAAGCAGCAGCTGCTGAAGCTGAAGCCACTGGTTCCACCTCCAAAACCCTAGATCAGAAAACCCCACCTCGATTCTCCCCTTCGTCCTCGACCTCTTTCTCCTCCTCCTCCGCTTCCTCCTTCTCCTCTTCTGAAATGATCACCGCCACCTCAACGGCCTCAACCTCCTCCTCCTCCGACGAATCCAAGACCCCCAAATCCCCCTCCTCTGAAGCTTCTGAGGAGACCAACATCTTGACCAAGCTCAAAAGCCCCCAGCTTTCCGTCAAAGAATCCGGCCTCCGATCCCTCAGGCAATCGACGAGGGAGAGCAGCGAGCTCAGAGCCTCCCTCTGCACTCCGAAGCTCCTGCAGACCCTAGTCCCCATGATCGTCTCCAAGAACCCATCGACCCAAACGAACTCCACCGCCATCATCGTCAACCTCTCCATCGAGCCCCCCAACAAGGTCAAGATCGTTCGATCCGGCGCCGTTCCTCCCCTCGTCGAAACCCTCAAGTCCTCCTCCGTCGCCGAGGCCAGAGACAACGCGGCCGCCGCCCTCTTCAGCCTGGCTCTAGACGACGAGAACAAGCTCGCCGTCGGAGTTCTCGGAGCGATTCCGCCGTTGATTAACATGTTTGTATCTCAAAATATAGAAGCCGGGATGGCGCTGTACCACCTCTCTCTAGCTCCGAACAACCTCGTCAAAATTACGAAAATGCCGGGGGCGGTCAAGGCCATACTCAACATTGCGACCGGCATGAGAGGCGGCGACCGTGAGCGGATCGGGTTGATGATTTTGGCGAGCTTGGCGAGGAGAAGTGAGGGCAGAGTGGCCTTGATGGATGCGGGCGCGGTGAAGTCGATGGTGGCGATGATGAAGGAGGGGGTATCCGGTAAAGAAGAGGAGTACTGCTTGGCTACATTGTATGAGATGAGCAAAGGGAGCTTGAGGTTTCGGGCACTGGCGAAAGCGGCGGGAGCTGAGAGAGCGCTGGTGGAGATGCTCGAAGGAGAGGGAGGGGAGATAGCGAAGGAAATGGCGAGGAGGACGTTGAAGGTTGTGAGGGGTGACGAGGAGAAAGGGTTTGTTTTGATGCTGGGAGATGAAGAGGATGACGAAGACGGTGAGAAGGAAGTGAGGAGTGTCGTTTCGGATGGGTTGGTGACGTTTCGGAGGAGATGTGATGATTTTGGTGGCAGTTCGGCCTCTAACTCTGCCAACTTCTGAATTGCAATGTGAATTGGGTTTTTACTTGAAAAAAAAAAGAGTAGAGTTTGGCTTGTTTGGATTGTGATCATCATGTTTCTTAGCTTATTATCTGATCTTTGTTTGATTTTTATATGAACGAACGAATGAATGTGTATAGTTTAAATTTGTGAAGGGAGTAGTTAAGCTCTGTCTTCATCTGGGACTGAGATTTTTGTTGAGTAGCTTGGTTTGTTCCTCTGTTCTGGATCGTTTTGTTAAGCATTTGATTTGGTTTGATTTGATCCATATCATGTTAGTGTTTTACAAAACATGTGATTGGAAATCATAGAATATAAAATGCAAATACGCAGCACATAAGTGCAATGCATTTAGTTTGACACATCACGTTTGTTGGGCGATAACTTATTTTGTTGTTGGGGAGTAATATTATTTCAATCAATGCATATAGCAAAATTAGAAATGAGGTGAAATATTTCAAACATCTTGGTCGGAGTCAGTTAGGATCATTCAATTGGTGATGAACAAAATTATGAAGATATCATATCATCATGTAGTGTAATTGTATGCATGTTGGTAAGAATATGGGGAAATGAAATATATTTATCAGTGTCATCAATTAAGTCCTTTCTCCTCCGTGGAGAACGCTATTCGTTATATATATATATTGTTAATACATGAACTATATATATTCTACAACATTAGATAGAACTAGCATCAGTGTATCCAAATATCAAGCTTTAGACATCTCAAGTGAATTTTTTTTATTTATTTAAATAAGTATCTGATGTAGAGAAATTGTCCAAGGGAACGTCTCTGGTTGCTACCAGCAAATCTGTTGTTTTGTGCTTTCGGCAAATTTGGGAAAGCGGCTGGAAACATGGAATAAAGGAGGATAGAAAAAGAAAAAGAAAGATATAAAGTTCTCTTTTCTGATGGGAGATAAAAAGTTTGGATTGTCCCAAAGTCTACAATCATATTAAAAGGCTAAATTGCAAAAAAAAAAACCATAATGTTTCCTATTTTAACAATTAAATACCACAAGTTGCATTTTGGTACAAAAAAATACCATAACGTTCGAAAATTTGCACGTTACTACTATCAATGATGCAAATGTGGAAATTTTCACCCTAATGATTCTCTATGGTACTTACATGCTAATTTTAGAACTTTCTAACTATTAATATTTATTAAAAATTTTATTAGAAATATCCCAACTTTATTTTAAAGTAGAATTAAGATAAGTTTGAAAAAGAAATTTTGTTGATTTAATAGCAAATTTAATAAATATTGTTAGTTAAAAGCTCTAAAAATAAAATTAGCATGTAAGTATCATAAAAAAATATTCGGGGGAAAGTTTCCACGTTTGCATGATCGATGATAGTAACGTGCAAATTTTAGAAACTTTATGATATAGCCAATTTCCTTTTGTGCAAAATATAACTTGTGGTATTATTGTCAAAACGAGAGACTTTATGATACTTTTGTGTAATTTAGCCTATTAAAAAACGATCTTCAATGGAAATTCTATTCTAACCAAATCTTTGTGGTCTCTCCCCCCACCCGTAGAGCCAATTTCCTTTAGGTCCTTCATTCTAGTTGGAGACTACTGCACCATTTACTATTGAATCCACTAGATTATTATGGGTAAATATCAGAAAACCCCCCCTTAACTTTGGATGATTGTCACCCCTTAAATTTCAAAATATTAGAAAAACCACCTTAAGTATAGGGATTATCACGAAACTGCCATTTAATTTTTAAATTTTATCAGAAAACCCCATTTCACTTTGAGATTATACGGTTTTCTGATAAAATCTTAAACTTAAAGGGGGTTTCCTGATAACCCCTAAAGTTAAGGGAGAGGTTTTTTGATATTTTGAAAGGTAAGGGGAGTTTTCTGATAATCGTTCAAAGTTAAGGAAGGTTTAATGATATTTAGCCATTTTATATATATATATATATAGGTACATACATAAACGCAATACCGAAGTTTATCGTAACACACCTCGGAAAGATTATTTCGTATTTTGTATCATCTTGTATACCCTCTCTTTATTTTTTCCATCGTGGGCCTCCTTGCTAAAGTTTTTTGATTCATTTCTCACTTTCTTGTCGTTAATTAAGTGGAGGGAACATTCTTTTCTCTTGAATATCTCAACCCTAGAAATCTTATCCTCGACGTCCCATCCAGTCTACCTTATTAATTTCCATCTTCTCATTTTCTCTTCATCAATCCTTTTTCTTCCCATATTACTTTTTTCACATTAATTTGAACACGTGATTTGTTCTCCTCACCTGATCGAATGTTTATACACTGTCAAAATAACTATACGTCTTTGTTTATTTTGTAATGTGGCTATTATTAGGTAATACGTCTTTGTTTATTTTCAGTTTGATTATGAAAGAATTAATACTCGATGGGCTCCACACATGGGAAACAACAACAGCTAATAAGAGTCAAAGTGATGGGGAGAACCTATGTTTTCACATGATCGAGGTTGTCATGGTGGGGACAGAGATATATGCCACGAAGCTGACTGCAAATCTTATCAGAATATCCCGTCACGTAGGGTGGTCTGATAGATCAAGGGGGCCAGTGAAATACCATCACTGTCCCCTCCTCTCCAATCCTTCGGTTCAGAACGCTCCGCACGGTGCAAAGCATTCTGATAGAACCCGGAGTCCGCGGAGATTCCATAAAATCCATACAAGTTTGTACTCTAGCTCTATTTTGTTCCTCTTGTAACAAAGTATAAGCATCATAATTTATCCAAGTATTTTATGCTCTACTAGAACTTACATTTCACAAATAAAAGCAGCAGTGATATCTTTTTGAAGTATTTGACCATACAAAATATAAATACTTTGTTTATTTTCTTCCAATTTGGAGACTCTCATAATAGGCTCGACGAGGGAAACAAGAGAATCTGAGAGTCAAAGTGATTGGGGGGGGATCTAATATCTTTCACATAATCAAGGTAGTCAGGGAGAGGGGACACATGCATGCGTCACAAAAAATTCCATAAAATCCTACCAATTGTTGTACTCTCCTTCACCGCTATTTTGATTTCTGTTGTAACCACCTAAAGGCACCAAAAATGATTCTTTCTACTTACATATTTTTCGTAGAAAAAAAGGAAATTTTGATATTGGTAATTGTAGGACCCCCTAAGTTGCCAGTAACATTATTTCTAACAAACAATCCTCAGTGATGTTAAGTGCTTGTTTTGTAGCTATTAGAAGATGCTGTGCTCGTCAATAATCTAAGTCAAGCTTACTATATAATTTGTACATAATCCTCTAGAAAATTAAACAGACCACTTTAGATTTTTTCTAGTCCTCTCTAATTAATGCAAGGTGGTCAAACATGTAAATTATTTTGCATTGACTAGTCCTGTTGACCCTCTGAACTTGGACTGCTCTGATCGTGTGAACACTGACTAGCAACTATGGGGACCATTAATGGGCTTCTCCTCTCAGCCTTTAACCTTGTAAATCATACCCTCATTTTGTTGCATCTGAAAATGATTCTACAACCCACTTTCTCTAGAAACATGGAGAAGGAATTATCTACAAACAAAAATCTTTTATTATCATCATGTATTTATTACAATGATTTGGTTACTTTTGACTGCAATACATGGAGGAGTCTACATGAAATCAAAATTAATTATTGTCTAGTGAAGAATATGGTTTGTCTTGAATGAAAAAATCAGAATGTTTTCAACTCATAGACGGTGTTGATTGATTGTGGTTATATTTTAAGTAAATAATTATCTTCCTAAATATAAATAGATGGATGTAAATTTTAAAAAATGATACCTCTAATGTAAAACAAGAGATAAAATGAATCCAATTTCTATTTATATTCCTTATAAGTCAAATTCAGAGGATGATTTTCATTAAAAAAGTAAGGAAATTCTCATATAGTGAAAGAAATATATAAACCTTAATTTTGTTCTCTTCTATAGCTAACTTTTACTCAACTGTTGAGAGTGTTAAAAGGGCTTATTTTGAGGCCAGTTAGGCGGCCCATTGGGCCACCAAACATCAACCCATTATCACGTCCCTTTCTCGATGACCGTCGTCGAAATAAGCTCTGAACAAAAACGAAATCAAATCGCCGAGAAACAATGGCGACGACTCGAAGAAGTCGAAACCCTATTAAAAAACGAGAGCTAGCTTTATCACAAACCCCATTTCCAGAAAAATCAAAGAAAAATAAAACAAAATCATCATCATCATCAGCATCTTCGTCGTCGTCTTCGTCTCAAGAGCCGTACCCTGATCATCGAAACCCTAGCCCCGAACAATGCCGCTCAGTCCGCGACGATCTCCTCCAACTCCACGGAATCCCCCAGCAGTTCGCTGCCGCATACAAACAGAGATCATCAACTACAACAGCGAGCGCTGAGGCCATCAGCGTTCTTGATGGCCTCATCAGCACTCTGCTCTCTCAGAACACCACCGACGCCAACTCATCTAGGGCTTTCCAGTCCCTCAAATCCTCATTCCCAACTTGGCAGCAGGTAACTTTTTGGCAATTTTGTAATCTCCATTGCTGAGATTATGAGTATGAGTATGATTATGATGATGATGATGGTAGTAGGTTTTGGATGCGGATCCGAAGAGCTTGGAGAGTGCGATTAGATGCGGGGGTTTGGCGGCGACAAAGGCGGCTAGGATCAAGAGTATTCTTGAAGCTGTGAGGGATGAAAGAGGGGAGTTTTGCTTGGAGTATCTGCGAGGGTTGCCGGTGGAGGAGGTTAAGGCTCAGTTGTCTCAGTTCAAAGGAATTGGACCCAAAACAGTAAGTAGTATTGACTAAGGTTTCTTGTTCATGCATACCCATTAACAAAATTACAAGTTTAGTTGTAATGGTCTCTAAAGCTGTGCTGCTCATCAAGTTAGGCTTTAGGCAATTGGAGAAAAGCAAAGTGAGAGAATAGTGTTGACAAGCAACTTTTGGAATGGAATTTAAAGAGGCAAAACGAAGAAGTATAAATCTTTTTTAGTTGAAAAACCTCCTGTAGTGATTGCTTGAAGTTAACTGTGATGTCAGCTAACTTTTGGAATGGAATTTAAAGAGGCAAAACGAAGAAGTATTCTATAGAAAGATAATCGGGGCTTTACGACAACAATGAAAAATATATAAATAGATTGGAGATCATTCACTCTCAACATGGAAGCAAAGGCCCTTAATTTCTTAGAAAGGATAAACTAAACGCTATGTCCACTGACAAATACAAGCTCCTCATTTTCTAAATAAAATATTATGATATTTATCTCTTTGATGGTTTGAACCTAACGCAGCGCATAAGTTAAAAATCTTGGAATCCACCAAGGGGTGCTCTTCAAATCCACGAAGAACTTCGAATCCACAAAGAAAATTTAATAAGAGAAATTTTATTGATAAAAAAGTTATCCTCTAGCGTTTACAATCCTCTGCTTAAATAGAAAAAAAAAACTAGACTCCTACTAAGACACAAATATTATTAGAAATAAATAGGAAACTAGACTTCTACTATGACACAAATACTATTAGAAATAAAAAACATAGTAGACTCCTAATATGACTAGAATTACAAAATAATAGAAAGTATCAAAAACTATCCTAAAAAGACCATGAGGAAATAAATCGGTCAAATCTGATATCAAATAGGATTCGTTTCCTAATCCAAACAAGACTCTAATTTAGTACTAAAAACATCCTAATGGCTGATTATTTCTGAAATTCTTCTAAATACGGGTGATGGTTATATTTTGGGAATCTGCCAAGCTGATCAGCTCTGTCTCGTTGAGATAGGCAATTTTCATATAAAATATGCTCAATTTTGTTTTCCGGATTGGGAGATATTATCTTTTCCTCGCGGCCAATTTGACAATACATCTGTATCCGAGTTTGACTCGTGACGATCCCACATCTCCATGAATTTGTTCATTATGCGTCCTACATCAGAACCTTGAAAGTTTCATTTCCATTCAAAATAAACCAGAGTCCAGACATTGTAATCGCTTTCAAGATCTAGTAGTTTCTATATTGATCTCCACCGGAAAGAATTCGTGATCAAATGAAATATTCTGACCCTGAGATATTGGATGATGGAATTCTCTAATTCTCGACTGGTTTTGCACCTACATTTCTTGACTATCCGAATGATGCATACTCTTCTTTTCAGTGTATGGTGTCTGGGAGTTGAAATCTCTTGTTCTTAAGTTACACTATAATCAAATGAACTTCGTGGATTATCAATTATTACCAGTATTACACGGTTACAATTCATGTGGTCAAGTGGTCAATTGATATGGCGTTTCCTTCACAAAAACTTTCAAAGAGTATAATAGAGGGGCACATCTACACTAAGTAAGTTGATGTGCAAATTGCAGGTCTACAACAAGAAGCCTAGTGATACAGAGGTTAATTTGCAGAAATAAAAACAACTAAACATGTAAAATTCACTAAAGCAGTTGTACTTAACGAAGTATTAGGACTATCATGTACTGGAAATTCAATCAATATACAAGTTGAGCCAGACATAGTAGTTAATCCTCTTGTTTCCGTAACAATAATAGTTATGGGTTACATCCTACTTGGACGTATGGCCTTTTATCAAGAAAAGAAATGCGTTACTAAAATATTTCACATTATAGAGTCCTCTGATTTTTCCTCTATTCCAATAATATTCAGTCTAACATCATTGTCATCATTGTCATCCGTATAATCATTATCATCATCGTCATTGCCATAAATCCCCAATATCCCTATGGGTGCCTAAGTGGTTTCTTCATCCTCATCTCTTAATAAATGAAAATTGAGCACTATACAGTATAAACCTTCTTGTACTCCCAGCTGTTACCTAAACCGAATTTATGTGATAGTGTTTCCGCTTTGTTCCAAATCTCAAATGTGTAAAAGAGGTCTCAAATTTTGTTTACTAGTTTTCTTAACATCAGCACACTGATAGCTGTCTTATAATTGATCCTTGCGGCAAACTAACGAGTTGAGGGTTCACACTAATAAACTAGTAGGTTCCTCTGCTTTGTGTGTGTGTGTGTGTAGAACTATTATTTGTAACAATGAGATATGGTAGTTATATTTATGCAATTACAACCAGCCGGGTACAAGGTTAATTATTTAACAGTAACATCCATGAATGTGCTTCATGTCCCCTTGTGTCTCCAAGAGTTTCTTCTCAAGCTAAGGTGATTGGTGGACATGCTGTATAGAAAGCTTGCTGCAATAGCTGCAATACAGCAATCTACCGAGTAAACAGTGGTTATCAAACAAACGACAGTTAATGTTTACCCGACAAACTCTGTCCTATGCTGAATCAAGATAGGAGACTCACTCGTGGCAAAAGTTTTCCTTTAGCTATATCTTTTATGCACATTGCCATCCACAGTAAGTGGGATTCACAAAACATCCATTCAGATGTGTAGGCTACCAAAGTCTATTCTTCCCTTTGTCCATAATAATGTCTATGATAGGGTTGTATTGGCTCTTTTTAATTGTGTAGTGGGGAATATTCACCTTTTTCATATGCATGCTTACAATTTACAAGAAAGCCCGTGTATGCTTCCCGTCATGCTCATTAGCTTTTTTATTTTTATTTATTTTTATTTATTTTTGAAAAGGCCATGGCCCAGTTGTGAATCAAGGACCTCCTGTAATCCACCTCCTGACTTAACCGGTGAGCCAGACATGTAGCTAATTTCAGAAACTTGAACAGTCTACACCTTTAGTATCAAATCTAAAGTTTGCATCATTCCACAAAACCTTTAGATGTAACACTCCTTAACCATTGGTGTGTTGTCTGTTCATCAAAAAAGAATATAGTCCTAGTCTCTCTTTCTTCTCTAATCTAAATAGAATGTACTCTCTGAGGAAAGGAGCCGTAAAGCTAGTGATTCTTAGCCTATGCTGTCCCTTTTCTCGACAAAGAGACATGATTGCTCATTTCTTTTGATGGCTAAGTTGAAGACTTTAAGGATCTCCTTGTATCAACCTTACCATGACCTTTAATATTTTTGTCAGACAACATACTAGAAAATTTAAGATAGCCTTAGTACACTAAGTAAGTTGATGTGCAAATTGCAGGTCTACAACAAGAAGCCTAGTGATACAGAGGTTAATTTGCAGAAATAAAACAACTAAACATGTAAAATTCACTAAAGCAGTTGTACTTAACTAAGTATTAGGACTATCATGTACTGGAAATTCAATCAATATACAAGTTGAGCCAGACATAGTAGTTAATCCTCTTGTTTCCGAACAATAATAGTTATGGGTTACATCCTACTTGGACGTATGGCCTTTTATCAAGAAAAGAAATGCTACTAAAATATTTCACATTATAGAGTCCTCTGATTTTTCCTCTATTCCAATAATATTCAGTCTAACATCATTGTCATCATTGTCATCCGTATAATCATTATCATCATCGCATTGCCATAAATCCCCCTCCCCAATATCCCTATGGGTGCCTAAGTGGTTTCTTCATCCTCATCTCTTAATAAATGAAAATTGAGCACTATACAGTATAAACCTTCTTGTACTCCCAGCTGTTACCTAAACCAATTTATGTGATAGTGTTTCCGCTTTGTTCCAAATCTCAAATGTGTAAAAGAGGTCTCAAATTTTGTTTACTAGTTTTCTTAACATCAGCACACTGATAGCTGTCTTATAATTGATCCTTGCGGCAAACTAACGAGTTGAGGGTTCACACTAATAAACTAGTAGGTTCCTCTGCTTTGTGTGTGTGTGTGTGTAGAACTATTATTTGTAACAATGAGATATGGTAGTTATATTTATGCAATTACAACCAGCCGGGTACAAGGTTAATTATTTAACAGTAACATCCATGAATGTGCTTCATGTCCCCTTGTGTCTCCAAGAGTTTCTTCTCAAGCTAAGGTGATTGGTGGACATGCTGTATAGAAAGCTTGCTGCAATAGCTGCAATACAGCAATCTACCGAGTAAACAGTGGTTATCAAACAAACGACAGTTAATGTTTACCCGACAAACTCTGTCCTATGCTGAATCAAGATAGGAGACTCACTCGTGGCAAAAGTTTTCCTTTAGCTATATCTTTTATGCACATTGCCATCCACAGTAAGTGGGATTCACAAAACATCCATTCAGATGTGTAGGCTACCAAAGTCTATTCTTCCCTTTGTCCATAATAATGTCTATGATAGGGTTGTATTGGCTCTTTTTAATTGTGTAGTGGGGAATATTCACCTTTTCATATGCATGCTTACAATTTACAAGAAAGCCCGTGTATGCTTCCGTCATGCTCATTAGCTTTTTATTTTTATTTATTTTTATTTATTTTTATTTATTTTTGAAAAGGCCATGGCCCAGTTGTGAATCAAGGACCTCCTGTAATCCACCTCCTGACTTAACCGTGAGCCAGACATGTAGCTAATTTCAGAAACTTGAACAGTCTACACCTTTAGTATCAAATCTAAAGTTTGCATCATTCCACAAAACCTTTAGATGTAACACTCCTTAACCATTGGTGTGTTGTCTGTTCATCAAAAAAGAATATAGTCCTAGTCTCTCTTTCTTCTCTAATCTAAATAGAATGTACTCTCTGAGGAAAGGAGCCGTAAAGCTAGTGATTCTTAGCCTATGCTGTCCCTTTTCTCGACAAAGAGACATGATTGCTCATTTCTTTTGATGGCTAAGTTGAAGACTTTAAGGATCTCCTTGTATCAACCTTACCATGACCTTTAATATTTTTGTCAGACAACATACTAGAAAATTTAAGATAGCCTTAGTACTCTAATTAGGTTTATGAATTTCAAAGATTGCAGCTGATCTAACCAATACATGAAGGTCCCTATATGGTTAGTTTTGGCATGTAGTTGAGAGGCTCCAGCTGCCATTGGAAAATATGGATAATGGATTCTCATAGGGTATCCCGGTACATACTTATACGGGTGTGTAATGAAAAGAGACTGGATTCAGTTCTAGCTATCAAAGACGAATACACTCGTGGCCTAATTTTCTTCACGTAACAGAAGGTTTTATCTATTGTTTATATCAGCCCTATTTGATTACAACAAAGTTCTTGTTCCTTTTAATTTTCCCCTGCCTTCAGCTCCCACTAGCAATTACAGCTGGCTATACCTAACTTGCGTTATTTACTCAACCGAAAGAGAATTTTCCATGAGAGTTGAGTGACTTGCCAAAAAGAGGCATTTGCTTTCTTGCTTCCCGGGTGTAATTCATTTTCTATTTTAGCTTCTGAATTCACATGTTAACTCATCAATTTCCCTGTTGATATCCCTGGAAAGGAAGGGAATACTCCTTAACATATTTCTGGTGTGAACGTAGTATGTATATTCCACTTGTCAATTTGTTCTTGCAGTGTCCATTTATCAATGGTCTATAGCTGTACATCATATGCTAGTTGACAAAACATGACAGGTGGCATGTGTTCTAATGTTCCAACTTCAGAAAGAAGATTTTCCAGTTGACACTCATGTGAGTAGTTCTTGAAACTGAAACTTGTGCTACTTTCTCCTTCAAGTAGGAAACAGCCGTTACAGACTGAATCTCACTGTGTGCTATTGTAATAGGTATTTCGGATTACAAAGGCCCTTGGTTGGATTCCCATGAAAGCTGACAGGGAAAAGGCATATCTTCATCTCAACAAGAGGATACCTGATGAACTGAAATTTGATCTGAATTGTCTGCTTGTAACTCATGGGAAGCTCTGTGAGAGATGTGTCAGTAAACGAGGTACCATACAAACTGGAGGTCTTCGTACTTCTTGTCCTCTTGAATATGTCACCACTGTATCACCTGACAGAAAATAACTTTTGTACTTCTGTTTAATATGCTTTATCAATTTTCATCTTCTCATTATTAGTTTTTATGCGTGCTCTCTATAGCTTCTCTTCTTAGTTGCATCATGTTGTCCCTTTTGTGTTGGCATGCTTTAATATAAATTGGAATTATATGTTTGTTTATAACATTTTAAAATCCACTTTGGTATGAAATGGTTGGATGGCCGTTTTATGGTTTGCAGTAATCAATCCTTGTGAATAGAAACTTATGTAATGCCAAGTGTTTGATATCATATCAATCAACCGATCACCATGGATGCCTACCACAAGGGCCCTCATTCTATCAGGTTTCCTCATTTTATTTTAGATGTTGCAACTTGAATGGATGATGACTTGTCTGCTTTTATGGGCATACTTGTTATCTGAAATGACACATGGCTTGGTGGGAGTTATGCAAGAAAGCAGAACGTGATAAAGCAAGAAAGTTTGGGGGTGGGAGTCAATAGCCTATGGAACTTCTTTTTCGGAGGTCATCCACCTTCTTGGGGAAAAGAAAATCCACAACTTTGGTTGGAGATTTGGTGTAAGACAACGGTACTACTAAGAATCTGATAAACTTTTGAAATTGACTCCAATGATGCCAAGACGACTGTCCGTTTACATATATACTTTCTTGTTTATGGAAAATGATAAGAGATTGATGACTTGACACATCTTTCATCTTACTTTCATCTTAGCTTTTTTGCTATTTAAAGAAGATATGCTCTGATACGAAAAGACTGTAGTCTATCCGCTTGTATCATCACCCACTGCTAATACTCTTGTGGTGGCGCAATTAGGCTTCATCCTTTAAAACCATCTCCTTTTCTTATAACATGTTTTCCAATTACTGCAAGAATTTTCTTCTTTTTGTGTGAAATGCATTATCTAGGGCAATGACTAAAATATAGCCTCATGTATAGGTTTTATATCCAAACTAACTATCACAAAACTGGTGGCTTTGAGCAAGCTGAGCTGCTTTACATTTTGTTTTATGCGCATGGCACTCAATCTTTCTGTTTGAGAGCCACTGAATTACTTTTCTTGCTTGCTGAGAAGTAAAAAAGCAATGAGTCTAGTAAACCTTTGAAGTGGGAAGATTAGCTAATTTCATAATATCGGTACTAATTGAATCATCAATTGTATTTAATCATAATGTCTCTAAACTGACATTTTCTAGTGTGAAGTGATTATCCTTATGCACAAACACGAATTAGAGGCCCTCCATAGAAAATCATATAGGTAGATAGGAGATCGTGACATACGTCTTAGCTCAAAAAGCAGGCGGTAGTTGGAAAAGCAGGAGGCGACCCGTGTCCCTGCAAAAGCTTAAAGTTGGATGGTCATCAACCACATGTTTTAAGATTTGTGCTGGGAGACATGTGTCAAATCCTCCTACCTCTCTATATGATTTACGGAGGAGTCTCTATAGGATTTCTTTTTCTACTAACCCATATTTGAGCTGTGTGTGCGTGCGTGTGCACGCAGTTGTACACATGTTTGATATTTTCTTCCTCTTTGAGGAACATAGCTGACCTCGGAGCTTACTACTTTAGACCCATGCTTTAAGTCGAAGGCGACAGTTATTTTAATTACTTAATTAAACTACTTTCTATTAGTTGGCTGCAATTATAACAATTAAATACCTCTAATCAGCTGAATAGTTACGGAACTGAGCGGATGAATCTCTCCCTTTTGACCTTTAAAGATTGCAGCAATCTTCTATCATGCTACTCTTTATGCGGTGCAAATTGTATTAAAATATCAAGTGGAATACTAATGCCTGGTTATCTATTGTATATTATGTTATCTTAGACTGCTCTGCTTTCTGTTTTTATATACTTGTTAATTTTTCAAACAAAGTTGCTTTTTTTGTTTGTTTTTTACTGACATAACTTGTGTGATCTGACCTTTTTTATTCCCTTCGATTGACTCCTCGGCAATGTATATCTGTTGAGGTTATTATTTAACAATGTATTGGGTTACTTGAACCCAATATAAATAGTGGTCAGATGCACCCTTTAATTGAGCTGTAAGCTCCATAAGACATCAGAAATCCCTCTTATTATTTTGGAGGAATGGAGAAAGTTTCAGCAGAGCCAGTTAATAGCTCCCATAAAGGAGAAACAAAGAAGCTTCTTCGCTTGTTTGGCTTCAATTGATGTTGACTCAAAACAAGATAGAGAAGCCAGGGATTCTGCAGGCGATCTTGACTCAAAACAAGATAGAGAAGCCAGGGTTCTGCATGATGAGATCAAGAAGAAGAAGTATGCGGTTCTTCTGTTGAAGGAGTTTGCAAACTCTCAGGCCCTTGGAGGCCATCAAAATGCACACAAGAAGGAAAGAATGAAGAAGAAAAGATTAGAAGTGCAGGCAAGAAAGGCCAATGCCATCAATTGTTGCTATCTTCAACCTCTCATCAAAGCCATGGAAGCACCACTGCTGAATTCGCTGCTCCTCCTTCGTGGTTCTATGATTCTTCGTGATTACTGCAGGATGCCCGAGTTTGTTTTTTTGATGAAACTTATAATCGTGGAAGCTTCAAGAACAGTAATATCATCAGGAAACCTTTGCCTTTTACACCAATACAGAAGAATCTTAACGGGTTGGATATACCATTAGGGTTTAGTACGCAGAAAAATGCCTGTAACTCTTCTAGAAATGGTGTATGATCAATCTTTTCTTAGTTGCTGTTGCAGTGTCCATTTATCAATGGTCTATAGCTGTACATCATATGCTAGTTGACAAAACATGACAGGTGGCATGTGTTCTAATGTTCCAACTTCAGAAAGAAGATTTTCCAGTTGACACTCATGTGAGTAGTTCTTGAAACTGAAACTTGTGCTACTTTCTCCTTCAAGTAGGAAACAGCCGTTACAGACTGAATCTCACTGTGTGCTATTGTAATAGGTATTTCGATTACAAAGGCCCTTGGTTGGATTCCCATGAAAGCTGACAGGGAAAAGGCATATCTTCATCTCAACAAGAGGATACCTGATGAACTGAAATTTGATCTGAATTGTCTGCTTGTAACTCATGGGAAGCTCTGAGAGATGTGTCAGTAAACCAGGTACCATACAAACTGGAGGTCTTCGTACTTCTTGTCCTCTTGAATATGTCACCACTGTATCACCTGACAGAAAATAACTTTTGTACTTCTGTTTAATATGCTTTATCAATTTTCATCTTCTCATTATTAGTTTTTATGCGTGCTCTCTATAGCTTCTCTTCTTAGTTGCATCATGTTGTCCCTTTTGTGTTGGCATGCTTTAATATAAATTGGAATTATATGTTTGTTTATAACATTTTAAAATCCACTTTGGTATGAAATGGTTGGATGGCCGTTTTATGGTTTGCAGTAATCAATCCTTGTGAATAGAAACTTATGTAATGCCAAGTGTTTGATATCATATCAATCAACCGATCACCATGGATGCCTACCACAAGGGCCCTCATTCTATCAGGTTTCCTCATTTTATTTTAGATGTTGCAACTTGAATGGATGATGACTTGTCTGCTTTTATGGGCATACTTGTTATCTGAAATGACACATGGCTTGGTGGGAGTTATGCAAGAAAGCAGAACGTGATAAAGCAAGAAAGTTTGGGGGTGGGAGTCAATAGCCTATGGAACTTCTTTTTCGGAGGTCATCCACCTTCTTGGGGAAAAGAAAATCCACAACTTTGGTTGGAGATTTGGTGTAAGACAACGGTACTACTAAGAATCTGATAAACTTTTGAAATTGACTCCAATGATGCCAAGACGACTGTCCGTTTACATATATACTTTCTTGTTTATGGAAAATGATAAGAGATTGATGACTTGACACATCTTTCATCTTACTTTCATCTTAGCTTTTTTGCTATTTAAAGAAGATATGCTCTGATACGAAAAGACTGTAGTCTATCCGCTTGTATCATCACCCACTGCTAATACTCTTGTGGTGGCGCAATTAGGCTTCATCCTTTAAAACCATCTCCTTTTCTTATAACATGTTTTCCAATTACTGCAAGAATTTTCTTCTTTTGTGTGAAATGCATTATCTAGGGCAATGACTAAAATATAGCCTCATGTATAGGTTTTATATCCAAACTAACTATCACAAAACTGGTGGCTTTGAGCAAGCTGAGCTGCTTTACATTTTGTTTTATGCGCATGGCACTCAATCTTTCTGTTTGAGAGCCACTGAATTACTTTTCTTGCTTGCTGAGAAGTAAAAAAGCAATGAGTCTAGTAAACCTTTGAAGTGGGAAGATTAGCTAATTTCATAATATCGGTACTAATTGAATCATCAATTGTATTTAATCATAATGTCTCTAAACTGACATTTTCTAGTGTGAAGTGATTATCCTTATGCACAAACACGAATTAGAGGCCCTCCATAGAAAATCATATAGGTAGATAGGAGATCGTGACATACGTCTTAGCTCAAAAAGCAGGCGGTAGTTGGAAAAGCAGGAGGCGACCCGTGTCCCTGCAAAAGCTTAAAGTTGGATGGTCATCAACCACATGTTTTAAGATTTGTGCTGGGAGACATGTGTCAAATCCTCCTACCTCTCTATATGATTTACGGAGGAGTCTCTATAGGATTTCTTTTTCTACTAACCCATATTTGAGCTGTGTGTGCGTGCGTGTGCACGCAGTTGTACACATGTTTGATATTTTCTTCCTCTTTGAGGAACATAGCTGACCTCGGAGCTTACTACTTTAGACCCATGCTTTAAGTCGAAGGCGACAGTTATTTTAATTACTTAATTAAACTACTTTCTATTAGTTGGCTGCAATTATAACAATTAAATACCTCTAATCAGCTGAATAGTTACGGAACTGAGCGGATGAATCTCTCCCTTTTGACCTTTAAAGATTGCAGCAATCTTCTATCATGCTACTCTTTATGCGGTGCAAATTGTATTAAAATATCAAGTGGAATACTAATGCCTGGTTATCTATTGTATATTATGTTATCTTAGACTGCTCTGCTTTCTGTTTTTATATACTTGTTAATTTTTCAAACAAAGTTGCTTTTTTTGTTTGTTTTTTACTGACATAACTTGTGTGATCTGACCTTTTTTATTCCCTTCGATTGACTCCTCGGCAATGTATATCTGTTGAGGTTATTATTTAACAATGTATTGGGTTACTTGAACCCAATATAAATAGTGGTCAGATGCACCCTTTAATTGAGCTGTAAGCTCCATAAGACATCAGAAATCCCTCTTATTATTTTGGAGGAATGGAGAAAGTTTCAGCAGAGCCAGTTAATAGCTCCCATAAAGGAGAAACAAAGAAGCTTCTTCGCTTGTTTGGCTTCGAATTGGATGTTGACTCAAAACAAGATAGAGAAGCCAGGGATTCTGCAGGCGATCTTGACTCAAAACAAGATAGAGAAGCCAGGGGTTCTGCAGGCGATGAGATCGAAGAAAAGAAGTATGCGTGTCAGTTCTGCTTGAAGGAGTTTGCAAACTCTCAGGCCCTTGGAGGCCATCAAAATGCACACAAGAAGGAAAGAATGAAGAAGAAAAGATTAGAAGTGCAGGCAAGAAAGGCCAATGCCATCAATTGTTGCTATCTTCAACCTCTCATCAAAAGCCATGGAAGCACCACTGCTGAATTCGCTGCTCCTCCTTCGTGGTTCTATGATTCTTCGCATTACTGCAGGATGCCCGAGTTTGTTGTTTTTGATGAAACTTATAATCGTGGAAGCTTCAAGAACAGTAATATCATCAGGAAACCTTTGCCTTTTACACCAATACAGAAGAATCTTAACGGGTTGGATATACCATTAGGGTTTAGTACGCAGAAAAATGCCTGTAACTCTTCTAGAAATGGTGTATGATCAATCTTTTTCTTAGTTGCTGTTGCAGTCTATATTATGCTGTTGTGTAATAGGTGAGTCTGAAAAGTTCTGTACAAAGCCATTAATCATATGCATGCCCTATTAGGATTGTTTGTGTTTTCTTTTCATATATACTCTCAAAAAATGTTCTATAGTTCTTTGTGAACATTGAAGATCATAAAATTTTAGTTTTTTAAGTCAGGCTCATAAACTAAGCTCCCCTTATATTCTTGTTTACCTTGTGATGTTAAACTAAATTGGAAATTTCTAATTATTTTAAGAGCTTAGGTAGTTTTTAATCTAGCAAATCATGACGGTTCTTTAGGATTAAGAACTTTCTTTAAATACCAGGTTCTTTAGGATTAAGAACTTTCCTTAGATAGCAGGTTAACAGTTTGGATCAAAATTTCTCTTCTTATGCATTAATTATTACTGATGAAGACAATATAGTGTATATAACTATATCTAACAAAAATATTTATATATTGTAGATAACTATCTAACAAAAAATATTATGGGATCATATTTATTCCTGGGAGAAGTTTTGAAAAGCACCTGGAACTTTAAAACTTTGCAACTCCTGCATATAATGCATACGAGTATTGAAGACCAACTCTATAATAAGTTTATAACCAGCAATAGTTTTTTTGATAACCCGGTCCGGAATCAGGCCCAAGACCATGGAGGCCATATTAGAACCTCTGAACCGTCTGCATACTCAGTGATGAGTATAACCATCAATAGTGTGCTTGCTTATTTTACTAAACAAAAACACATCATGCCAATTTGATCATGTGTGTGATATAATATGTAGGAAAAAACAATGATGTGAGTGGCCCAATAATGAGAAGTATAAACTGGCATTTCTGGTTGAGGAACAGCTAGAGAAATGAAACTTGTTTCTCTCATCTATTCATATACGAAAGTAAGGCCTTAGGTTGCATTTGCAACTTGGCAACTTGTGGTTATTTTGGCTTTATTTTAGTTTTTTAATTTTCTTTCTTCTTCCTTTTTCAATCTATTTACTCATAAATTATAATTAATAAGTAATTAGCAAATTAACTTTTCATGTCTATCACCTTTGGTGAAATCCCTTCAAATTCTTTAACCTCACTCATTTGAATACCTCTTAATTTAGTAGCTCTTCTATACCTATTTATTCTATCAATTTCATGGATCATAAACTCATTCATATCCCATTACATAACCCTCCCTCTATTATGTATATCCATAATCTCATTTTCATTCAATAGGCCTGTATCAACATGTTTCATTTAGTTCTCTTTTTATTTCTATAGCAGAGAGAAGCTTTCTACATTTAGTTTCCTTTTTTATTTCTATGGTCGAGAGAAGCTTTCTACTCTTACCCATGAACACGATGGAGTTGAAAGTAAGTTGTCTCAAATTATCATATACATTCTTACTTGGGCAGTTTATTTCACTTTATTCTCTTTGTTCATTCTACTTTATCCCTCATTATGAATATAATTTATTTAATAAATTTAAATCATAATTCAAGTGCTAATGGCTAAAAGAAAATATTTTTAGTAAAAGGATTATCTTAACAATAAAATTTGTTGTTGTCCTTTTTAATATAAATAATTTTATTTGATATCATCTTCTTTTTGATAAAAAAATGTACCTCAAAAAAATCCTGCAGCATGTACGCATTGGCGCCAGCATTGCTACATATTCTCCATTCTAGATCCCTCTACTCCTATTCAGAATCTTATGAAACTTTATGAACCTGCCTCTGCCTACAGATGCAATCCATTGAGTCTGAGTTTTCTCCGTTGTGTGTCCTTATGCATGAAATGATCAGCTTTTCTATAGTCATGGCAATTAACCTTGCTCTTATCTATCGGTTTCCTCACCTTTTCGACTGGCTTCCTTTGTTTCAAAACTCATTCCGAAGATCTCATGGTGCACCAATTGTGTGTAGGCTCTCAGCCTTAGACAGCCTTAGACTTCTGGTGTTCAACTACCAAAGCCCAAATAAACCTGTTAGGTTTGAACACACCCCGGTTTTAGCCTCTAGTCTCACCTTCATTTGCACATCCCTGGATGTTATCGTATCTGAGACGTGTAATAATATTTCTTAGTCTTATCCTTCAGAGCAAAGGGGACAAATTTGAGCTTGATTGCATCCTCGTATAACTCTCTAATATTTATCATAAGACAAACTTCTTCAAACTCAAATATAAAAATATAAGCATCTTCAGACTCATTTTCTAAAATTTGGGAAGCATGTTTATGAAATGAGTTCTAAGCTCATAATTAGCTCCATTAAAATCTGGAAATCTACTGCAAGATGGAATTGCATTTCTAATAGGATGACACATATCCTGAAGAACGGGTGGATTAGGATTAGCCATTTCTTTTGGTTCAAATTCAACACGAACTAAATGTTTTATATTATCCATAATCCAAACTTGCATAAACCAAACAGAACTATTTTTTTATTTTTTTATAAAACTCAAGAAAAAGATCTAAAAATATTTTTTTGTGGAAATCTAAAAAGATCTGAAAGATTTTTGAAAAAGAAAAAGAAAGAGAAATGAACAATCTAACTATATAAAGCAAAAGACAAACCACTCAATCAATCACTCCTAATTTGTAGCGTTAAGCCTAAACTATACTAGACCAGTTCCTAACCAAAGACTCCTTCGGGCCATTTAAAATCCCAGTTCACTTAACATTTGGTTATGTAAGAGTAAGTCCAGAGGGGGCTCATTCTGAGCGTGCCTCAAGTGCCAATTAAGTAACCTTTTTTCTTGCGAGCGCTTTCGTCACTCTAATCTCTTTCCTCAGACACTAACCAAATCAAATAAAACTAGAATAGGTTCACCTCCCTCGGAATCTTTGTTTCCTATTGATCTCGAATCGTTAGGGGCCAATGTCTAATGAATTTTAACGGTTTGGATTTGTGTAGTGAGGAATTAAGTGATTTTTGGGCTTAAAGAAAAAGTGATGAAATTCCCCATCTTATCTTGATTGGGGTTTTTCCCCTTAAAAATATTTTCAAGTGTGTGCACAAATCAAAATACTCAACATCACGTTGGTATTTCCTACTAACTATATGCAAATGCAACCCTAAGAAAATAAAAGCAATCTACAAATGGATGCCTTAGGCAAGTTATTTCTGAACTTTTTTTAGGGTAAGAAAACAAAGGTGAAAAACATTTTGTTTGAATTTTTTATCTTCTTTAATATTATTATAAGTTAATGGTGGATTTTATTAGGTTCAGCAAGAAAGGAAAAATTTTATGGTTTTTAATTAATTAACCTAAATTGCTACTTTATGAGAAAACTAACAGATAAAAAAATAAAAGTGAAGAAAATTGTCTCTTCAGCAAAAAGCAAGCTTAGCCACCTCTTTCAAATCTTCTTCAATCCAACTTTCAGAATCCTACACAAATCAACAAACAGATCAAAGAACCTCAAAGAAGAAAATTTCAAAATAAATTAAAAGGACTTTTTTTTAAAAGACCGTTTTTGAAACTTTGTTAGCAAAATCGACCGTTTTTGGATTTAATTAGCAAAATTGACCTCTTTGGTCGATTTTACAAAATATAGTTTTTAAAATACGCGGTGTAATTAGTGTTAGCTAATCACATGCTAATTAAACTTTAAAAAATATAGGAGACTAATTAAATTTTATTAGGGTGTAATCAGGCACCACTAAATACACGGGACAAGTAGTCCCATGTCTTTTAAAGTTTTATTTTTCCAAAATTGACCACTTTTTGGCCAGTTGGCCAACAAGAGGTCAATTTTGCTAATTATATCAAAATTTGGTCAATTTTGCTAATAAAGTTTTAAAAAGAATTCTTTTTAAAAAATTCTCCTAAATTAAAATTAACTCCCTCCCCGGCAACATCACCAAAAACTTATTATATATGAAAATATGTGTGTTGCAAGTGCATAACTAAGTTATAGTATAGACAATATCAAACCAAAATGTGGGGGGAGGGGGAGGGGTTTTGAAATTTTTAATTGAAACTTTTCTTCTTGAAAGTTATTTGAAAAGACGCCAAAAACGTATTGTGCGTGAAAATATGTCTGTTGCAAGTGCACAACCAAGTTATAGTATAGAAAATATCAAACCAAAACGAGGGGGTTTTTGAAGTTTCTAAATTGAAATTTTTATTTTTGAAAGTTATTTGAAAAGTGGTTTTTTAATAAAAATGTGTTCAAAGAGGGGGTTTTGGATTTTGGTAAAATTGAGAATTGAACTGAAAAGAGGGGGAGAGGAGGGGGAAAGGAGAGAATAAAATACAAATAAAAAGACAAAATAGAAAAATAAAATAAAATAAAAAGAAAAATAAGAGAAAAAGGGGAAAGAAAATGGAGAGGTAAAAGAAGTAGAAATAAAATGCAAAAACTAAAAGAACTAAAAAAGAGGGAAAAGATAAGACCAACAAATGTAGGAAATAAAAGAGAGAGAGCAAGAGATTTAAACTAGGAGATTAGGATATATTTCACTGGACAACTATTTATTAGATCTAGAAATTACTCTCTTTTTTATTTATTTTTAGAATTAAAAAGTATAATCTATCAATCTAATTAAAGAAAGCATAGATTATCAAGATAGATTCTAAAATAAAATTAAAATTTATGCATAGATAATCAATTGAAAACAATAATCCTAGAATAGTAATAAGAATAGATTATGAAACCGCTTAAGAAAAATGTAACCTATCAAATTAGAATATTCTATCAACTATTATTTTAATTGATTAATCTCTACATAAATAATTAAGGCATAAAAGAGTGAAATTCTAATTCTAATAAATAAGTTATACTAGTTTGAAGGCATAGATTATCAAAATAGATTCTACATATGAAGTTAAAATTTATGCATATATAATCAATTGAAAACAATAATCCTCAAATAGTAATAAGGATAGATTATCAAACCACTTAAGGAAAGTATAACCTATCAAATTAGAATATTCTATCAACCATTACTTTAATTGATTAATCTCTACATAAATAATTAATGCATAAAAAGAGAAATTCTAATTCCAATAAATAAGTTAAACTAGTTTTTATTATCTTAATTATCCTAAGAATTTTAGCCACACATTTTATTAAATCCTAAATTATGAGCAAATAAAGAAAGCATGAATAAAAAGGCAAGAATAGAAACTAAATAAAAGCAAGAAAACTAACTAACTATACAAGTATTAAAATAAATCTACTCCTATATTAAGCAAGAAAAACTAAGTAAGCATGAAAATTAAACAAGCAAATCACAACATGAATTAAATCTAAACTATTTCCTAAACATACAATTCTAATTAAACAAGAAAATTTTAAAACTAGAAACTCACATTGTCGGGTTGACCCTTATATAGACCTATATTTCTTTAAGTCTCCACAAGAAAAAGAAAATTAAAAAGAGGAATTTTTTATTTTTATTGCAAAACTAAAGTTTATAATATTTGGAGGAAACTAAGGCCTTGTTTGGTTTGGCAGAAGTCTGAGGAAGTAGGAAATAGATAAACTAAATAACTTATAAATTTATGAAGTAGGAAGCAAGGAAGTAATATTTTTTTATTTATTCTATTTTTTTTGAAGTAGTAGAAATAGTATCGCTTATTATTCATCCTCTTTTTATTTTATTTTATTTGGGTAGCAATGAAAAATTATTAGAAAGTAACTAATATAGGAAATATTAATATTTATTTTCTAATTAATACACATTTCACCTACTTCCGGGCTACTTTCGAGCCTTGAGGAGTGGAAAAATATTTAGGAAGTAGGGATGATATATAGGCGCCACATCAGCGTTTAAGGAAGTATTGGAAGTAGGTCTTTCAGAGAAATAAATATATTTTTTTGCTCACAAGTAGCATCTACTTCCTTGATTTCAGCTACTTCATAATTACTTCCATACAAACAAACATGCCTTAGAAGAAGCCTCTCCTATCCTAAAAGAGGATTTAAAAAATTTTACACATCCCTCACCCTCACTCCCTACCCTTATTTATAGATTACATAAACCAATATGAGCCCTTGGATCAAACTTGTTCCATAAGTAACACAATTTCAGACTTTGATATGTTTTTCCTGTCTGTTGGCTGGATATCAATACCTATATCGATATTGGTATCGAACAAGTATCGATATTGGTATCAATAGTAGTATCGATAGTAGTATAGATACCTAGTTTCCTATCGTAATTTTTGCTAAAATTCTCTTGGGCTCTATTAAGCTAGACTTCTCTTGGCTCCTTTTAGACTTCAATTAGAGTTCTTTTGGACTTGAGCTAATCTTCATTTGAGCTTTTATTTATTTTCTTTATTTTTCCTATAAAATAAGACAAACACATAATATTATTTATTTATTTGCGTGAAACTTATCCAAAACGGTGGTATGAAAATGCAATAAAATATTGTAATCACCAAAAAAGAAATGGGAGAGGGGTTCCTTAAATAAGAATTAGAGACCCCCTTATATATCACTGTCATGATGGTGATGGTGGTCGAAAATGATGGAGGCTGCAATGGTGGTGATGGTGGTCGACGATGATGGAGGCGGTGATGGCGGTGAGGACAATGATGAAGCGCTTTTTTTGAACCTATTTAATGGAGTTTGTCATTCTGGTGGTGTCAAAACAAATACGCGTGAATACGAATGGCCATAATGGGTGTTGAATTCGTATCACTACGGCCAGGCTTAAGTTCCTTTCTAGGTTGTATCAGTAATAAACCGTACAACTGTAGGGAGTGAGAATGCTAGCCAAATGAACTGACAGTACCCTATTCCAAACTTGCAGCACTAGTACCACAAGCAGTGAAACCACCAAAATATGGATATTCTTGCTTACAAAGAAATTCGGCCAATGCTGGCAGTACCATAGGAAGAGAAATAAAAGCTCATGGCACAATTACCACAAGCAAATAGAATTCTTATGCTAGCAATTTCATAGGAAGGGGAACAAAAACCCGTGGCGCTATTACCACGAGCACACAAATTTCCTATGCTGGCAATACTATAGGAAAGGAAAGGAAAGAGTGTGGCGCCATTACAAGCACTCAATAGGAAGAGTATAGTGGCAGCTCTATACTGGGAATTTTTGAAATTTCCTGTACGTGTTGGCGATTTCTCAAGAGATCCTATGATGTTGACGATGTATCAGGATATGTGTCCGTGTTGACCGTTCCTCAAGAGTACTCCATGTTGAATGTTCCTTAAGAATTTTTTGTGAAGGTAATTTCTAGTGGAAGGGAGAGTGCAGTTTAGACTCATAACCGATCAATTTAGGCACATAAGGATTTAGAACTTTCCACAGTTTAGGCTCATAAGGAGTTGGAGCTTTCTTTTGGTACCACTAAGGGGGCGTTTGGTTGTTTGCAACTATAGTTGCAATGCAAGTGTCACTTGCATGCAACTGAGACGTTGCAACTGGACAAATTTAACCCAGTTGCATGCAACTGGAGTCGCAACCACTCCAGTTGCAAGCTACCAAACGCCCCCTAAGCGTAGTATCGCTCAAGGAATTTTGCATTGATAGGAGGAGGTGAATAGTCTCCGTATGGTGTGATAATCTTGGCTACCCAGTAAAACTATCCCCACCGTGACATTTGATGTTCGATCAATCCATCCTCCATCACAATTAACTTTGATTATTCCTCGTTCCGGTGACACTCCAATTGCTTATTCCCCTAAGACCTTGGAGCGCACTTGTGTACATTTTCATTTGCTTCCTGATATTCCATTATGTACTTAGTCGCATGAGGGTGAAACATTCTTTGAATTTGGAGCAATATTTTTCAGTAGGCATTGATTCCGGAAATGCCATATTCGCCACACCATCACGAAAATCAGTTCCAATTCTTCCTTTGTATGCCTTTTTGCCCGGTCACCCACTGCTACTTTAAGATCCTGCACCCCATCCAGGCATAGGAGATGCTTCCCATGCACGTCTCAACCAGACGGAAATTTCTTGCCTACTCATGGAGCACCAAGGTGGCATGCTCCAGTTCAATTACAAAGCGACACGTGGCACTAAATTAAATTCCAACTATGGGGCTTTACCACTTAATGCCCACACGTAACTTTATTAGCATGGTTGAAATTTAATTTAGTGCTAAAGCCCTATAGTTAGAATTTAATTTAGTACCACGTGTCGCTTTGTAATTGAACTGGAGCATGTCACCTTGGTGCTCCATGAGTAGACAAGAAATTTCCCAACCAGACACACAGTTGTCATCCAACGCCATGCCACGTCTTCGTAATTCAATGCTACAATTCTCCACTAGCTTATTATAGGGTTGAATATAGCCCAAAATTAACTTTGGGCGATTATCACATAAATCGCCATAACTCTAAAAATACCAAGAAACTCCCTTTGAGTTGATATTAGAAAACTCGATCCCTTTAGCCTTGAGATTTTATCTAGAAAACCGCCTTTAATTTTAAGATTTTATTAGAAAACCCCTATAATAGCATTAACTGCAATGTTCACTAGGTAAAATATCCCCGTGCATAATTTTACCCATCCACGTCAAAACTGCAGTTAGCACTGTTAGCGGAGTTTTCTGATAATATCTTAAAGGTAATTAAAGGGCCTTTCTGATAACCCCTAACTTAAAAGGGGATTTCCTTTTGATATTATAAAAGTTAACGGGGTTGTCTGGTAATCGTTCAAAGTTAAGGGGGGTTTTCTGAAATTTAGTCTTTATTATATATTGTGACTAGTAATACATAAAACAGCTCAGGTGTTAACCAAAAGCGCGCCGTTCGTACAAGTTTTAATCTGAGCAACAACCTCACGCACATAATAATCCTGGAAAGAGGGAGCCATTCCCTATTGTTTGTTTAAATAACAAAGCTGATGGATATACAACAATATCAAAAAATTGGCAGGCAGGCATCATAAAGCGTCATCCACTGAGTAAACATAATCCTTGAAAGTTAACTCTTATCAAGGGAGGAAAGAATCAATATGCTATTTGATCACAAAATCTAGAACACACCCGCTCTCGCACATAAATATTACATTCTCCAGCTATCCCGGCAAAACTAATTTCAAAAGGATATCACAAAATTCTGTGAATTTGATCCAACCATTCAAGAGCTACATTGCCTTCTTCCGAGCGAAGCGTTGAAGAGACTTCGGCAACTGCTCAGCCGCCTCCGCAATTCTCTGCTTCTTCAGCGCCCGCTCCTCCCCCTCTTGCTTATCCAAAACCGACCTCTTCGCCCTAAGCACCTCCTCCTCTTTCTTCCTCGCGATTTTACTCGGCTTACTCCTCCCCTTCGTCTTATTCTTCACCGGCTTACTCTTCGCTTCCTCAATAGCCACCTCCATCTCTTCCTCCAACTTCTTTTTACTCGGTTTCTCTCTAGTTCTTGTTGGCTTCACCGTCCCAATCTTACTCGGATCCAACATAATCGTCTCAGGCTGAAGCTTATCCAAGAGAGAATGCACCTCTTTCTCTCTCCTCTGTTTCTTCGTCTCATAAGGATTCGCCACCCAAGAATCAAAATTAGGTTCACCTGCTCCCGGAACAAGAATCGACGAAATACCCATTGAATGTCCAATCCCCAAAAGATCCTCATAAGGTTGAAAACAGACTTTTCCAACCTGATAACCCTTCACCATCGAATGACTCATATATTTCCCATACTCCTGATCCCCGAAAGAATCTTTCCATATGTGAACCTGAGATCCACTGGCCATTGCGAGCAACCCCTTCTGACTGAAATCAAGGGTTAGGGCGCGGCCACCATAAGTACGAAGACACTCAAACTTTCGGAGGTCCCACAGTTTTATTGTGTGGTCGACGTCGGCGGTGGCCATGAGGTGGCCATTAAAGTGGAAGGCGACGGCGGCGACTGGACTTTTGTGGCATAGCATTGTGACTAGGGGTTTCGTGCTCATGGGCTTCCACATTGTGACATTGCCATTGATGTGTCCAAGGCTGATCACAGCGTTATAGGGGTTTATACGCATCACTTCAGTTCGGACAGCCTTGTAGTTGCCTACCATGGTGCCTGTGCTGATGTCTTGGTAGTGAAGCTGACCAAATTTGTTGATGGATGCTAAGAGGAAGTGCTTGTCTAAGTATTGGAGCTTTCGTGGTGGACCATGATCCTGGAGGGAAACGGAGGTTAGAATCATACATACCTAACTGTGGAGAAGAATTTCTGCTAATATGCAAAGATAATTAACTCTTGTGGTTTTTAAAAATGGAGTACTTCTGAAATACTAGTTGAATTCCTAATTTTACTCTAAAATTAGTGCAAACTAAAAGGCTGAAGGGTAGCTTATGATTCGCCTGGTTACATATTTAGAATGGACCAAACTATATTTGGGATTAATTCAATACTAAAAGTACTAAGTGAAGCTATCCCATATTTGCGGCCACCTAAGAGAATGTTATTTAATGCTCTACCCATATCACCTAGTAGACGATATTTCTTCCACACCTTTTCTTTTTATTCACTTTAATCAAGTCAGAAGTTCTATAAATTACAAATACTCCATGTTCTGATGTAAAAAAGTTTGCTAGGTATTTTAGGTATAGTCTGTTTTACTCTACTCTTTACTTCTTCATTTACATTATTCTTGATTTTTAACATTTATGATAACCAGAACCTAACATCAGGTCAAATCCAAATACAAGAAATCTCTCCAATTCCATTTAACTCTCGTTATCTGTTGATTCAACACCTGAAATTTCTCTTAATATAAACAGAAAAAGTTGAATAGCATTATGAAAAAATCACCATTTATTGAGTTTAGTAATCTAATATAAAAATGATGAGAATTGAAGAAATTTAAGTCGATAAGCTATTACCAATTTCAAAGCCTCATATAAGCCAACAAAGTGCTCACCTTGAGACAGTGGATTTCTGTACCATGCCGGTTATAGATATAGGGATACCTGCCAATACAAAGAAAGCCTTTTGTGAGTCATAATCACATTGGCGAGGTTCAAAGCTAGTCTCCCAGAAGAAAGTACATGTTGTACTCTCTGACTTAGCAAAGGATAGACACAATGCTTCATCCTCGCGATGAGCAGTATAAGCAGAAATTTTGTAAAGAAATGAAATTGTGATATATTTTTTACTAAAAAGTGAACTACAGAAGCCAGATGACATCTCAGTACTATCTCTTGCACTAAATTTGATTAAAAATCACATAGTAAGTTATATGAATCATTGAGGGTCTACCGCTAACTGGAATCAAGAATTGTATAATATAATGCACATTGCTCTAGCAGCAGACACTCTTTCTAAAGAAGACTTCTGAAATAGAATTCTTCAACGTTAAAGTTTAAACATAAGGAAATAATTTTTCAGCTGTTCACATCCTGATCCAACAGGATTGGCTCATGTAGCAGGCATCTAACTTCATATATCTTTTATTCTTCTTCAAAAAGGAGGCCTTCCAGTTTTTTTATTTTATTCTGTTTGCTTGTTTAATAACTGTGTAATTGCTCCTTCATAAATCAGAAATATCACATGTCAAAAACAAGTATCTCCAATATGACCTACAATTGAGTATTCCACACACAAAAGGATACAAAGCAATAGGATATATTCTTACTGATATTGTATACCAACATCTCAAACCAAGTCCATAAAAAAGTTTAATTTTATCCTGTAAACATGTATCCGTAGTGATTGATTCTGCATCTAAATGAAAGGTATCAGCATTTCATTACGTCTAAAATTATATGCATTCTTCTAAGTTCTATCTGTAAGCTTAATTGGGAAAAAAACAATAAAAAAGAGCAGAGCACTGGAATGGATACAAAATTTTTCCCAATAACTGGGCTCAAATATATGTTGAGAGATTACTTTTTCTGAGCGACTGCAAAAAATTGCTCATTTTGTAAGAACACCACATCCCTGACAGTTTCTCTAACCTGAAAAGAAAGGAATATACTGCATGAAGAACAATTGAAGATGCATAAAAAAAGAAATAATAAAATAATCAGTTAAAGATGTACGTTCAACAGGTATGATGGAATAATTAATTTAACAAAGGAAATTATCTCTTAGAAGACTCCTTCATATTACACTTCAGTAAAGTTACAAAAAAAATTATTCAGAGACTTTTCCCTCTTTCTCCAGCGACGCCATTTTTAGCTGCGCATTTGTAGAATAAACAAAATTTAGGAGATTCCACTTTAATTAATCATTAAAGGGAGCTGATGTTACGCTATTGAAATGAACCTAAGCCAAGCTCTCACTGAATCATAAGTTGAAAGAAAATTGAATTTGGTGAAAATCATCCAACATAAACAAAAAGACTGATTTGTATTATTTGAGTAGAAAAATCCTGCTGTAATAGAAAAATATTAACTGCTCAAGCAAAATTTGTCCAAATGGAACCTGTGTCAAGCCTCTAAGTGCCTATGAGAACATAATAAGTCAAAAAATCCAATCTATCATCTACTGCATAACCCATTTGTTGCAAGTACTATCTGTAGACCTGGTTTCTAGATGAGATGTGAACCTGTATGTTGGATCTATGTCATGAGTTGCATGATTCTTTAAGCTGCAGTACGTTAACAATGATAGATTACAGGAGAAGGGGCTAACTGTCATGCCAGCGAAAGTCAACAATTTATACATATATAAATGAATTCCCCTGATTTGCACCTAGAACTGACCAACAATCATGTAACTATAACAATAAAAAGATGAATATGGAGTTACACATTTAGGCACACAACTTTTTTCAAGAGATCATAAGTCAGAGATGATAACATAACAAACCTGAAACTCCTTAATTATATCCATCGTTATCATATCAATCATTGCCAGGTGACCCTTGCGCCCTCCCATCATCATGTAACGACCACTCGTTGTGTATCCGAGTGTATATGATCCTAACTCTGCACATTTATAAGAAATTATCATGAATCCATGTAAAAAAGAAAAGAAAAAAAACTTCAATCATGCAGTTACAGTGACAAATAAAACTATAAGAAAATGGATATCATTTAACAAGATGGTATATAGAAGAGCTTTGGGCCCAATCAGGAACTTATTAAGTCAAGATTGAAATACTTATAAAACTACAAGGAAAAAAAATGTAAAACCATTTCAAAGCATGACACCAGTTGCATATTGCTGAAACAAATAGTTGATCAATTATGTTTACCCGGCAAAATCACATCAAATGGCTTTCTAGAACTATTAATATCTACTTCTTGAAGTATATCCTCTTGCTTGATCCTCCATGTCTTCTCTAAACCTTCAGCCTCCAGGTAGCCTTCCTCACAAGGCATAAGCCACTAAAAAAAATCCGAAAATGTCAAGCCTAAACATAACTCGCAGCAATTGCATCCTTGAACAATAAAAGAGTTCACCGAAAACAAAATTGATAACAATAGCATACCAGCCTTCATCAACAGACATATTTTACATCACAAAGACAGGATGCTCATGTTTCTAGGACATGTAAAAAGCACTTTAATACATAAGAAGCACTTAGACACAGTCACACGATAGTAGCAGATAGTATCATCACCTAGAAAGCACAGAAATATGACAAATTGATGATTCATCTAGCAGTGAGGAAAATACAGCAATCACAATTTATAATGAATAACAGTATCATCTAATTGTTATTAGCTGGTAACTGGAGACACCATATTTGAGCGCTAACTTGTGGTTTATGCATGAATCCAGGCTACTTTTGATACACAAATCACTAGGTATACACTATAAGTTTGCAATCAAGATATTACAGACTGGTAACTGGAGGCATCATATTTGAGTGCTAACTTGTGGTTTATGCAAAAATCCAGGCTACTTTTGCCTTTTGGTACACAAATCACTAGGTATACACTCTAAGTTTGCAATCAAGATATTAATTTTCAAATACAAATGACAAAAAGTCTGCGAGTATAAGCTCTTTAGAGGTAGCTTTTAAGTCATGAACAAACAATGCAACACCAATATATTACAAAATGCAAACAGTCTAAAAATGGCTGTAGTTGAACAAGCATAAATCAAAAGGAAACAAAATCCTCGTGTAGCTGGGACTCATAGGAAGCACTCATACACAAAACAACAATAACACAAGTTTATCTCAAAGGAAGCACATGGCTGTGCAGTAATTTAATAAAATTTTGGATTAAGAGCTTGGAAGAAGCATACAAGTGAAGCCAATATAACAATAATGAAGAATAGTCAGAACTGTCCGGGTTGTTTGATCAAGCACAACAAAGAAATGAAAAGTTTCCAATAAAAGGTACAGGCACATCTATACAGTTGACCGTAGAAAAAGTAATAGGAGTAACTATAGAAGAATTCATGCAGGCAATCTAGATAACAATGTTTCTTGATTAACGTTATGATTGTTCTAAGCATATTAAATCATTTATTCAACTACCAACCCAAGTATCAACTTCTACGTTATATCTTAACCACTTCAAGCATGTCGGCTATCGTCAGTGTTTTTAGTGCTAGTAATTACTAAGATGACTCAAACTACGACTTCTACGAGGGTACATTGTGAAAATTGTTGTCAATCAATTTAACATTGAAATACGATAAGTTCCGACATGCAAAACTAGAGCATGAAGCTGAACCTTTTCGGCCTTAGCCGCAGCTTTGGCAGACTCCCCATATCGCTTTTCTTTAACAGCAAGTTGTCCTTTCAACTTCTTATCTTGTAGAAGCTGAAAAATAAAAGGATATAAGATATCGGTCAAATAATTTTGAAAAAGAAATTTATTCATAAACTAAACAGAAAAAAAAACAAACCTCCAGATTAGCTCCATCTCCACGGAGATATTTTTTGGCTTTCAATTCCAATTCATCAGAGACATCCTGCACATTTCCTGACAATAAATCAGACATATCTAAATGCATATTAAAAAACGAACTGACAAGAAAATTATCTCCTTTCACTAAAAATACACAATGCTCGATACACAAAAATAGAAAAAAAAAAAAGGAAAGAATCAAACATTAAACCACTAAATTATTAGCAAAATACAAACTTTTTGAGAACAAGAGAAATCTCAGACCTGAACAAAGTTACCCTCTTTAGCCCCCATCTAAACAATCAATCAAAAATAGAAACAATAAGAAAACATTAAACAAAGAGGAAACCCCAGATAATTGCTTTAGCTGCTCTTACCGTAAGAAGTAAACCCTAGAATTGAACGAAGAGATCAAATTCTCTTCGCACCGAGATTATTAAGATTGAGGTGGGGCTCCGGCGACCGAGAAGGCGGCGGGTAGGGTTTTAAGAGAGAGGAACGTTTGCAGGTTTTAAGCGGCTGTTTGGTTGTTTAGGAGGTGTTTGGTTCACGGAAAACTCAATTATAGGAAATGTTTTCCATCCATTTTTATAGGAAATATTTACCATCAATTAAAACTTTGAGAAGTTAAAAAGTATAAAAAAAAAAAATTCTTGTGTTTGGTTTAAAATAAGAAAATGGACATTGTATTTTTTAAGAAACTAGTTTTTCTGCACGTGTAATGCACGTGGTTAAGTATCAAAATTATTTATTTTTGGTTTATTTAATTTTTGAATTCAAATCAGAAATTAGACTATTAGATTTACTATAATTTTATTTAAACATTATAAAAAATCGATGAAATAAACTTTTGTGCTAAACTGGGATCAATAGACTTAACTGATTTCTTAATTGATTCCTAGGAAAAGATATCAATTGACATAATAATATCTTCTGAGAATAGTAAAAGAAAATAAGTTAAATTGATACTACATGTCATATTACAAACTCTATTAATCACAAGCTATAATATGGAGTCAAGCGTGAATAAGTACAATATTATTATGAACTATAGTTCAAGCAATAAAGAAACCACGTTTATTCTTGCATTGAAAGCAGAATTGCACATCACTTTAGGAGATTATAAGCTCATATTTTATAATAAACAATCTCAAAAGTAAACTTAAACAAAAAGAAGTACAACAAACATGATATATATATATATATATATATATATATATATATATATATATATATATATATATATATATATATATATATATATATATATATATATATATATATATATATATATATGAGATCTTAGCCTACATCATTTGGACTTAAAATAAAAAAGATAAAAACTAAATATTAATGGTGACTATAATATAATTTTATATGATAAAAGCAATCATATAAGCATATAAAAATACTAAAAATTTTGTATGAAAATCCTTCTAAAATTCCTAATTTTACTCGAAAATTAAGTTATAATATAAATTATTAAAAAATATTATCATTTATTCTTTTTGTTTTATATTTTAATTGAGCCGAGATCAAATGGCAAATTTTAGTTAGGTTTAATTAGTTTGAACTCCCTGTGGCACTTCCCCCGTACTCCTTGAACTTGCAGAAAGTTGCAAATGCATTTGCCAACTATTGGCAACTAACATGTGGACGAAGGGCTTGTCACCAAAAGGTCAAACTCCATTATTTATTATTATTATTATTTATTATTATTTTCATTATTATTTTATTTTAATTTTTTCGAGGATGTTTTTTTGAGGTTTTTTTCCCTTTTTTATTTATTTTTTTATTATGTTCAAAATTAAGTAAGAACAACTCTATATCATATGGAAAATAATAGAGATCTAAAACTTATTACTATCAAAATAACAAAGGCACATACCTGTTGAAGGAGATGAAAGTGTTGTGAAAATTGTTGCAATTTCTTGATTTGAAAAAAAGATCAACATACAATACAATTAATTACTTTAAAATAATATAATCTAATCTAACAAGAAGAAAATAACAAAGACACATACCGTTGAAGGAGACGAAAGTGCTATGGAAATTATTGTAATTTCTTGGCTTATATATATTGGTATGTGGTGTTGCATGTGAGAGGATAACAATTATAAATAGAGTTCTATTTAAATAATAATCGATAATTTCTTAAACTTTGAAATTTAATACTACGTGATAATAGAATCGGACTTTTCATTGGCATACGCTTAATAGGTTGATTGATGCTAATAGTTGGTATTTTTGTTTCGATTTTCTATACACTAAAAAGGAAGCACATGAATTAATAGGATAAGGATTCCCAAGTAGTTAGGATACCTATGAGTGCTTAATTAAATTGATAACCTTATCTCTTTACATTTTCATTAGCATACGCTTAATTTGATGCTAATAGTTGGTATTTTTGTTTCTGATTTTATATACGCGAAAAAGGAAGCACATGAATTAATACGATAAGGATTCCCAAGTAGTTAGGATGCCTATGAGTGCTTAATTAAATTGATAACCTTATCCCTCTATATCTCTCAGCCAATGAAAATTCAATAACAAACCCAACTCTTTGGATATCTATCTTAAGGGCATTTTTGTCTACGAAAGATTTTCCTGAACTCGTGCTTTTAAAGGGAGTATGATATCAAGTTTTCATTTTCTTTTATTTGGTTGCATATGAAAAATTTTTAGAAAATTGCCAACAACCTTATTTATGACTTTACAATGGCTATATTAACGGCTAGACATTCAAAGGTCAGTTTTTAAAAACCAAATTACCCCACCAACATCATGAAAAAACTCGATTGCAATCAAATTTCACCTTGTACTGATACATAAACCCCTAGCCAGCAACAAATATTTATCTTTTCTAATGCCAAAGGAACAAACAAAAATCACTGATCAGATGATCCACTGATATTGAAGGCTCTAACTAATTTCTTACGGATCTAACAGTGACTCAGATCAAATCTAGTAAATTTCGATCACCTAGGGAGAGGGAGAGGGAGAGGGAGAGAACTGAGCGAGTACCTCGAGCTCGGCGGACTTCATGGCGATGGAGATGCAGACGAGGAAGATGCCGAACATGGTGACGGCGGTGTTGCGCTTCCAGTGCTTGGGCCTGCAGTAGGGCCCACCCCGTCATGCTCCATACCATCGCCCTAAAATCTCCTCCTCCGTGATCTCCTCCCATTCCCCCTCTTTTTCTTCTTCCTCTTCTTCTTCGGTGATGGAATAATTTGTGCCCTAAATCGATTCTTGATTTGGGGAGCAGAGGAATAGATCGGAAAAGGTAACTTAGGGACGAAAGCAGGAGTGGAAGCGGGAGCGGGAGAGCTGGAGGAAGAGGAAAGGGAAAACGAGAGAGCGAGAGAGCGTGAGGAGGGCGGGAGATCGAGCGAGCGAGCGGGATGGCTGAGCCCTAGGTTTTCCGCCGAAAGTTTTGGGCAAGAAATGGGTTCGGGGTTGGGAAAATGGGAATGGGTACGGGTTTAATATTTTAATAATGCATGTGTCAGTTTTCAGCCCCATTTCCTCTCAAAATGGGAGGAAGTTATTTTACTACAATATTGTACTTTTTAAGAAATATTTTTCATAAATGTTGAGTGAACCAAACACATGAAAACTGAATTATAGAAAAACTTTTATTTACGAAATTGTTATTTCTCAAAAAGTTTTCCTAAAAGTAGTGAACCAAACACCCCCTTAGATGAATGTGGGTGTTTATGACACCCAAATCCACCTCATAACTTTTCAATTGAGTGTTTACATTGTTTGGATTGTTTTGGTCCTTTTAGATCGTATCATATAATTTTATAAATTGATAGTTATGTGGACCCCATTCAAATATTAATTTTACCAATGGTAAGATTACATCCATTAAACAGAAAAGAAAAATCCAATAAACACTATTTATCTCACAACTAGTAAATAAAGCAAGAAATTAAGAGCATAACCAACTAATATTAAAGCGAGAAATTAGTAAGCACAGCCATGTAATATTTTGGTATTTCAAGCAAAAAATAATATTTTATCTTTATATTTCTCGGTTCTTTTATTTCTCCTAAGCTTCTCTATTAAAATTAATATATAAATAAAACAAACGAGAAAAACTTATCATGTGGGAAGTGTTTGCATCACTGTATATTAACATGAATTTTATAGTAAAGCATGATCTATCAAAATATACAGATTTAGATGATACTTTTTCTTGGATTTTCAAATTTAAATGGTACTTAGAGATAACTTAACAGATGGCTTAGAATAATAAAAGGTAACCATAAGGGCTTATCATTAGCTTTGTAACTTGTAGAACATGCACAAAAACATGCACAAGACAGTTTGGGTTGATGTGTCGACTACTAGGCATTGTAGTCGACTAATCTACAGGCATTAGTCGACTAATATGAGTTGTAGTCGACTAATCTACAGGCATTAGTCGACTAATATGAGTTGTAGTCGACTAATATGAGCCGTAGTCGACTAATATGAGTTGTAGTCGACTAATATGAGTTGTAGTCGACTAATATGAGCCGTAGTCGACTAATATGAGTTGTAGTCGACTAATCTACAGGCATTAGTCGACTAATATGAGCCGTAGTCGACTAATCAAGCGATTCAAAACGGTCCGATTAGGAATTGGTTTTAAACCCAATTCGCTTAGAGGTTATAAATAACCCCTAACCCGATTGTTAGGGTAAGTTTCAAGCACGTTTTGGAGCGACCTTTGAGAGAGTTTGGTGCATCTTTGGAGAGGAGATCTTTGGAGAGATTGAGAGGTTTGTTTTAGGGTTTCTTTGTGAGAACTTGTAATCCTAATTTGTATTCTCTCTTTCTATTAGTGAAAATCCCTCCTTACCCCCGTGGACGTAGGCAACTTGCCAACCACGTAAATCTCGTGTCTTTACTCTTTTATTGTGTTTTTGCCCGGCTTTTTCTGCTTGTGGTGGTTTCTCTCGACGGTTCATGGTCCGCTACCAACAATTGGTATCGAGCTATTGTTCGATTGGAAGTGGTGTAATTTCTAATTTGAGGGGTGTTCGGTGATTCCCGAGAAGCGGATTCACGAAGACAAGCAGAGGATGGCGTCAACGATGATCGGTCGAAGTTTTGGGCAAGAAATGGGTTCGGGTTGGGAAAATGGGAATGGGTACGGTTTAATATTTTAATAATGCATGTGTCACAGCCCCATTTCCTCTCAAAATGGGAGGAAGTTATTTTACTACAATATTGTACTTTTAAGAAATATTTTTCATAAATGTTGAGTGAACCAAACACATGAAAATCGAATTATAGAAAAACTTTTATTCTGAAATTGTTATTTCTCAAAAGTTTTCCTAAAAGTAGTGAACCAAACACCCCTTAGATGAATGTGGGTGTTTATGACACCCAAATCCACCTCATAACTTTTCAATTGAGTGTTTACATTGTTTGGATTGTTTTGGTCCTTTTAGATCGTATCATATAATTTTATAAATTGATAGTTATGTGGACCCCATTCAAATATTAATTTTACCAATGGTAAGATTACATCCATTAAACAGAAAAGAAAAATCCAATAAACACTATTTATCTCACAACTAGTAAATAAAGCAAGAAATTAAGAGCATAACCAACTAATATTAAAGCGAGAAATTAGTAAGCACAGCCATGTAATATTTTGGTATTTCAAGCAAAAAATAATATTTTATCTTTATATTTCTCGGTTCTTTTATTTCTCCTAAGCTTCTATTAAAATTAATATATAAATAAAACAAACGAGAAAAACTTATCATGTGGGAAGTGTTTGCATCACTGTATATTAACATGAATTTTATAGTAAAGCATGATCTATCAAAATATACAGATTTAGATGATACTTTTTCTTGGATTTTCAAATTTAAATGGTACTTAGAGATAACTTAACAGATGGCTTAGAATAATAAAAGGTAACCATAAGGGCTTATCATTAGCTTTGTAACTTGTAGAACATGCACAAAACATGCACAAGACGCTGAGTTCAAGAGTCTAATTACTAGGCATTGTAGTCGACTCACCGTGAAAGCGCATGCAAAGCAAGTTTTCTGCCGAACCGAGTAGTCGACTAATATGAGTTGTAGTCGACTACACCGTAAACCACGAAAGGTGTGTTTCTCGTTGGTCCGAGTAGTCGACTAACTGCATTGTAGTCGACTAATCTGATGCATTAGTCGACTAATATGAGCCGTAGTCGACTAATCAGGCATTCAAAACGGTCTGATTAGGAATTGGTTTTAAACCCAATTCGCTTAGAGGTTATAAATAACCCCTAACCCGATTGTTAGGTAAGTTTCAAGCACGCTTTGGAGCACCTTTGAGAGGGTTTAGTGCATCTTTGGAGAGGAGATCTTTGGAGAGATTGAGAGGTTTGTTTTTAGGGTTTCTTTGTGAGAACTTGTAATCCTAATTTGTATTCTCTCTTTCTATTAGTGAAAATCCCCCCTCCTTACCCCGTGGACGTAGGCAACTTGCCGAACCACGTAAATCTCGTGTCTTTACTCTTTATTGTGTTTTTGCCTGGGCTTTTCTGTTTGTGGTGGTTTCTCTCGACGGTTCATGGTCCGCTACCAACAATTGGTATCGAGCTATTGTTCAGATTGGAAGTGGTGTAATTTCTAATTTGAGGGGTGTTCGTGATTCCGAGAGAAGCGGATTCACGAAGACAAACAGAGGATGGCCAACCAAGAGATCACCAAAGTGGGAAAATTCGAGATTGAAAGGTTCAATGGAAAACGACTTTTCTTATTGGAGGATGCGATGAAAAACTTTCTAATTTCGCAAAAATTGCACAAGGCTTTGGATGGAAAGGAGAAGAAGAACAAGGATATGTCTGATGAGGATTGGGAGGAGTTGGATCTGGAAGCAAGGGCGTCGATTATCCTATGCCTTGAGAGGGATGTAGCTTTCTTGGTAGATGGAGAGGAAACGGCATGGGCGGTGGGAAGAAGTTAGAGGGTTCCTTCATGACTAAGAGTCTAACTAACCGGATCTACTTAAAATCCAAATTGTATACTTGCAAGATGGAGGAGGGCTCATCAATCCGGAACACATCAACAAGTTTGATAGGATCATATCGATTTGAAAGACATAGATGTTAAAGTAGGAGACGAGGATCAGCGCTTTACTACTGTCTCGCCGAAGTCTTATGAGAACCCGTGCAAACACCGATGCTTGTGGGAGAAAATTTGAAGATGGATGAGACTAGAACGCCAATTCTAGCGGACGATCTTGGAAGATTGCAACTAGTGACATGGCCATTGGTGGTAACAAGGAACAAGCGCAGGACTGCTTGCAAGAGGAAGGAGCAATGAGCGAGGAAAAGGCAAGGGAGGAAAGTCTAGATCTAAATCAAGACCTCTTGCGGGAAAAGGATGTTTCAAGCGCGGTGAAGCCGGGCATTTCAAAGTCGACCGTCCAAATAAGAGAGTAGGTGGAAAGAAGAACAACAACAAGACCGAGAGGAGAGAGGGCAAGGAAGAAGCGAGCCACGCTTCAGAGGAAGGGAGCGATAAGGAGTGCTATGTCGCCACGGGTGGCGAGGATATCTCCGGAAGTGGATACTTGATTCGGTTGCTCTTACCATATGTGTCCAAATAGGAAGTGGTTTACTACCTACGAGGCATTGATGGTGGAACTGTATTGATGGGGAATAACCATGCTTGTAAAACAAGTGGGGCTAGGTAATATCAAAATCAAGATGCATGATGGAGTGGTTCAACCTTGACGGATGTGAGGCATGTTCCCGACTTGCGGAAGAATCTTATCTCGCTTGGTGCTTTGGACTCCGGTGGTTGCGGATTGTGACGGAAAACGGAGTGAAGAAGGTTGTTCGTGGTTCCTTAGTAGTGATGAAGGGTGTTCGTCATGGTAATCTATATACTCTCGTGCACGACGCGATGAGATGCAATGGTTGGAACTGAAGGAAGTGGTGGAGACCCATGTGAGCACACACGGTTATGGCATAGGCGCTTGGGCATATGTCGAGAAGGGTCTAGTTCGCTTGGTAAAGAGGGTCTGGCCAAGAATCAAGGAACCTAGCATGGATTTTGCGAGGATTGTGTGTATGGAAAGTCACACGTGGTTCAGCCGAGAAGCAAGTCTAAGAGCGAGGGATACTAGATTATGTGCACACGGATGTTTGGGGTCCGCTCGGACAACTTCTAAGGGTGGTTCCGTGTATTATGTCTCGCTTATAGATGATTATTCTAGGTATGCTTGGATTTATTTTCTAAAGCACAAGAATGAGGTGTTCGAGACATTCAAGAAGTGGAGAACAATGGTTGAGAACAGACAGAAAGAAATTGAAGACGCCGAGATCCGATAACCGCATGCAGTATACGATGGTGCTTTCAAGGAGTTCTGCGGATCGAGGGAATTGTTCGACACCGACAACAGTCTACACCACGCCAGAATGGGGTCGCGAGAGATCGAACCAACACCGCGAGAAAGCAAAGTGAGTATGCGATCTTATGCGTGATTGGGCAACGAATGGTGGGCGTAAGCGGTGGCTACAGCCTTGTTACATTGTGAACCGCTCACCACATTCGACATTGATGGTGATACACCCTATAGGGTGTGGTCGGGAGCATGCGATTATGATAGGCTCGTAATTTTCGGATGTACCGCCTACTATCACGTTAACGAGGGAAAGCTTGACGCGAGGGCCAAGAAGGCAATATTCTTGGGATATGCAGGCGTAAAGGCTATCGCCTTTGGTGTACGGAAGATTCAAAGTTCGTGATCGCCAGGATGTTACCTTTGATGAGAAATCCATGATTGCTAGGCCCAAGGATGATGGTGTTATGACCGGGAGACTTCTAAGTCTCGTGTTATTGAAATAGAACCTAAAGACCAACTAGGTTCTAATCATGTTCAAGTGGGAAGTCGTAGATGATGAGCTTGAGCAGAGGAGGTTCAAGCAGAAAATATACGTGCACTACAACAACAGCTCGTGGATAATTTGGCTTCCACTAGGCCAAAGCGAGCATACAAGCAGTACTAAGCCGGGGCTGATCAACCCTCAAGCACTATGGGCAGGCTAATATGGTTGAATACGACTCTCGGTGGAGGAGGACGAGCCGGTCTCCTTCAAGGAAGCTATTCGGGACAAGGATAGTGAGAGTTGGTTGGTCATGATGGAGGAAGAGATGGAATCTCTTCGAAGAACCAAACATGGGAGGTGGTCCCATTGCCCGTAGGAAGAAAAGCTATTGGTTGTAAGTGGGTGTATAAAAGAAAGGAAGATCTTCTGAGCTCGGTGGTGTAAGATACAAGGCGAGGCTAGTGGCTAAGGGTTTTGCACGTAAAGAGGGTGTGGATTACAATGAGATATTTTCTCCGTGGTGAAACACACTTCTATTCGGTGCTATTGAGTATTGTTGCTTATGGTGATCTTGAGTCGAACAACTCGATGTTAAAACGGCCTTCTTGCACGGAGACTTGGATGAAGAGATCTACATGCATCAACCCGAGGGCTACAAGGTTGAGGATAAGGAGAATCATGTGTGTCGCTTGAGGAAGTCACCGTATGGATTAAAGCAATCTCGGCGGTGGTACAAGCGATTTGACTCCTTCATCTTTGAAGCATGGGTTTTCCGGCGATCATGATTGTTGTGTTTACATTCGAAGCTTCATGGAGGTAATTTTATCTATCTTCTTTGTATGTGGATGACATGCTTATTGCTTCTAAAAGCGTGGTGGAGATAGATAGGTTGAAATCTCAACTTGGTGAAGAGTTGAGATGAAGGACATGGGTGCCGCTAGGAAAATACGGGTATGGAGATTAGAAGAGAGCGCTTAATCGACGATTGTTCTTGAGTCGGAGGGCTACATAGAGCGGGTGATCGCGAGGTTCGATACAAAGTGCTAAGTCGGTGGTGACTCCATTGGCTCCACACTTTAGGCTTTCGGTAATCAATCTCCCACTACAAATGAAGAGAAGGCACATGGAGCGCGGTTCCTATGCTAGTGCGGTTGGCGTTTAATGTATGCAATGGTGTACACGCATATTTCACAGCGTTAGTGTGGTCGCCAGATTCATGGCGAATCCGGAAAGGCGACCGGGAAGCAAAGTGAAGTGGGTCCTCGTACTTAAAGGGTACCGATTGTCTGAATCTGTGTTTTGGTGGAGAAACATGTCGATTGACGGGTTTGTGGACTCGATTATGCGGCGATCTAGATAGACGGCGATCTACTACGGTTATGTATTTAAGATACATGGAGCTCGGTTAGTTGGCGATCGATGTTACAGAGCTCTGATGGCACTTTCTACTACGAGGCCGAGTACATGGCCATGGCGAGGGAGTGAAGGAAGCATTGTGGTTATGGGGTCTTCTAGATGATTTGGGGATTGAGCAGAAAACGTGAACTTGTGGTGTGACACGTGAGTGCAATTCACTTGGCGAAGAATCAGTTCATCATGCTCGTACCAAGCATATCGATGTCGGTATCATTTTGTGCGGATGTCATAGAGGAAGGTGATATTTCTCTCATGAAGGTGCACACGAATGAGAATCCCGCGGACATGTTAACCAAGGTGGTCACAGTAGTAAGTTTAAGCATTGCTTAGACTTGCTTCATATCACTTCGTGTTGATTTGCCCAAGAGGGCATGACCTTCTGGGCTGTAATGGGTAAGGTGGAGATGATTTGAGGTGAACTACGATGAGCTTGATCCGGTGGAGAATGCGTAAGCGTCCGGTGTAGTGGCAATTTGGATTGGCTGGATTGGTGATGGAGATCTCTAGATGTTCTTGGTGTTCTTGGTGTTCGTCCAAAATTTGAGGTGAATCAAATGATGTACGAGGTGGAGAATTGTAGAACATGCACAAAACATGCACAAGACAGCCAGTTCAAGAGTCGACTACTAGGCATTGTAGTCGACTACATCAGAAAGCGCATGAAAGCAAGTTTTCTGCCGGAACCGAGTAGTCGACTAATATGAGTTGTAGTCGACTACACTGTAAACGACAGAAAGGTGTGTTTCTGCGTTGGGTCTGAGTAGTCGACTAATCGGTATTGTAGTCGACTAATCTATGCATTAGTCGACTAATATGAGCCGTAGTCGACTAATCTCAAGCATTCAAACGGGTCTGATTAGGAATTGGTTTTAAACCCAATTCGCTTAGAGGTTATAAATAACCCCTAACCCGATTGTTAGGTAAGTTTCAAGCACGTTTTGGAGCAGCCTTTGAGAGGGTTTAGTGCATCTTTGGAGAGGAGATCTTTGGAGAGATTGAGAGGTTTGTTTTTAGGGTTTCTTTGTGAGAACTTGTAATCCTAATTTGTATTCTCTCTTTCTATTAGTGAAAATCCCCCCTCCTTACCCCGTGGACGTAGGCAACTTGCCGAACCACGTAAATCTCGTGTCTTTACTCTTTTATTGTGTTTTTGCCTGGGCTTTTCTGTTTGTGGTGGTTTCTCTCGACGCCACGGTCCGCTACCAACATAACTTGTTTTGGTTTTGGTCCGAGACAATTGTCGTTTTCCGCTAAATCGCCCAAAACGGAGTGATTTTACTTTACTGCCACATCAACAAAACTTGTCGATTTCACAATATTTACCAGCCTTCCTAACTTGAAACCAAACAACGTAGTTTTAGTGAAGGCTGCGGGGGCCGTTTTTGGCACCTTTCCATCATTTTACGATTAATTTTGCAACCAAATAGCCCCTAAGAAGAAAAATCGAATAAAAGTGGCGTGACCCATTTGATTCGGCTTGTGAATCGAATCTGAACGAACAATGAAACTAAACGAATTCCACTCAATTTGATTCGTTTCCAATCCTTGACTAGTTAAAGTTAGGGGTGCAAGCGGGTCGGGTCAAACTTGACTCAACTCATTTAAGCTTGCCGAAACCGACCCATTTATTATCTGACTATCCAGAATGACAACGAGTTTGAGCTGACGCTTCTTGATGGTGAGCAAAGGAAGGGTCCTCGTGTACTTAAAGGGTACCGCTGATACGGGTCTGTTTTGGTGGAGAAACATGTCGATTGACGTTTGTGGACTCGATTATATGGCGATCTAGATAGACGGCGATCTACTCACGGGTTATGTATTTAAGATACATGGAGCTCTAAGTTAGTTGGCGATCGATGCACAGCTACGGCACTTTCTACTACAGAGGCCGAAAGTACATGGCCACGCAGGGAGTGAAGGAAGCATTGTGGTTATGGGGTCTTCTAGATGATTTGGGGATTGAGCAGAAAACGTGAACTTGTGGTGTGACAAATGAGTGCAATTCACTTGGCGAAGAATCAGTTCATCATGCTCGTACCAAGCATATCGATGTCGTATCATTTTGTGCGGGATGTCATAGAGGAAGGTGATATTTCTCTCATGAAGGTGCACACGAATGAGAATCCCGCGACATGTTAACCAAGGTGGTCACAGTAGTAAGTTTAAGCATTGCTTAGACTTGCTTCATATCACCGGTTGATTTGCCCAAGAGGGCATGACCTTCTGGGCTGTAATGGGTAAGGTGGAGATGATTTGAGGTGAACTACGATGAGCTTGATCCCGTGGAGGGTAATGAGGCGCCGCGTGTAGTGACGCACTGGATTGGCCCGATTGGTCGATGGAGATCTCTAGATGTTCTTGGTGTTCTTCGGTGTTCGCCCAAAATTTGAGGTGAATCAAATGATGTACGAGGTGGAGAATTGTAGAACATGCACAAAACATGCACAAGACAGCCAGTTCAAGAGTCGACTACTAGGCATTGTAGTCGACTACACCGAAAGCGCATGTAAAGCAAGTTTTCGGTTGAACCGAGTAGTCGACTAATATGAGTTGTAGTCGACTACACCGTAAACGCATGAAAGGTGTGTTTCTGCGTTGGTCCGAGTAGTCGACTAACTGTATTGTAGTCGACTAATCTGATGCATTAGTCGACTAATATGAGCCGTAGTCGACTAATCTCGGCGATTCAAAACGGGTCCGATTAGGAATTGGTTTTAAACCCAATTCGCTTAGAGGTTATAAATAACCCCTAACCCGATTGTTAGGTAAGTTTCAAGCACGCTTTGGAGCACTTTGAGAGAGTTTGGTGCATCTTTGGAGAGGAGATCTTTGGAGAGATTGAGAGGTTTGTTTTAGGGTTTCTTTGTGAGAACTTGTAATCCTAATTTGTATTCTCTTTCTATTAGTGAAAATCCCCCCTCCTTACCCCGTGGACGTAGGCAACTTGCCGAACCACGTAAATCTCGTGTCTTTACTCTTTTATTGTGTTTTTTGCCTGGGCTTTTCTGTTTGTGGTGGTTTCTCTCGACGTTTCCGCGGTCCGCGCGCCCAACATAACTTGTTTTGGTTTTGGTCTGAGACAATTGTCAGCTTTCCCGTTAAATCGCTCCAAAACGGAGTGATTTTACTTTACTTGCCACATCAACAAAACTTGTCAGATTTCACAATATTTACCAGCTTCCTAACTTGAAACCAAACAACGTAGTTTTAGTGAAGCTGCAGCTGGGCCCCGTTTTTTGGCACCTTTCCATCATTTTACCTGATTAATTTTGCAACCAAATAGCCCCTAAGAAGAAAAAATCGAATAAAAAGTGACGTGACCCATTTGATTCGCTTGTGAATCCGAATACGAACCCGAACAGCGAAACTAAACGAATTCCAGCTCAATTTGATTCGTTTCCAATCCTTGACTAGTTAAAGTTAGGGGTGGCAAACGGGTCGGGTCAAACTTGACTCAACTCATTTAAGCTTGACCGAAACCCGACCCATTTATTATACAGCTATCCGAATGACAACGAGTTTGAACTGCCTGACCCGCTTCTTGATGGTGAGCAATGGAACCGCCATCTCTACTTTCAAAGCTGAAACAAGAGAAACTGATTAGATCAAATAGTGAGCAGAAACCTTAGTTTCAGAGATTTGTAGGACGCGTGGCTTACATTGTGAGAAAATGAGAGAGAGAGGGGGGGAGAGAGAGAGAGAGGGGTTCGGAGCTAGTGTTTTGGGTTTTAATGATGAAGAATTTATGTAGTTGGAGTCGGGTAGTGGATTACAATGGGTTGTGTTTGAATCTTGGCCATAAAGTATTTGCTTTTGCTCTATTCTGGGCCTTAAAAGTGAAATGGATTTAAAATATAGCTTTCTTAATTTTAGTATGCCATGAGCAAAATTGACCCGCACATTGTCGCGCCATTAGCCTTAAAAAAAAGGAATGAGGAAAAGCTTCACAATTCAATCAACAATGTTGATCTCAAGTGAACAATTTAAATGAGAAAATTAGAGATTCATTGATCGAGAACAATTCCACAATACTTGATCATGCTTTCATTTAAACTTATACATCCAATTCTTTTCCTGCGAAGTTCTAAATTAGGTAAAGACATTTGTTAATAATGCAAGAAACTGGGAGAAATTATAACAAAGAAAATCAAAGCTTAAAGTCCATGGATCTCATCTTTGGTGAAGTGTCTGGTTGAGGATGCAAGATCACAAACAAAACGACGCCTCTTATGACCATTTGAGCAGCAGCTGAGAAGGAAGGACCCTATGCCTCAATTTAGTGTCATTCTAAGCTTTTCATCCATTGTTCCTATGTACAAAGCAACTACATAAAATAATAATAATAATACACTGTTATTATCTTAAATCAAACACAAGGAATAGAAATTATACTTTAGATAGAAGAAGGCTGAATTGATAAATTGACAAACATCGGAACCAAACATGTTGGTGGCCGGTGAAAAAACTAGCTGGTTTAACCGATGGACCGCTGCTACTGCGTCTTCCAATATTCAATTACATCATTGAGATCATCTACATTGCAAGCTAAAGGAGTCCTCAAAAGGAAGAAAGTGGATTTTCTGGTCAAGATCTCAATTTGTTTCTTCTTCTTCTTCTTCTTCTTTTATTTTTTATCTATGAGTTTGTTTAGGTATCTTTTGAGCAAGAGGGATTTTACGTGGATAAATGATGGCCTTAGAATTGAGGGTATGGTTATGACTAAAAATATCAGAAGGAGTGAGAGGTTTCCAGAAAACTCCAACGTTGTTCTCTTTGCAAGATTTTTTTTAATTATGTTGTTTTTTGAAGGCACTGTAAAAAGAACAGTGCTTATCTATTGTGAGGGTATGTCCCCCTTGTTTTTTCTAGCATTGCATTTTGAACTTGCCTCCCTCTTAGTTTTAATACATTTGATTTGATTATTGTATACTGAAAATTAGGAATCATATTAAAATATATATTATAAAAAAGTTTGTCAGTAAGTAGCTTAAATTTATTATGTATTTCAAGTATTTATATTTATAATTTCGTATCGTGAGGGAGGGTTGTTTGGGAAAGTAAAGTAGGTTAAATTGGTCTTCCTATTCTCTATTTCTTCCTCCTCTACTATACTTCTCGCTCCCAAAAGAAACCCTCTTAAGTTGTTAATGAAAACTCGTATTTATATTTATAATTTTTTCAATTGTCATAGTCACTTTCATTTTGTTTAATTAAGGTTTACATTTTTATTCCTTTAAAATTTCAATATAATTATTATTTCATACTGATATGTATGAATTTGAAAGTTATGAAATTTTAGTCTATATGTGGGAATAATAATAATTTATGTCCTGGTTTTGAATTTTATTAAATTTACAGCTTTATTTTAAGTTTTTCTTATAGTTGTAATTACAAATTTGTCTTTTATGTAGAAAAAACATACACATATACAGATACAGGTAATTGAATTGGAGAAAGGATGGAAAATAGTAGAGCACCTCTTCATTTTCTCTAGCTAAAAGGATCTTCATTCTTGATTCCACGCCGGGGGAGGGGGGGGGGGTTACTATGGCATTGAAGGAGTAATACTGAAACAAAGATGATGAAATAAATTTTGGGACTCAATAGTACTAATTACGGGGAGTCTGACTTTTCTAACATATATAAGAAACAAATTGATTAATAATTTCTCAACAATGGGCAGAGAACTCTTATCACTTTTTATTTTTCTTTATTTTTATTCTCAAGAAATATACAAGTCGGCTCATTTAAGACATAACACTAAATGTCTAGAAAGTGTCCTATGAGATCCAGGAATCTAGAATTAAATATGTATACGCATTTCAGGAGAAGTACAAAATGGATCTTAAATGAAACTATGAGACAAATGAACTTTTCTATTATTATGCAACTGAATTGCAGTCATAAAAATAGATGGAAGCCTTAGAAATAATTAAATGTTATTAAAAAATCATTCAACCTAAAATTAATAAATGACTACATGGTATTAGTTTAAACATTTAATTCAAGATCCAAAAGATTATGATCAAGTGCGTTGAATCCATAAAATTTTGTTTGATGACTTCTTCACCATAGCAAATTTTGTTTGTAGAGATCCCCAAGTGGCAAAAGCTATAATCAAAGAATCATCCACATTTAAAACTAATCCAAGAAATTATGATTTAGACACCTAACTGCCATCGAGAACAATTGTTAAAAAATAAATATAACATTAAATGGAAAAGGATGAAGATTGAATACATTTTAGTTCAAGCAAGTAGAACTCTGATGAAGCAATCTATAGCCATTATTTTACATTTTGGATCCTTCCCAAAGTAAGATATTTGAAAATTGAGGAAAGAGAATAAACTCCTTGTTGATCCAAGACCATGAAATTTTTTGATTTTCACTCATAAATGGAAATACAGCCTAGCTCAATACACCTAATAAATATAAAAAGAATAAAATTTTACCTAAATAGCTTAAAAGCTCTAATATTCAGTTGCAACAAAAAATAACCTAAAATTAATGTACTTAAAATACATATGAACAGATCTAAGGATGATGAAATTTCTTCACATGCAAAATATATGCTCAATCCAATTCTGTGTAGGTTGTGTAGGTTGTGTAGGTTGTGAATGATAGATATACTTATTACTTGTTACGTTTTTCCTTCCAAAGATAAACTATTCGAGCAGAAAATCCACTCTAAACTATTGATCAACTTCATGTGGAGTGCCCAAATATAAAAAAAAGTATTTGAAATCCGAGTAATCAACTTTCTCAAAAATGAGAATTCAAGGACAAATAAATTTAAATAAACGCAGCCAAATGATTAACAGATATTTCTAAGAACTGCCTTACAATCATGAGGGTTTGTGGACTACGCCTTACAATAGTTATGTTCACAAATTGGGTGGTCATGAGATTATGAGAACGTTCATAAGTGATAAATAGTGGGAACAAGATATGACAAAGAGGAATACAATCAAAAAAAGTGTTCATGCAAACTGAATGATTTGAAAATATTACACTAATTATTTAGCGCAAAAGTTACAATAAACTGAAAAGAGAAAATTTAGATATCTAACACCTAACTCATCTTGTAAATGGAAGCAAATCCACGACATCAGACTTCTAATTGGAGCTTTCACACACGACCACAACTAAAAGAGAGATGGAAAAAAAAAGCTTTAGTTCAATAGATAACACAATTAGTAGTTTCTGATGTAGAAATTATATTTATGTTTTAGTCTTCCATCAAAATCTAACTTGCATCTTTACATGCCTGGATTCTTAGACTTTCAACACCCACTAATTATAAATCATGAGAAATAAGACATTAAAATGTATCTTACAACTGAGCATCTAATGCAGAAGGACTGGTTGAAAATCTTATTTTAAATCGCTCCTCAAATCATCAACACAGCAAGAGCACACTATTCACTTATTAAAGATAATAAAATATTTCGACCGCAGATTATTCAGCAACTTAAAAAATAATATTCACCAAGAAACAAATTCCACAAAATCAAAATTAGATTGATCCAATCAAACTTACAGCATAAAATTTCCACTATATCTAATTAAAAAAATCAATAAAATTGGTCAATTTGTTAGAAACCTTACCGATTGAATGTGGAAGCCCAAAATCGCCAAAGATACTCGTCATCTTCGCAGATTATATACCATATGGTTGACCTTAATTTTCTAAAATTAAAACCAAAATTAAAATTCAAAATTTTTATAAAACATTAAAGGGATGGGGAGAGAGAATTTACAAAGTGGAGAAGAACATTTAGATCACAAATAAAAATAAAGAGAAAAGGATGGAAATTTGAACCGCAACCTTTTCATCTCCTTTTAGCTGAAAACAACAACAAAAAAACCAATCAAAACCCTAAAATTGAAGAAATTTAATCAAAAAGGAAAAAAGAAAGAAAAAGATTAGACCTTGGAGTGTTTGGGCTTGGAAACAGTTGATGGAGAGGAGGTTGAAGGGAGAGACCGTTTAGAAGTGGCCCTCGTTTCCACCATGGTCGTCACTTTCTTAAGCTTCCTCTCTCCTCCGCATTTTTGAGAGAGAGAGAGAGAGAGAGAGAGAGAGAGAGAGAGATTGGAAATGAGATACAGAGATAAATAATAATAATACTAAACTATTGGGTGCCACTGTGCTTATTATATAAAAATATTCTATTCGTTTATATTTTTAGTATGATTATTATTATATATTGCTGATGTGTTCACGGTAATCTGATCAGGCTCAAGCTTGATGTCGCTGCCCTCACCTATGATGCTCATTATTGCAAGGCAATCTTGATGGCGCTGATGTCTTCACCATCATGTGTTCTTTTGTTGGCCCTCTTATCTTTTACTGCATTTTTGCGTACATACTTATAAGCTTCATCACTCTAACTCTCACTCTCATCGCCAAAACCAAGTATTTGAGCACAATTTCTTTAATAAAAAATAAGATGATATCAAATGTAATTATTTATATTAAAAAGGACAACAAAATTTTTTATTGTTGAGATAATCCTTTACTAAAAGTATTTTCTTTTAGCCATTAGTACTTGAATTATGATTTAAATTTATTAAAACAAATTACATTCATAATGAGGGGCAAAGTAGAATGAACAAAGAGAATAAAGTGAAATAAACTGTCCAAGTAAGAAAACACATGATAATTTGAGATAACTTACTTTCAATTCTATCGTGTTCATTGCTAAGTGTAGAAAGCTTCTCTCCGCCAAAGAAAAAAAAGAAAACTAAATGTAGAAAGCTTCTCTTTGCCATAGAAATAAAAAGAGAACCAAATGAAACATGTTGATATGGGTCTATTGAATGAAAAATGAGATTATGTATACCTATAATAGAGGGAGGAGGTTATGTAATGGGATACAAATTAGTTTATGATCCATGAAATTGTTGATAGAATTAATAGGTGTTAAAAAGCTACTAAATTAAGAGGTATTTAAATGAGCGAGGTTAAAGAATTTGGAAGGGCTTCAATAAAGGTGGTAGAGATGAAAGTTTAGTTGCTAATTGTAGCGTCGAAAAAATGTTTATTGATTGAACGAATGTATTACAATCAAATTCTCTCGATTACAGAGGAAGAGGAGGTTGATTTGACTCCTCTTTTGTATGGGTTCTTGGTGGCGAGAGGATGCTTCACTCGATGCTCAAGTCGAGGTTGCTTCCCGTTGACGATCAGACCAAGGCTGCGGGTGATCTTGAGATTACTGATAAAGAGCTCGATCTCACTTGTGCGCAAGTGTTGAATTCTCCAGACGTTTTCCAAAAAAAGAAAAAAGCCTCCCCTCATGTGGAGATGGTGGCTTATAAATAGGCCAGAGAGGCATGGCCACTTCCTTGATTCGTGGGATATGGCCATGCCCAATTGAGGAGAGCCATACCCCAAGTGGGATGTGACCACTGTGAGGAGAACCATGCCCTCTGTGGAATGTGACCACTACGGGATGTGACATCTCCCATGCTTCAAGTGGGCAATCTTGGGAAACCTGCGGGCGAGCTTGGTTGGATGGTGAGCTTCGCCGTTGTAGGCGAACCTCTTATGAGAGTCGAGCTTCGTTAAATGGGCGAACCTCGGATGAAAGCAGAAATCACTGTTGTGGGCGAGCCTCGCCTCTTGAGCATGTCTCGTTTTGAAGCGTGCGCTGGTCTAGCCTCGGCTGAATGTCGAGATTCACTGCTGTAGGTGAACCTCGGTTGAATGTCGAAGCCACGCTTGGCGAACCTCGGTTGCATGTCGAGGTTCACCGCCGTGGGCGAACCTCGCCAAACCATCGTTGTGGGCGCAGCCTCGCCAAACCATCGCTGGGCTAACCTCATCACATGACCGCCGAGCCGCTTCACGCGGCGAACCTCGGTCGAGTGAAGAGCTTCACGCTGGCTAACCTCGCTCGAATGGAGAGCTTCACGCTGGCTAACCTCGGTTGAATGGAGAGCTTCGCTACTTGGCGAACCTCGGTTGAATGTCGAAGCCACGCTGGCGAACCTCTGCCGAGTGAAGAGCTTCACGCTTGGCGAACCTCGTTGAATGTCGAAGCCACGCTTGGCGAACCTCGGTTGAATGTCGAAGCCACGCTGGCGAACCTCGGTCGAGTGAAGAGCTTCACCGGTTGGCGAACCTCGCTCGAATGGAGAGCTTCACGCTTGGCGAACCTCGGTTGAATGGAGAGCTTCGCTACTTGGCGAACCTCGGTTGAATGTCGAGCCATTTGCTTGGCGAACCTCGGTTGAATGTCGAGCCATTTGCTTGGCGAACCTCGTGCGAATGGAAACCCATTTGCTTGGCGAACCTCGGTTGAATGTCGAAGCCACGCTTGGCGAACCTCGGTCGAGTGAAGAGCTTCACGCTTGGCGAACCTCGTCGAATGGAGAGCTTCACGCTTGGCGAACCTCGGTTGAATGTCGAGCTTCGCTGCTTGGCGAACCTCCTCTTTTAATGGGGAGCCTTGCCGCTTGCACCTTCCTCATATGCTACTAAGAACGGTCGAACTTTCAAACCGCACGCCGGAATTGGACGAATTATATATGAAAATCGACTATCTCGACGAGACAGAGCCAAACAAACCGACCCGAAGGGTTTGGTTTGCTCCGCTCACCTTGCCCAATTCCTTCCGGTTTGAGAGATATCACATTTTGTCTATTTTGTAAAGTCAAGCATTCTGGTGAACTTAACCCTCAGGTGGGCCTGCCTTCACTCAAATGAACCCTTAGGCTCTTTTGCTTGTCCCGAATTGCTGTGCAGGGATTAAGGCAATTTTTATTGCCTACAAAATCCCCTCCAAAATTTTCAGACTTGAATGTGGTTGAATGGAGTCTGGAACACTTTGGATATGAAGACTTGCAACACGGCCGCCGTGTGCATCGAGCGAGGAACCCTCTAACGAACTTGGTAAAGTTGAATTCTTCACTCTGCAGCTAATGATCGCCTCTAGGATTTTTAGCAAACCCCGCCTATCAACGGATTTGATGTGCCTTTACCGACACCGCTTGAATCGGCTAGCCATACTTTTCCCTCAAGATGGTGAGTTTGCGAGGAGTTTCTTTTAGGCTTAGTGCTAAAATCTCCCTCTATCCTTAGCCGCTCAAGGCGCTGGATTAAAAGATAAGGGCAAATCGCCGGTAGGCCATCATGTGGAAATGATCGAATCGCTCGCTGACATAAAAGTATAACGATCGCGATCAAAAAGCAATTAAGTTGTTCAGTGACGTGAGAGTATAACAACAGTGATTACGAACAAAATCATTTAGGAAATGACTCTGTGGGGTTAATTGAGTCGTTCAGTGACATGGGAGTATAACGACTATGGTTGAAATAGAGGCACATCGCATGGTAGGCCACTATTCGGTGAGGGAGTTGATAGGGGTATACTGCTTGGTTAACCACTATCTAACCCAAAGTCACTCGGACAAGTGACGATATGAAAATGATCACGTCGTTCAGTGACATAGAGGTATGACGACTGTGATCGGAAACAATCAAGTTGTTCAGTGACATAGAAGTATAACAACTGTGATAAGGTAATAGACATTGTTTGTGGTAATTTGACAAACTGGCACTACACCTGGCAGGTCATTACCAAATGACGATGTGGAATTGATCAAATCGTTGGTGACGGAAGTATGGCGACATATGACCAAGAAAGATCTAATTGTTCGTTGACTTCGGAAGTATAACAACTATGATGGGAATAGGGTATGACGACTTGCTTGGCGAACCTCGGTTGAATGTCGAAGCCACGCTTGGCGAACCTCGTCGAGTGAAGAGCTTCACGCTTGGCGAACCTCGGTTGAATGTCGAAGCCACGCTTGGCGAACCTCGGTTGAATGTCGAAGCCACGCTTGGCGAACCTCGTCGAGTGAAGAGCTTCACGCTTGGCGAACCTCGTTGAATGTCGAAGCCACGCTTGGCGAACCTCGGTTGAATGTCGAAGCCACGCTTGGCGAACCTCCTCTTTTAATGGGGAGCCTTGCCGCTATGACCTTCCTCATATGCTACTAAGAACGGTCGAACTTTCAAACCGCACGCCGGAATTGGACGAATTATATATGAAAATCGACTATCTCGACGAGACAGAGCCAAACAAACCGACCCGAAGGGTTTGGTTTGCTCCGGTCACCTTGCCCAATTCCTTCCGGTTTGAGAGATATCAGCACTTTTGTCTATTTTGTAAAGTCAAGCATTCTGGTGAACTTAACCCTCAGGTGGGCCTGCCTTCACTCAAATGAACCCTTAGGCTCTTTTGCTTGTCCCGAATTGCTGTGCAGGGATTAAGGCAATTTTTATTGCCTACAAAATCCCCTCCAAAATTTTCAGACTTGAATGTGGTTGAATGGAGTCTGGAACACTTTGGATATGAAGACTTGCAACACGGTCGCCGTGCAGACGGAGCGAGGAACCCTCTAACGAACTTGGTAAAGTTGAATTCTTCACTCGCGATTAATGATAAGCCCTCTAGGATTTTTAGCAAACCCCGCCTATCAACGGATTTGATGTGCCTTTACCGACACCGCTTGAATCGGCTAGCCATACTTTTCCCTCAAGATGGTGAGTTTGCGAGGAGTTTCTTTTAGGCTTAGTGCTAAAATCTCCCTCTATCCTTAGCCGCTCAAGGCGCTGGATTAAAAGATAAGGGCAAATCGCCGGTAGGCCATCATGTGGAAATGATCGAATCGCTCGCTGACATAAAAGTATAACGATCGCGATCAAAAAGCAATTAAGTTGTTCGCTGACGGAGAGTATAACAACAGTGATTACGAACAAAATCATTTAGGAAATGACTCTGTGGGGTTAATTGAGTCGTTCAGTGACATGGGAGTATAACGACTATGGTTGAAATAGAGGCACATCGCATGGTAGGCCACTATTCGGTGAGGGAGTTGATAGGGGTATACTGCTTGGTTAACCACTATCTAACCCAAAGTCACTCGGACAAGTGACGATATGAAAATGATCACGTCGTTCAGTGACATAGAGGTATGACGACTGTGATCGGAAACAATCAAGTTGTTCAGTGACATAGAAGTATAACAACTGTGATAAGGTAATAGACATTGTTTGTGGTAATTTGACAAACTGGCACTACACCTGGCAGGTCATTACCAAATGACGATGTGGAATTGATCAAATCGTTCAGTGACACGGAAGTATGACGACATATGACCAAGAAAGATCTAATTGTTCAGTGACTCGGAAGTATAACAACTATGATGGGAATAGGGGTATGACGACTTGATTGGACAACTTCATCTGCGGGAATGACGGTGCGGACTATCAAAGGTGATTGTTAACATGACAGTTATGTGGGCCCGCCATCCTGTTGACAAGGATTGGAAGGGGAATTTGTCAAAGGTGATTGTTAACCCGACAAGAATTTGTTGCGATTGGGGCAACTTTGAGGACTCACCATCCCATTGAAGAGGATTAGCAAGTTAATTTGTCGAGGTGTAATATTAACATGACAAGGAGGGTCCCGCCATCCCGCTTTGAGAGGATTGACGGAGGAAATCTTGAGGGAACTATCGAGGTGATTGTTAACATGATAGTTTTGGGGTCCCGCCATCCTATTGACGAGGATTGGCGAGAATTTGGAGGAAATTGGTTGTCGATGTATTTGTTAACATGATAACTTAATGGGAGTTTGAAAGAAGACTACGGGTAGTACTTTTCTAAACTTACCATTAATAGGCATCATGATTCTCGCCTTCTTGATTGGTTAGGCGGTATGCTCCATTTGAGTAAACCGATTCCACTACTTAATGGCCCTTCCCATTTTGGTTCAATTTCCCTTTTCTTAGAATTGAGGATCATCGGCCGGATCATGAGAACAAGATCGCCTTCCTTGAAAATGCGACATCGGACTTTCTTGTCAAATGCTTTAGAAATCGTCCGTAAAGCTCGATATGTCGTTGAGCCCGTAATCGCCATCCAAAGATTTCAAGTTCCTCAAAGCGTCGGCGATGATTTTCCTGTTGTCATTCCGTGGATAACGCTATTCAAGCGATGGGATTTGAATCTCTAACGGTAAAATGGCCTCACAACCATAAACCGTAGAATATGGGTGGTACCGTTTGTGCGAACCGTTGTACGGTAAGCCCACGTGCTTTGCCCCGCCTTGTCGCTCCAATCCTTCTTGTTTGAAGAGATCATCTTAGTAAGGATCTTGATGATCGCCTTATTAAAAGCTTCAGCCTTGCCCATTCACGGCGGGTAGTAAGTCGTTGACGCTAGATTCGTGATTCAAATTTATCGCATCGCGCGGAAGGCATGACCGACAAATTGCGGACCATTATCGTGGACAATTTGCCTCGCACACCGACGGTATATGACATGATGTTTGACAAATTTGATCACATCACTTGTCTTGACCAATCTCAACGGAACGCTTCGCCCACTTTGAGAAATAATCGTTATCGCCAATATGAAGCGATGTCCTTTTGAAGAAGGTGGTGAAATTGGACCGACGATATCCATTCCCCATGTTTCAAATGGCCAGGACGTGGCGGTAGGATGCAAATGTTCCGGTGGTTGATGAAGATAATTAGCATGTATCCGCATGCATGGCATCGCTTAGCGTAGCCACCGCATCCCTTACCATTGTCGGCCAATAATACCTAAGTTCACGCAACCGGTCCCATAACTTAGGTCCGTGTTGGTGTGCTCCACAAACACCGCCATGAGCTTTTTCAAGACTTGCTCGCTTCCTTAGTTGACAAACATCGAGCAAGAACCCATCATATGACCTTCTATACAAGGTCTCAGAATTGGGAATCATAGTAAAATCTTGATGCTCGCCGACGAATCGACTCTCTTTCTTTTATGTCTTCGCAATATCCCATGCAAGACATAGTCGATGATCGGAACCGCCAGCCTCGCGGCTTTAAGTGACTTAGGTTCGCCCTCGACCGCTTGGACTGTAATGCATATTTTGGTCGAAATAGTTGCCGACTAGACACAATAACCTCGCCGAGTAGCATTTCCGCAGGGCTAGCGACGCAAGAGACGCCAATGCATCCATGATAAGTGTTCCGCAAACGGGTACATGATCAATGTAAAAGCTTTCAAAGGAGTCACTAAAGTTATGGCTGCCGTGATGATGAGGGATAAGGTCCTCGTGCCGACTGCATCTCCTCTTAGTTGTTTTACGACTAGCCGCGGAGTCCCCAAATGCTTCAAGGTGTTTCACGCCTAAGTGCTTGGCTATGTCGAGACCAATCGGAACGATTATACTCGCCACGCTATTGGTGCATGGTTCGATAACGGCCACGCTGGTATTACGTGGTTTTATGGAGACATCAATACTACCCCCACTTCGCTACAACGAGGCCGTCAGGGTCGCCTCGAGGTTCACAAAGAACAACCGCCATACTGCTCCTTAGAGACCGATTAGCTTCATAAGGTTCATCGTGCATGTCTTGATACAATTCGACTTTCCTTTCAATGGATGGTTAGCCATAAGATCACACACGCCTTGACCCTTCATCGCCGAGGTTTGAAGTGAATGTCGATCGAGATAATAACAATGCCCATCTAGCCATTCGACCATTCAACGCCGCCGGGTCATGAATACCCGTGATAGGGTCAATTTTGAGATGACGGTATGGTCTGGCCCCACTAGATAGTGCCGCATCTTTGGATGGCGAAGACCAAAGCCAAACATTCCTTCCGAATGGGAGGATATCGATTCGCCCCGCAAGGTCTCCACAGGTAATAGACGCCTGCTCGCGGGCCATTGTCATCGCCCCGCTAAGAGACCTACTAACGATACTCAGAAGCGGATGTAAATCGAAGGGCTTTCCCGATGAAGAACTAACACAGGGGATTAGAAAGATATGTTTTGATCTCTTCAATGCCTTCCGACAATCTTCATCCCAAACTAACGATACACCTTTCTTCATGAGCTTTGAGAATGGTTGACATTTCCATAAATTGGAAATGAATCGCGAATGTAAGCCAAACGCCTTGGAGACCGGCTCTCGAGGCTTCTAGGAGGTGGAAGTTCTTGGATAGCTTTGACTTTGTTCGGTCGAGGCGTATACCATCTGCCTGACCACGAATCCTAGAAACTTGCCGCTAGACATCCCCGTAAAAGACTTGGTTGGGTTCATCTTCACCGATGTGCCCGCATTATTTCAAATGTCGCCCTCAAGTCGTAAATGATCACTTTTGCGATAACTTTTGACCACCAAATCGCCCACGAGATTCAACTATTTTCCGTAAATGTTTTCGGAAAATAGTGGTCATGGCACGCCGGTATGTTGCCCCGCATTTTTCAACCCGAAGGGCATGATCAGATAACAAGATATCCCTAACTGTTCGAAAAGCAAGATGTTCTTCATCATCGTGGTGCATTTTGATTTGATTGTACTGAAAAGCCATCCATAAAGACATCCTTTCAAATCCACACGTGTTGTCGGCGATAATATCCGTGATTGGTAAAGGAAAATCATCTTTCGGACATCTTTGAATTTAAGTCTCGATAGTCAGCGCCGGTAGGATGTCCTCTTTTCTTCAAAAGCGGGTACTATATTGGCTACCCAATCGGGGTGTTGAACCTCCCGAATGAACCCTGCTTTGATCAGCTTCTCGATTTCTTTCTCAATGGCCTTCATGACCTGAGGGGAAAATCGTCGTTCTTTGTTGTTTAACGTGCTTAGCGCTCGGTTCGATATTAAGGCAATGCATAGCCACTCGAGGGTCTAAGCCGCATATCTTCATAACCTGCGAAGACATCGATATATTCGTTACCAGCGATAAGGCTCTCCTTTCTTTAGTCAAACTATCGCTATGAATATGGGCTTTGGATTAGCTTCATCCCCATATCAACTCTGACTATTTTGTCATCGCAAGGCTCGTTGTTCAAAACGATGCTCCCATTGCATTCCAAGCTGTTGACTCAGTGGATCCTCGAATAGCGGTAAGAGATCATCTTCTTGAATCTCTATTGGATCAACTGAGGTCATATTGGCCATCAGGGACCTAAATTCATGTCCTATACTGACGTCAGAGTCCCATGAAGCTGCTTCAGAAGATGAGTGATCGATTCGACCTCGATCGTAACATGCCATGAATACGCGCGACTCATATCCCAACCCTTTACGAGTTTTATGATAGTAATCATCAGGCTGGCCTTCCGGGACATAAGCAGATCGGATCGGTGTCCTGATGCCTTTCCCATAGTTTAAACCTTCTTTGTGAAGAAAGTCATACCCCATTTTCTTCATCAAATGTTGCGCCGTCGGCGAGAAATATGAAAATTGGGGTTCTTTTTCTTTTGCTTGGGGTTGTTCCACCTCAGCTTGCAATGGTTTGTTGACCTGCCCAAAGATAATGTCTTTCTGATCATTGTTCCGGGCTGGTATCACAAAAACCGCTTGTGAAGAATTAAGGTGCCTTTGAGTTATCATAAATGACGACTGAATGGGCATGTGCAATGCAGGTTTAGCATACAACCGTGGAAGAATTTCTGACGTCAAGTCAGTATGACTTTTAACACCCGGTGCGTAAGCTAAATCATAATTTTCATTAAAGACGACTATGTCGTCATCAGGATCATTCAGATCGATTACAAAGGGTTTTACATCATTGAAAACAACTCCTTGTTCGGACTCTATGTCAGCTTCATTTCCGCTGTCATAGTCCTCGATCTGTGGTTCATCGGTTTGGCCTTCCTCAAGGTAGTGGGCGAATCGATAAAATAATTCTCCACACCTTTGAATGGTTGCCTTTCCGCGACCAACGTTTTAACCGTCCCTTCTTCATCCACATACTTCATGCATTGATGCAACGTAGACGGGACGATCAAGTTTTCATGGATCCAGGGTCGACCCAAGAGCAAATTATAGGATGTATCCGCGTCAATGACATAACAGGTAACATCTGTCTTCAAGTCTCCTATTTGGCATTTGAGTTTGATCTTGCCCAGGGGACGAGAATTGGTAGCATTGAAACCATAGATGGTAGTCCCGGTCGTCGCTAAACGATGCAGCGGTATCCCAAGACGTTGTATGATTCTCAATGGGATGATACTCAATGCAGATCCTGGATCAACTTGAGCCCGGTTGATTCGGATGGAGCCAATGTAACCGGTAAAGTATAATGGCCTATCATGCTACGAGTTCTTCACTTGCATGTCCTCCGAGGAGAAGGTAATGCAAGGTATTATGAAGACACGGTGACATTGAAGCAAACTACATTGAGCTTTACGGGAAATGGCGAGGCAGCCGTTATCATGGCAGCTTCTCCATAAAGCTTCTACGGTAGATTGAGAGAGGCGCAAGAGCTCGAATAAAGTGATCCTCGCGGATGTTGGAGAGTTGAGCTAAAACATCAAACCGAAAGGGGCCTTCAAGTCTCGTGTGTCCTTCCTAAGCTCGTTGTAGCGGATTTCCTTGTTTTGGGCTCAATGGTCGGCCTTTGATGGTACATCGGTAACGCCGATACTCCCTTGAGAACTCTTTCCCTTCGGGTAGCAATATGGTACAAATTATTACCGAGGCGATTGTTGCCGGTGGAATCATTGATTTGCTCCTTTTCCGCTGGCAGAGGTAGCGCATAAGTCTTCCCTTTAGACTTTGAAGAAGTCCATTGTTCATCCGATAACAAGTCGTGGTGAACCCACATAATTTAAGCCTTCGGTAGTGTAGGGACCATACCTTGTGCCTCCATTGCTGAAGATCAAAGTTCACAACTCTGGCTTCTGCTCGAGGGATTGGCTTTACACCATCCTGTACTTGGAATTCCGCAAAGTCACCAAACTGGAGAGCGACCATGTTTGCAGACACCTTCTTCTGATCCTCACGCAAAGTCATAACACCTGCTTCTAACAAGACTTGGATCTTGTCTTTCAAGATGTAGCATGACCCCGTCGGATGGTGTACCATTCGATGGTACATGCAGTATTTTGGATCATCCGTCCTTGAAGCTTCCTCCGACTTCTTTATTTCTGGAAGCGTGATCTTGTTCATCTTGAGCAGAGTCTTGAAGATAGGGACAACCTGATCATCCTTGAAATCATACTTCTTCATAGGACGGTTATCGGAGGCATTCGGTTTCTGCTTAAAAGGTTTTGAAGTAGGTTGAGTTCCCACAGCTAGAGTCTCTTTCCCCTTCGATTGTTTTTGAGGCGTAAAACTGCTCTGATTACCCCCCTTTTTAGAACGATAATCCTGAGGTTCTTCTGCCTCAATCCTCTTAAGCAGGTTCTCAACTTGTTCGCCCTGCCTCACCAATTCTCTCCAAGAGTGTGCTTCAACTGCACCCATCTTTGAAAGTATGTTGATCGAGAGGTTGGCTCGCATCAGATGAATGTAAACTAGAGGCTTGGTCAGGAATGCAGGGCGATTCGAAATGCGGCAGCGAAGTCGGCGGACTCGTCTTCTTTTGCTTTTCGCCAACAAAGTGGCCATAGACACCTCGTCATCATCGAAAATCGGGCCATAAAGAGCCTTTGCGATCTTTCCAAGAGTTGATAGAACCAGGCTCTAACCTTCAAACCACTCAAGGCTTACTCTTTAAGAGTGCTAATGAATAATCGGGTCATGATAGGATCATTACCCGTTATATGCCAGTTTCGCTTGGAAGTAGTAGATATGTTGTGACGGAGAACTTTTCCGTCGAGCTGCGCTAGGTTAAGTGGCTTGAATTTCGAGGATATGGGATATCGTCCCATTCTATAGGATATGGCCTCGCCACCCCGGCCTCTTAGATTGCCCTTGGAGTTTGATCCGGTTGCTTTGGAAATCCCGCAACATATGATCCTGCTCTTTTCGTGCGGTTGATTCGCTTCGATGACATCGAGTGAACATCATGATCCCGTCGTAGCCTTCTGCTTGATTTGGATCCTCCTTCGCCCATCTTCTTCTTGCCCACAAGTTTCTCCATCATCATTTCTAAGCGTCTGATAGATTCTTGTTGCGCAAGAATAGTAGCTTGTTGCTCTTCAATTCTTCGTGTCATCTCTTCTTCTCGTTCGGCCATGAGGACACTCACCTGATCACTAAAATCAGTATTCGAAGGTTGAGACGTAGCGATGCCAGAGTTCTCAAATTCTTCAGAGATACCCCCAGCCAATTGGCTATAGTCAAACGGGATTGTCACTCGATGCGAAGGCGGGTTCCTCGATAAGCTTGGTCGTTGATTAATGCGCCTCGTAACCCCGGGGAATATTCAGGGTCAGACGATTCTGGACTACTTGTTGGGGTCTTGCTCCCGCTTCTCCCAACCATGTTGATAGTCACTCCACGGGAACAACCATCGTGTACCGCTCGCTTTTTGTGGTGAAACCGCCTTCGCCTATTTGACGGGTCGATAATCGCCAAAACCGGAAGGTCGATGTGTCGATGAACATTGGGCGCATCGCGAAATGAGCTTCTCACAGCAACAATGAGATTGCATTTGACTGGCATCACGCTTGCGAGTGAGATAATCACGGAGATCAGAAGCGGGTGTACCCCTAGTAGATTCTGAAAAATGAGCCTCGCATGAGAGAGGCTCCAGTCGAAGTTTGGCACCACGGCGAGGCTCTTTGTTTCCTTTGGTTACGTGAAGCTTATGGCGAGGTTTGCTGTCTGAACGAGGTTCATCTGGCTCAGAATGGACCTCATGTTGTAGGGTAAGTTTAAGATGACGAGGTTCGTCATTCTGACGCTTCCTACGACGAGGTTCGTCATTCTGACGCTTCCTACGACGAGGTTCGTCCACTTGCTTTGATAACACCCCACGTCGAGGTTCATGATGACGAGGTTCATCATTTTGACACTTGCTATGATGAGGTTCGTCAACAGAGCGATGTTCGTCTGGTTGTTGGCGCAATTCGCCAAGCGGACGAGGCTCATCTCTTTTCAAGGGGACCTCACATTGTTGGCGAGTTTCTTTGTCACGGACCGGCTTCGCGGCGAGGCGGCGTTCGTCTTGTGGACGAGGTTCGCAGTTGGGGCGACGTTCGTCTTGTAGACGAGGTTCGCAGTTGGGGCGACGTTCGTCTTGTAGACGAGGTTCGCAGCTGGGGCGACGCTCGTCTTGTTTCGAATGAACCCCTTGATGATGACGAGGTTCGTTGGCTTTCTTTGGACGATAGTGGAATCCGTCCAACGAGACCAAAGCTCGAGCACGTCGGCGAGCTTGGTTCTGTCGCTGACGTTGTCTGGCACGTCTTGAGAGGGGACCGTTAGAAGGTTCGGTCTTCCCATAGGCAGAGCGAGGCTCGCCAGAAGCCAAAACTTGGCTAACAACATCCGAAGTTGACTTGGGTTGCTTAACAACCCACTTCTTAGCCTGCTGGCTAACTTTTGGAGCCTTGTCCTTGAGAGACAAAGGCTGATTGTCGAGGTTCGCTCGAGAGGATTCAGCAGAAGCCACGGGGGCTGAAGTCTCATACGAGACTCGACGACACTTGCGTGTCTTCACTGGGCTAGATGCCCCAGAGGAGAGGAACTCCTCGTACTTACCCTGATTAAACTCGATGACCAAGGTTTGAACCTCGGTTCCAACTGCAACCTTGTCTGATTGCGCCACCACCAGTTCATCGGAATGAATGGTTGCTCCCACTGTGGTCGCCATCTTCTGTAGCGTCAAAAAAATGTTTATTGATTGAACGAATGTATTACAATCAAATTCTCTCGATTACAGAGGAAGAGGAGGTTGATTTGACTCCTCTTTTGTATGGGTTCTTGGTGGCGAGAGGATGCTTCACTCGATGCTCAAGTCGAGGTTGCTTCCCGTTGACGATCAGACCAAGGCTGCGGGTGATCTTGAGATTACTGATAAAGAGCTCGATCTCACTTGTGCGCAAGTGTTGAATTCTCCAGACGTTTTCCAAAAAAAGAAAAAAGCCTCCCCTCATGTGGAGATGGTGGCTTATAAATAGGCCAGAGAGGCATGGCCACTTCCTTGATTCGTGGGATATGGCCATGCCCAATTGAGGAGAGCCATACCCCAAGTGGGATGTGACCACTGTGAGGAGAACCATGCCCTCTGTGGAATGTGACCACTACGGGATGTGACATCTCCCATGCTTCAAGTGGGCAATCTTGGGAAACCTGCGGGCGAGCTTGGTTGGATGGTGAGCTTCGCCGTTGTAGGCGAACCTCTTATGAGAGTCGAGCTTCGTTAAATGGGCGAACCTCGGTTGAATGGAGAGCTTCGCTTGGCGAACCTTGGTTGAATGGAGAGCTTCGCCGCTTGGCGAACCTCGGTCGAGTGAAGAGCTTCACCGGTTGGCGAACCTCGGTTGAATGGAGAGCTTCACGCTTGGTGAACCTCGGTTGAATGTCGGGTTCATCGCCGTAGGCGAACCTCGGCTGCATGTCGAGGTTCACCGCCGTGGCGAACCTCGCCAAACCATCGTTGTGGGCGAGCCTCAAACCACCGGGCGAACCTCATCACATGACTGCCGAGCCGCTTCACGCGGCGAACCTCGGTCGAAAGTGAAGAGCACGCTGGCGAACCTCGCTCGAATGGAGAGCTTCACGCTTGGTGAACCTCGGTTGAATGGAGAGCTTCGCTGCTTGGCGAACCTCGGTCGAGTGAAGAGCTTCGCCGCTTGGCGAACCTCGTCTGAATGGAGAGCTTCGCTGCTTGGCGAACCTCGGTTGAATGGAGAGCTTCGCTGCTTGGCGAACCTCGGTTGAATGGAGAGCTTCGCTGCTTGGCGAACCTCGGTTGAATGTCGAGCTTCGCTGCTTGGCGAACCTCGGTCGAGTGAAGAGCTTCGCTGCTTGGCGAACCTCGGTTGAATGTCGAGCTTCGCTGCTTGGCGAACCTCGGTTGAATGTCGAAGCCACGCTTGGCGAACCTCTGCCGAGTGAAGAGCTTCACGCTTGGCGAACCTCGCTCGAATGGAGAGCCACGCTTGGCGAACCTCGGTTGAATGTCGAAGCCACGCTTGGCGAACCTCCTCTTTAATGGGGAGCTTTGCGCTTTGCGACCTTCCTCATATGCTACGAAGAACGGTCGTAACTTTCAAACCGTGCGTCGAATTGGACGAATTATATATGAAAATCGACTATCTCGACGAGACGGAGCCAAACAAACCGACCCGAAGGGTTTGGTTTGCTCCGGTCACCTTGCCCAATTCCTTCCGGTTTGAGAGATATCGGCACTTTTGTCTATTTTGTAAAGTCAAGCATTCGGTGAACTTAACCTCGTGGGCTCGCCTTCACTCAAATGAACCCTTAGGCTCTTTTGCTTGTCCCGAAGTTGTCAGGGGATTAAGGCAATTTTATTGCCTACACTAATTACTTATTAATTATATTTTATGAGTAAATAGATTGAAAAAGGAAGAAGAGAGGGAAAAAAATTAAAATAAAGCCAAAACCACATGTTGCCAAGTGACAATCTAAGACCTTACTTTAGTATACAGATACTCCACTTATTCACTGATATAAATAAATTATATTTGATATAATTTATTCATTTCATTGTAAGTATAATTGCAATGTAAATAATAGTTGAATGTGACTATAGTTATTGTGGAATATAGCTGTATATTTAATTAGTTTTTTAAGTTTTGCAACTAGTATACTTGATGGTGCTTTGCTTTGATAACACAAAATCATGTAGCTCACTGCGTGAGTTGGTTGCAACGTAATATTCCATTTCCTCTGGTAATAAATATATAGGAATTGCATATTAGTCCCTTACATCATCTCTAATTGTCAAATAGTCCCTCAAATCTCATTTTTTACTTATTAGTTCTTTAAATCTTTAGTTTCCTTGCCATATAGTCTGCCTGTTAGAAAACTTGTTAACTTCTCTAACTCTAGTTGAGTTAGTGCTAAATCTAACAACTTAAATTACCTTATTGCCCCTGGGTACACATGTCCCTTCTAAGTTTTGGGTTTAGATGGAAGCTGGCCATGAGAATGACCTCAATTTTGGGTTTGGGAGAAGTATGAGACCATTGAAGAAGAAAAAAGGTGGGTTTGAGTGAGTATAGGTGGGGGTTATAATGAGTATTCTACCTAATTCCATCATATTTAACGGTCATCAATAACACAACCTAACACGAGGGATGGATTGATAAGAAAATTGAAGATTTAAGGGCCTAATAAGCAAATAATGAGATTTACTGGATTGGTTGGCGAACCTCGGTTGAATGTCGAAGCCACGCTTGGCGAACCTCGGTTGAATGTCGAGCTTCGCTGCTTGGCGAACCTCCTCTTTTAATGGGGAGCTTTGCCGCTTTGCGACCTTCCTCATATGCTACGAAGAACGGGTCGTAACTTTCAAACCGTACGTCGGAATTGGACGAATTATATATGAAAATCGACTATCTCGACGAGACGGAGCCAAACAAACCGACCCGAAGGGTTTGGTTTGCTCCGGTCACCTTGCCCAATTCCTTCCGGTTTGAGAGATATCAGCACTTTTGTCTATTTTGTAAAGTCAAGCATTCTGGTGAACTTAACCCTCAGGTGGGCCTGCCTTCACTCAAATGAACCCTTAGGCTCTTTTGCTTGTCCCGAGTTGCTGTGCAGGGATTAAGGCAATTTTTATTGCCTACACTAATTACTTATTAATTATATTTTATGAGTAAATAGATTGAAAAAGGAAGAAGAGAGGGAAAAAAAATTAAAATAAAGCCAAAAAACCACATGTTGCCAAGTGACAATCTAAGACCTTACTTTAGTATACAGATACTCCACTTATTCACTGATATAAATAAATTATATTTGATATAATTTATTCATTTCATTGTAAGTATAATTGCAATGTAAATAATAGTTGAATGTGACTATAGTTATTGTGGAATATAGCTGTATATTTAATTAGTTTTTAAGTTTTGCAACTAGTATACTTGATGGTGCTTTGCTTTGATAACACAAAATCATGTAGCTCACTGCGTGAGTTGGTTGCAACGTAATATTCCATTTCCTCTGGTAATAAATATATAGGGAATTGCATATTAGTCCCTTACATCATCTCTAATTGTCAAATAGTCCCTCAAATCTCATTTTTTACTTATTAGTTCTTTAAATCTTTAGTTTCCTTGCCATATAGTCTGCCTGTTAGAAAACTTGTTAACTTCTCTAACTCTAGTTGAGTTAGTGCTAAATCTAACAACTTAAATTACCTTATTGCCCCTGGGTACACATGTCCCTTCTAAGTTTTGGGTTTAGATGGAAGCTGGCCATGAGAATGACCTCAATTTTGGGTTTGGGAGAAGTATGAGACCATTGAAGAAGAAAAAAGGTGGGTTTGAGTGAGTATAGGTGGGGGTTATAATGAGTATTCTACCTAATTCCATCATATTTAACGGTCATCAATAACACAACCTAACACGAGGGATGGATTGATAAGAAAATTGAAGATTTAAGGGCCTAATAAGCAAATAATGAGATTTACGGGATTGGTTGGCAATTAAAGGTGATTTAAGGGACCGATATGTAATTAACCCTAAATATATAGATATACATATTGCTTAGGATCTTTTAGGTCCCACATCATATTCAAATGGCGCAATCAAAAGTTATTTTCTAATTAAAGTCTCTGAGTTGTCGAAGTTCTGCCTATTTCATTTACCGTATTAATCAAAACTCTTAAGCCAAACAAATTAAAATCACATGGGCCCCAGTTCCAAGTGTAAGGGTAGAAATGGGTGTATAGAACAATGAGTGCCTCAAATTAATAAAAAAAGAGCATAATGTCAAATCAGCAATCAGCCAGAATTCGTAATAAAATACTCAAGGGAGAAACGAACGGTCCAGATTACATTTGATGATACCTTTCACTGTAGCAGCTAGCGTAGGACAAACAGTAAGGGAAAGAAACAGGTTAACTGCTCAACTGTTCTTGGGGTTCATTACAACCGCCCCCTCGCCCTCCTCCAAATTCTTGGTTCTCTTAATTTTTTTCCCCCAAATCAAAAGGGATCTCCCTTCAAATTTCTTCATTTATTACTAATTATTATCGTCCTGTTGAAGCTCCAGCTGGAAAATTCCTATACTTGGAATCGATTCTGAAAATTTCAGCATTAAGAGGGATCAGAGCTGAATTCATATAGAAAGCTAGGGTTTTGGTTTGAAGAATAGAAGAGAATGCCGTCGCCGTTCAAATCGAAAGGGGATGAAGAGAAGAATCAGCAGCAGCAGCGGAGAGATCCGTACGAGGTTTTGGACGTAGCTCGAAACTCTACAGATCAGGAGATCAAGAGCGCTTATCGAAGAATGGCTCTCAAGTAAGCCTCTAATTCTTTCTAAATTTCCTTTTTTGGGTGTCTTTTAAAGATTACAGGACATTAACTCATCCATAATCTTGTTAAAAAAACAGATTTTCTTTTAAACTCCTTGTGGGGTTTCTTGTTTGGCTGAACTGTTATCCAATTGAATTGGATTGCTATTGTTGTTGATTTGTTACATAATATAGGCATGAGTGATACGGCTAATTGCGCCGTCTGTATAATCCTGCATTAAGCGCTGGGTAGTTAAACAAGTAGCATAAATCTTGGGTACGTTGTAGAGTTTGGAGTTTCTAACTAAATGTGGGTCTTTTAATTCTCTACGTGGTTAAAAAAATGTATCTGTTGTGGCAACACGTTATCAAATTCTGTTATGTTATTGAATTGTGTTGAATGATGTGACATGATGGCAATCGATTTGTAGAACTTACATATATTTTTCAGTGTTTGAAAAGTTCCAAAAAATTAGAATGATATGATGATATTTATAAATGTGTAAAAATTTAGTCCATTTTGTTAATGATTGGAACCATATGAACTAGCCACAGCTCGTAAACAACACTAATTTTTCAACTCAATAATAAAATTGCAAAAAGAAAAGTTGTTCTCATCACTTACCTATTTGCTTAAGGTAGCACTGGTTAAATGGCGAGTTGCAATTTCTTCGATTGCTCATTACTTGGAAGTTCAGAGATTAAAGGAAGAGAAAGTGAGAAAGGAGAATGAGATAAATGGTAAAATATATTAAATAAAGAAGTTTAAAATGAAAACTATGTACACCCCTTGCAGCATCACTAAACTACATTCATAAGCAGAAAATAGAAAGAGGAATCGCGGTGTTAGATTAAGTAGGAGAGAGGTCAGCAGAATTTTAGTATCTAGTCTTTGTTTAATTATTATAACTGGTCTGTTGGATCTACTTAGGTAAAGCAGTCATTGTTAATAAAAAAAAAATTATTGTGTAACATGCATACAAGACTACAAGAGATTATTTTCCGCTAAATGAAATGTAATGGGAGAGGAAGATTTTCCGCATAATGGAATTACATAATCCTTATCTGAATGGAATGTAACGGGAGAGGAAAAATTTCCAAGTCCTTGGTGATGGTCGTAAATTAGCAAAATTCAACTATTTGGGGGATAATTTTCTAAATAGGTAATATATTGGGGCTATATATATACCTAAGAAATCCTAAATAAACTTTGGTACTTAATCATGCACTAGTAGAAAACTGGGCATCCTTGATGGCCATTCCCGTCAAGGATGTTCAAAATCTCGTTAGTATTGTGTATCCTTGATGAGCTCCCGTCAAGGATATCCCGTTAGTAAATGTCCCGTCAAGGATATCCCGTTAGTAAATGTCCCGTCAAGGATGTGTAAACGGGTCGATGATACGTCCTTGACGGGCACCCGTCAAGGATGCACATTCCTAACGGGACATCCTTGACGGCAGCTACCGTCAAGGATGTTTTAGCATCCTTGACGGGTAGCTCGTCAAGGATGTTTCACGGCAAATGCTGTCAAGGATGTACAATATAGACGGCCTAGCCGTCAAGGATGTTAGATTTTCATTGAAAAAAACTCTTTAAAATTCAGGTTTTCAATTTTATATAATAATTTTCTCATAATACAAATGATGTAATTTTATCCTATTTACAAAATACTTCACTAGATAATATTCACAATCATACCACAATCCATAAATCCATCAACAAACACAATAATCTCATTAATATTGACAATCAAATCACAATATACATCTATCAACATCCACAATATCTCGTACATATGCAATACAAAATAACACAATTCATAAGATCTCTCATACATCCAATATACACAAGACAAAAAACCCGCAATCTAAAATTCACAATCCTCACAGACATGATATCCTTGTTGTCTAATGATCTTTTCATATAGTGTATATAAACTCTACTGACAAAAAAAAACCTTTATTACGGCTTTCTCTCTTTTCAGGATTCGAGCTTGTTGAGTTGAGAGACTCGAAGTTATTACCAGGAACTAACTATTCCAATAGCCGTTCCATATAAAAACTTACAATCATTGTAAACTTGCTCGATGTGAAATATCATTCAAATTAAAGGATGTTAGAGATGAGGAGATATCTTTGTAAGGTTGTAATTTGAATGTACCCAAATACAGTTGAAATGAAAAAGCATATGACAGAAAATGGACATTGCAAGCATTATACCTCTCTGAGAATGTACCGTACTTTGCTTCAAGTTGTTCAAAGGCCCTTCGACAAGGCAATTAATCATGTTCCTGATCATAAGCAATAGGAGAAAAGAACAGATATATACAAGATTGACAATTTGATACCAAAATAGAGAATAAAAGAGGATCTAAATCCAAATTAAGTCATGCCAATTCTTTAGTAATCTAATGAATGCAAGAATGCCTTCATTGATGAGTCAATAGCAATGAAGAACCCATGGTTATTATGTTTACATCTCCTCAGTTAAGGGTGTCAAATTTCAATTTTCAGTCTCCTCAACCATAACCAATACTTTTGTTTATCATGAACACCATGAGAAGCCTACAACCAGTAAAGCAGCCGAAAGTATCAAAGAAGGAAAGCAATGACAATGAGATAGAATAGCCTCTATTGCTTACAGGTGATCAATATACACATTGCTTGTTTCCTTATATATATATATATATATATATATATATATATATATATATATATATATATATATATATATATATATATATATATATATATATATATATATATATATAGAGCAAGACTCCTATAAACTTAAGTTGATAGGGAATAGCCATCCACCAACTTATCCACCAACTTTTCTATCCATTGATGTTGCCTTGGGATCCGTGAAAGATATAAAGCCCACTTTGAGATTTGTGTGCATCTTGATTTCACGGATCTCAAGGCAAGATCAATGGATATAAAGTTGGTGGACACCTCCCTATCAACTTAAGTTTATAGGAGTCTTGCTCTATATATATATATATATATATATATATATATATATATATATAAAATCATGAGAGTTATCAGTTGTACTTCCCTCTACCTTGGTGTGTGTTTGGGGTCATATTTACAACACTGGATGTTTGGAATTTATAATCCACAGCTAGAATCCTGCAGTTGATGCAGTTGATGAATGGTACATTCCTGCATTTTGTTAGGGCAGTCAGTAGGAAGCCTCGATACAGGGTCTCTTCACAAACCATAGCTAAAACTCCTAGCATACGAAGAAGACAAGCAGTACTGACAAACAAAACTATGACTATGAAAAGATTGATTCTAGTATGACTGAAGCTTCTAATGAAAGTTTAAATAAAAACTGAATAATATGAAACTTAAGAGATTTCAATTGAAGAATTACCTGACATTGGATAAACCAATTAGAAACTCTGACACAAAAAATTCAACACTAATATTGAGAGAGCACCAAATGCAAAGACAATTTGACTAATTTCTGAAAGGTCATATCTTATGGTAAGATGTCATTGCAAATGTTAAATCAATTGACATTTGCACTCTTAAGCAAAAGTTGGTCTACCAGAGGGTCTAGAATATCTCCGAGAACTCCTTGATAAAGTTTCAGCTAAATCATGAAAGTTGAAAAGTAATAAAAGAAGACATTCCATGAAAATTTCGTTATTGAGCATAAAAAGTGTTCTACATTTTAGAAATCATATGCCATGACATGGTTCTGTCAACTTGGATATTGTCCTTCTCAAGGCATGCTTAGTAGCATACAATTGAATGCTGAATTTCTAAAAACTCAGTTTATGATATATTTCTATAGCAGCATCAGAATTTCCACCAACATTGCAAGATGATTCCCTAGCTTAAGATGCTACAGAATTTCATACAAAAGCAACATAAACAATTTGGAAGCTATGGCTGGAAGCTATCGGCCAGAATAATTTAAAAACATTAAGGAAATTCCACACCCTCCCTCTCCCTACCTTCTAATTGAAAAAAACTACATTTAATACCAAATTCAGAACCTATCATGATTGCATAGCATTCAACCTACGCGGATCATTAAGAAATCCAGCACCTTGAAAATAAAGGTACGAGCAAGTAGCATTTTGAATAGAAGTCTTCAAATACCATAAACTAATAGTGCATAAAAGGGCATAATCGACAGTGACAGACATGCTTAAAGGATGAACAAGTAACTTGCCCTCAACATTCTATCAAGTGACCTTAGTTGAATTAGAGTTATTGGGGTTAGATTAGGATTACTAGAAACAATATTGTTCAATTAGGGTTAGAATTAAGGGTATTATGATACAAAGTAGTTTAATTACATTTATTTGGGTGATTCGAATAAAATTGAACAATAAATTACGAAAATTACACAAAAAAATAAAAAATTTCAAGCAAATTTACCTTGTAGGGAAGAAAGGTAGAAATGAAGCAAGAGTAGGCAAAGGACGCTAACCGTCGGAGGCTAAAACAGCGGCTTCGAAGACTATGGCGACTAGCGACGGGCTGCGAGTGGTGAGCAGTTTGGAGTGAGGGGGCTTCGGTAGATCTGGAGTGAGATGAGAGAGAGACAAGAGATGGAAAATGTTTGAAGGGGAACCCATGGATCCCTAAATAGGAGAAGAGGGAGATCAAACGAATGGGAGATATTGAGGGGGATCAAACGGTTCACATAAGTTTGGTGGGGCCCACTTGAAAAATAAAAGGGGGAAAATTTCCCTCCCTGCGAAATTTCGAGGTGACTTAAAACAACCCAGCCGTCAGGGTTGTTTTTCCCCGTCAAGGATGTTCTGCATCCTTGACGGCTCATTATTGACGGACAGTGCCGTCAAGGATATGTACATTCTTAACGGGATTTTCCCGTCAAGGATGTGCCCGTCAAGGAATCTCCATTTTCTACTAGTGATATGTCTAGGAGCAATTTTATCAAAATACGACTATTTGGGGGGATAATTTCCTAGATATGTATTTGGGGTTATATATCTCAGAAATCCTAAATAAGCCTTGGTACTTAATCATGTCTAGGAGAATGGATATGAATATATCGATGTTGATGTTCTATACATGAGAAAGGCACGAAAGATTTGGAAACTTTGAAAAGATAGGATACAACTTGGTGTAGTTATATGAATAATAATATTACTTGTGAAGACATCATTTGTGAGACGAGCCTTATATTAGATAATTTTCTAATAGGTAATATATTGGGGCTATATATATCTAAGAAATCCTAAACAATCCTTGGTACTTAAATCATGTCTAGGAGCAAGTTATCAGTACAACTATTGGGGGGGGGGTGATAATTTCCTAAATATGTAATTTGGTTTACATATCTAAGAAATCCTAAATAAGCCTTGGTACTTAATGATGTCTAGGAGCAAGTTTATCAAAATACAACTAATGGGGGAGTACTTTTCTAAATATGTATTTAGGTTATATATCTAAGAAATCCGAAATAAGCATTGGTAATTAATCATGCCTAGGAGCAAGTTTATCACAATACAACTAATGGGGGAGTAACTTCCTGAATATGTATTTGGGTTATATATCTACGAAATCCTAAAGAAGCCTTGGTCCTTAATCATGTGTAGGAGCATGGATATGAATATATCAATATCGACATTCTATAACATGAAAAAGGCATGAAAGATTTGGAAATTTTGAAAAGATAGGATGCAACTTGGTGTAGTTATGTGAATAATAATATTACAGGTCGAGACACATTTGTGATACGAGCCTTATTGTACAGTTCCCAGAAATCTTCTTCGTGTTGTACTTTAGCCGCGATCCTTATATCATATTGGCGGACTCTTTTATGTTGTTTTTGTTTATATAATTGTATATCAATTGCTATATGATCTTTTTTATTTTCCCCCACTTGTTCGCAGGTATCATCCTGACAAAAATTCAAATGATCCTGTAGCAGCTGACATGTTTAAAGAGGTCACTTTTTCATACAATATTTTGTCAGATCCAAACAAAAGACGTCAGTATGACACATCAGGTTTTGAGGTAAGTTTAGTGATCTTCCAGGACCTATAAACTTCTATGATCTTACTTTCTATTTTTACTTTTGTTGTCTTTGTCATACTTTATTGGCAAGATGCCATTGCGGAGTTTTTGGAAGTAGATAATCTTGTTGATGTTGTAGTTGAGGTTGGTTCTTTGGCATGCATTGAATACTAGGTCATAATGCAAACATATCATCTTCCCTATACATCTAAACTTTTTCTATTATTCGGAACTCTGGAAGTTTTGCTCCTTGGTGTCAAGTGAATTTAGATTACATGAGTAATGAGAGTGTCTCCTACATGTGAAGCGGCCTTCTAGGATTTGTAGCGCAATCACTATTTTTAGTCTACTCACCAGATTTTGAGCAGTGCTGATGTATCTTGTGGGATGTTAATGAATTATCATGTGCAATCTTGAGTTTGGAGTTGTATAGTTGGAAAACTACAAAGATTTATGGTTAAAAGTGATACCCAGGCCAAGTATTTAGTATAATGGCTGCTCCATCAGCCTAAAGTCTTTAGTGCAGACTGCAGAGTACTTGAATATTCTCTTGTAGATCTCTTGAATAATGAAGATTTTCAGGAATATTGAATGATTTGAGTATACATAGTAATCATAGGAGGTCCTAATTGGAGCACATGATGTGAAGGCAACTGATGACTACTATTAGAAGAGTGAAGGCAACTGATGACTACTATTAGAAGATGTTCTGTGTAGACTATGTTTGATTCATGAATCCACCCAATTTGTTGTGTGGGCACATGATGTGAAGGCAATTGATGGTTAATATTAGAAGATTTTCTGTATAGACTGTGTTTGATTCACGAAGAAGCATCCACCCCATTAGTTGTGTGGGCACAGAGTGGCGAGGTCAGGGATGCTTATGAAGAAGCAACATGGGCTGAAGCATTGACAACGGGGCCACCATCTCTATAAGATAGATACAATAAGTTTAATGAGTATGCCAATGTAAGAACATAATGCAAGTACCATCGGCAAGCGGAGAAGCTGACTCAATTACCTAAATGTAGGCCTTAATGCATGTCACGAACAAAGGTGTAGGAGGTAAAATGGAGCAAGGGGCATCTAATTATGGGAAGTTGACGAGCATGTTTACCATAAGAGGAAAAAGAAAAGCTGGGACCATTGGAAAACCAATTCAATCTGTTCTTATTATTTTTCTATTTGCATCCTGTTTTGGAGTTTTTAATCTGTCGGTATCATATTTTATTGCAAGTTTATTTGGTTACTTTTCTGCTTTAAAAAAAAAAATTTGGCTCAGTAAGTTTTCACTTGCTTGCACATTGAATTTGTCTTTTACCCCATTGTATTTACTGTTGACCTTATAGTACAATCATTATAAGTGTAAGTCAAGGCCTGTATCTTTCCTGTAACTTTTGTTGGACTACCTGCTTATTAGTTTTCAGTTGTCTGTACCTCATTCCATTTGTTTTCCTCGCCCACAATGGCCATCACCGATCTCAAGGAGAAACCCCCATCTTGTATCTGACTTCATTCAGGACTTTGGAGACTACCTCTTATTCAAATGGTATATGCATGAAAGCCCATCGTAAGAATTGAGTCACTGCTTTCACATCTTTATCTCTTCAGTTACGCTTGAGACCTGATACCACTGTATTGCAACTTACAAGAGGCTTAGATTTTGGTGACGGTGGTGAATTAATCATGACTAAGTCTCTAATTGGAACATGTAGGATTTTAGTTGGTCAATGATATTCACTGATTATGTTTCTTTCAACCAGGCTATTGAATCAGAAAGTCAGGAACTGGAGCTAGATCTTTCAAGTCTAGGGACCGTCAATACTATGTTTGCTGCTCTCTTTAGGTAAATCCAGACTATGTGAAGTTTAATTATTTGCTTGCTTTATATTATACCCAAACTTTCTGTAAATGCCCTACAATCTCTGGTACACGTGATGGCAGTAAACTTGGTGTACCAATTAAGACAACTATATCTGCAACTGTCTTGGAGGAAGCACTAAATGGTTCTGTAACTGTGAGACCATTGCAGTTAGGACAGCCTCTATATAGAAAGGTTGATAATTGTTCTATATTCTCATGCTTTTGTTATATGATTTCTGGATCTTATGGACATTTAATCTACTACACCGCTCAGGTAGAGAAGCAATGTGCTCACTTTTATTCCGTAGAAATAACAGAACAAGAAGCGCAGATGGGATTTGTTTGTCGAGTGCATTCACCTGACAAGAGTAAATTTAAGGTATTCAATATTTAAATTGTATTTCAGTAGATAAACTCATTTTGGTATTTTCTGCAATATTCTTCTAGTAATTCTAATACAGGACAGAATGAGAGCTTGAGTTAAACTTTATATATACACTGGACTAAAAGGTGTGATTTCTTATGGGATTATTCATCTCCTGATTGAGTTTCATGTGCGATGACACTGAGTTGCTGTCGTTGATAACTTGATATTTGACATGTCTTTTCTTGATGGAATGCTGAGCTTATTTAGACGGGTTAATTCTTTGAGCTTGAAATTGTGGCTGTCTTTTAGACAACAACTACATTTTTGTTTGGTTCTACGTGTCTGATTTTAGACAGTTTGTAAGAGAGGGAAAATGTTGGATGGTGACATCCAATAAAGATTCAAGACTTTATGTTGTTCACCTGTCATAAATGTAACTGCAGTGCTGTAGACTGGTTGTCTAAAAGAAGAATCAGGGAAGAATCTAAAACGACCACTGACCAGATAGAAAACAAAGAATGGAAGAAAAAGTAGTGAGAGAAAGTACAGAACATTTTGCACCCAACAAAAGGTGAAGTCATGATTGCACTATGAATACATTTTCATATGCAGCAATCGCTAACTGGTGACTTATGTCTACAGATATGTTCATCAAAGTTATTTTAGTCCCGCATCTAATGCCTGTTCCTATATTTCTTTCTGGCTATGCAGTTGTTGTACTTTGAGGTGGAAGAGAGTGGGGGACTCAGTCTTGCATTACAGGTATGCTTTACTCAATCTGTTTCTTTGTATACAGTACAGAATAGAACTCCTAATCCAGTCTTTTCTTTTTCTTTGAGTAATAACATCTTTTTTTTTTGGGTAAACAGAATTAGTTTTTTCTTCTCAGATAAATGCAGTTCAGTAGCTTGTATCTAATATGTGAATATATTAGGAAGTAATTCATTCGCGTGGCTTTCGAGCAGAATAAGTTTCTTTTTGTGATAACTACGCTGAGTTTTTGTTGCTATTGGCTTTCTAAATTGTAATTTGGAGATAACTTAGGGTTTTTCAACTTTTCTTTATCATTTGAATCTGTCATTAGTATTCTAATGAGCTCAGTTCTAGATGTTTTTCTCATGGAAGAGTCAACGATTGCTCTTGGATTTTAGTAGAATCTGTATGACGAACAAATGAAGGCACAAAGGTCTTTCAATTTGCTCTATCTGTAACAACTGGAGGATAATCGCTCGCTGCACTAATGGAAGACAGAGTTGAATGGTTTGTGGGCTGTTTCTACCAGACTTATAAGGATGCTTTTGGAAATAATATCTAACACAAATTTCAAGTGGACAATTTTTATTGTATAAGTTGGAAGCCCTTGAAGGAAGGAAATGACCTTTAACCGATCATACAATTTAGGCACCCCTCTGTGGCTGACAAGTACTTTGGAACTTACAAGTCAATTAAGTAAAATCAGCAAAAACCTTAGATGAGTGCATATGTTCTCCTGTTCTTTAAAACAATCTAACAAGTGAACCTACTTGTAGTTGGTGCGGTGGAAACGTATTAACAGCCTGTGATGGCTATTTTTCCATATCAGAAACTTCTTTGTTTCATAGACTGATGTCGTTTCCTCTAGTGAAGTGGACATGTTCTTCTCTAAATCGTATTGGTTACTATACTGATTTGCATCCAACAATCGGTATCACAATTAGCAAAAAAAAAAAATAAATAAATAAATAAAAAATAAAAAAAGAAGAAGAAGAAGTTATAAAAATAGCTCATGTAAATAACTTGTAACCTATTTCTTTGAAAACATATATCGGTATTACTTTTATTTAAATATTTCCTTGGAGAGGTCAGTCAGAAACTTTTTAGTCATTTTTGGAACACTCCTCAATTTGACATAACCATAACTGCTATATTTAAAATCAATTTTCTTTTCTGACATCTTTTTTTATTTACACCAATAGATAACCAAACAGATACGTTGGAGGTTGAATGTTGCTGGAATCGCATAGAATTCCAAATACTCCTAACCAAACACACCCTTAAAAAGTATCACAAGGGTGATTTAATGGTGAGGTACCAAAGAGTATTAATCTGATATTCTACCCGATGCAGGAAGATAGCACAAAAACAGGGAAGGTCACATCTGCAGGAATGTTCTTCCTATGCTTTCCTGTATATCGATTTGATGAGACAAATCCAGTAAGGACAAGAACTTCGGAAAGATTTGAGCGGTTCTTATTCACATAAGTGTCTTGCATTTATTTCATCTCTTGACTCTTAACCAGGTGGGAGTTAATAAGGATCCGGATGCAGCCTTTTTCAAAAAATTGGAAGGGTTTCAGCCATGTGAGATAAATGAGCTGAAAGCAGGCACCCATGTATTTGCTGTTTATGGTACGCTTTATTAAGAGCCATTTATCTTCTGTTGTGCAATTTATGTTCCTAAAATATGCATTTTTTTCATGATTTTTAACAGGCGACAACTTCTTCAAAAGTGCAAATTATACCATAGAGGTTATGTGTGCCGAACCTTTTTCAGAAGAAAAGGAAAGACTAAGAGATGTGGAGGCAAAACTACTATCCAAAAGGGTGGAACTTTCAAAGTTTGAGACAGAGTACAGAGAGGTTGGGATGCCTTCTTTTCTTGCTAGTTGGATATTTTTCTTGTAATAAACAGTCTACCAATTGTTGTTTTCTTGTGTTGTTTCCCATCGAAGGTGCTGGCTAATTCACAGAGATGACTAGTAGATATGCCCAGGAAATGCAAACTGTGAGTTTCTTTTATAACTCTCCTTTCCATTTCCTAGCACGGTGTATTAATTTTATTGTCTTCATCCAAGCTAGATAGATGAGCTGCTCAAAGAAAGAAATGCAATTCATGCCTCCTACACTTCTGTCCCTCGTCTAAAACGGAATTCAAGTAGCGGAAGGATAAGAACATCCTTCAGGGCATCTCGGCCTAACGAAGAGGGGCAAACAAAGGAAAAGAAGAGAGATCGTACCAAGAAGAAGAAATGGTTCAATATTCACCTTAAGGTGGATAAGAGGAAGGCATGCTGAGTGAGTTCAAATATATAGTTTCTCTCGATTTAATATAGAAAAATTACAGAAAATCCCCCTAAAGTTTACAGGAATGACAAAATCTCGCTAAAGTTATAAAACTGATACTTTGACCCCAAAAAAAGCCCACATTTTTTTGAACTTTCCATCAAACAATGTCACATAAACATCATGTGACCTGTTTAATGACAAAAGTATCCTCATTTCTTCCCTTACACCCTGTTTGGATGGGGATGAGTTGAGGAGAGGGGAAGGGAAGAAAAACTGTTCACTTCGTTTGGGAGTTTTCTATAAAGGGAGTGAAGGGGAAGGAAGGTGACAAATTTACCATCATGATATAAATCTAATGGCTCATAAATGTTTCAGCCTCCATTCCCTTTACTAATCTCTCAAACAATATATTCCCTCTCTTTTCTTTCACTTCCCTCCCTAGTTCCTCTTCCTCCTTTTCCCTTCCTCTCCGTTAGTACACACCCAAACATGGTGTTAAGAAAAGAGATAGGGTGTTTTGTCATTAAACGGGCCATGTGATATCAATGTGATCTTGTTTGATGGAAAATTAAAAAATTAGACGCTTACTTATGCGGAAATGTTCCGCAGGCTTCCAATTTGCAGGGGCGAGATCTCAAGCTCAATGAGAAAAAATTATGTGAGCGATTGAGATTTAAACCCTCTAACTAATGGTCGTCAACAGACTTTCGGCATGAGGATTGTTCTGATAAAATTTTTGTTTAAAATCAATGCTAAAAGTATTAGTTTTAATGGAAGATTTTATCATTCGACAAATCTCAGGAGGATTTTCTGTAATTTCCCCTTCAATGTGTCTTGGCTGTTTTGTCAATGTACTTAGCTAATCTCACTGATCGTGCAGGTCTATATTTTATGGACATTTGGATGTCCACACCATTCTTGCATACAAACGGCATCATGTGTACCCACACCTCCAATGTTTGTCCGCTGTTGGTTTTCTCATTGATTTTTGTTGCAAAGGTTGCATTAGATCGGACAGATTGTTTCCAGCCTCTTTTGGCCTGCATTTTTATTTTCTCTCCTTTTGTCCTTTGGTGTTGAGAAAGGGGTAATGGTTGTGGCTGTAATTGTAGATGTCTCTGGAATGTATAGAGTATTACCGTCATCAGTTCATAACTCAAATTTCTTAATTTCTCATTCATAGAAGAGGGAGTTAACCTGTGCAAAATCCTTAGATTTAAATGTGATGTCGAGCATCTACCAATTGATACAGCGAAGCAAACAATTAGGCAAATGTTGGATGGAGTCACACGGGTCTCGTAGCTTGCAGCCGATACATTTATATATGTCATTGATTACAGAAGAGTCCCGCTTCGTCCCTTCTCTAGATGGTATCGCTTTATATTCTGAATCCTGATGATGATGGTGATGGCATATGCAATGTCTCTTTCTGTTTTATGATTAGCTTTTCATGTTCTTTTGGTTGGAAAGGGCAAAGGTATTTCTTTCTCATCCAAACCACTTTCAGTTTCACTTGCTATAGTGTGCATCTTAGTTAGGAAGTACAACATAAGCCTAGTACTTGAGAAGAAACCAACATAGAAATCAGCAAGTATTGATGAATCAATGAGTTTCTTTGGCTCTTAGCCTGAAACTCCATCTCAGAAGTATTGTGTGGGACTTCATAGTATTGTTTACTAAATTGCAAGCAGTGAATGGATGTTGTGCCTCAGGGGATTGAAGCCAGAGTTTTGTCATGCAGTCTACGTAACTACTATTTATTTCAAAGAAGCACGATGCCAAAAAGGTCAATATTTGTTTGTTTTCATTTCGAGGCAATGTAAGCCTTGGTTCATTCAACAGAAGAGGAAACCATTATGAAACTCTTATAGTACAGTTAGCATTTTCCTTATGAAAGCGCGTTGCAGCCATAAAGTGTTCCATTCTTGTATCCATAAAGTTATCTGAAACCAAACCCTGATCCCATTTCAGCGACCCAAGCCCCTTCTGCAGATTCTGATAATACAAATTATCGAACTTGCCAGTAATATCATTTAACATCGCCATCGATGGGTTCCTTTTGGTAATTAACACAAGCATTTGGAAGTGCTGCAGCGAATCTCGGATACATGCTGGGATCGAATGATTTTGGGCCTTGTCCCGTCAAAGTCAAGGATCAATAATGTTGGAAATTATAGGGAATATAGGCAAACAATTGATCAGGTTTTGATCTCTGCTCTGATTTTATTTCAATGTTCTATTTTTTTGATAGAAGTTGAATACTTAGAGTCTAGAGTTGAAGTTTGTAGATTAGAGCAAGCTTTATCAGATGCAAGTGAAAATTTATAGTTCTTAATGCTACAGATTTCTTAAATTTTGGGTCATGATCAACTAGTTTTGGAAAAAGACTATGATTTTCATTCTAATTATCAATATCGTGGGATGCCTGGTCTCAAAATTACCAAAACCAACAAATTTAACTCATTAAGTTTTGCTAATGATAAATTCAAGAGTTGCTTAATAGAAAATTCCAAATTTAAGAACAAATAATGGCCTGTGTAGACCCCAACCAAAAAAAAAAAAAAACCACACACACACACACAAAGCGATACTCTTATTAATTATAAATTTGACTTGCTTTCTTATTAACACAAAACTAAGATTTTGATTATCTATAATACCCTTGTCATAATACTCTTTTCAGTTAATGAAGCTAACAGAAAATGTCAGTAATTAATCTGTTGACAATACCATATGAGATGTTGGGGCAAGATATTTAATAGTGCATACCATGGCTTTGAAGCTTCTAATTGAAGAATTTGAATCCACATGTCTCGTCACTCAAGGACCTTCCACCCATTTCTTTCCCTGAAATAAAGCCTCCATTAGGTATAGTTTCCATTAGACGACAAATAGGTGCTAAAAATACAGTAGGGTTGATGCATCATTTTGTCAAAGAGCATAATTTATTTTTTATTGGTGATTTCTTGAAGTTTTTATTTAAAGATTATAAATACAGAATTAAATTGCAATACCAGTAGGAAATTTTAACCAAATGTTAGTTTTCATTGATCCAATTATGAAAAAGATATTACACATCCATTAGGTACTCGAGTGTTACAAATCAGCTTGAACTTATCTATAACACATGGGTTTTTTTGTTTGGTTGGGACTGTTTTTTATGGGGTGTATAAGTTACTGTTTACTTGAAAATGCATGTGCATCTAACATCAAACTTCTATCTAAACAATTCTCGGTCCTACATGTTAATTACGTTATGACCATACTGTTTACTTGAAAATGCATGTGCATCTAACATCAAACTTCTATCTAAACAATTCTCGGTCCTACATGTTAATTACGTTATGACCATAATGTGTATTTACAATATTTCTAGTAGAAATTGCATGTGCGTAATGCACGCTATCAAAATAGTAATAATCTAATTAAAAATATGTATATTTTTCATGATTTCTACATTAACATATAATGAATCGAAAGTATATTGTCACCTCTTCACGGCAGCATGAAATAACATTGTTAAGAAGTCCTCATTTGATTTTCATATAAGTTTGGAGTGTCTTCTATATGAAGCTGTAATATTGTATATGTACATCAAATCAGGATGGGCTTTCACTATGTTGATGGACTGTAATCTTCATGTTCATGTTTGCTAGTTTTGTTAAATGTAGTCAGTTTTGTCACTGCCAACAATATTAGAGGACACTCAGATGACTGTCTTTGTAAAGTGCATAGGATTTTACTAATGAATGCTGGTAATCAAAAGGTTAAAGGATTAAAGAAATGACAAGCACTACTTAGTTATTTTGTTCTTCTGAAGAATTAAAAGTTTGAAAGTTATTTATTTGGGCATTATGATTTTGACATGTACTTATCCAATTATTCGAATGAAACTTCAATTCATTGGCCTTCTTTTACAGTGTTTATGCAATTTGTATTTTGTTTTTCCAGGTGAATTATAGCTTTGAATCTCTCAAGGGATGTTATGAAGCTCTAGATGCATGAGCTGCAGCTTTAGAAATTCAGAGAGTAGAAACAGCAACAAATGTTGAAAATATGTACTTTTTCTTTAATTGAAAATTTTCTTTTTCCTTCATACTTTGTTTTGTATGCGCAATATCAAACCGAGGTTGTTCAGAATGTTTTGGTTTACTACTTTATCATGCAATTTAACTTGTTTTTCACATTATGTAATAGTTGACTTTACTATAAGAAAGAGCCATATTGATAATGGTTGAGATTGTAATTTTAATTTTCTAGTTATCCTATGCTTCCTAAACTTGCACAGTTTTCATTTTGGCTTTAATTTCTTTGCCAAGACAGGTAGAATTCAAGCAAAACTTTATTCTAATAGTTCAATAATCACATGAAAATATTTGTACTCTTCAATGCATTTCCGTTGCATTTTAGATTTTCTATGAGGTTATGTGCTATGGGTTTTGCTACTTCAATTGTTTTGTTAGAAGCAAACTAGAATGTTAATCAAGTCAAATTTCGGGTGTTTGGCCATTCAAAGTGAATTGAAATTACGTAAGTTACTTTTTTTTACAAATAACTCACACATTCATGTCAGCGTGCAAGTGGAATACAATGTTTGTTTGAAATACGAATTTATTGTTGAAAGTGCAATGTTAATATGACGTGGCAAAATTAGATTAATTACTAAATGTAGTTAAAATCATTTAATTAAAATTTATTACCATTTTTGTCACTTTCATGTGATTTCACCACTTTTTTAGGGGAAGTCAAAATTGCATTAAATCCTATGTGGCAACTTTCTTGCATTTCACTTTCATAACTACTTGTATGTAAACAAACACAAAAAATGTTAAAAGAAAGTCACTTTCTCACTTTCATCTTTCACTTGCATGCAAACAAACACCCCCTTCGTGTATAATAGCCATATCCAAACAGGAGACTTGAAATCAAAGATTTGAAATCCTTTCATTTAATAAAGGTATCTAAACAGATAATTCATAAAATCTATGGATTTCAAATCTTAAATTTGAAATCCCTTGATTTTAAATCCGCTAACATAAATCCAAATCCAAATCCAAATTCCCAAATGCAACCTAACAGTGAATCCCTTTTGATCGAATCGATCGATAAGCATCGAAATTGTCATGTTGGGCAATGGCATTTGTCGATCGACAGTGGTTTGGCCGGGGGAGGTCAAGCTGTCCTTTCGGCTGAGGGGGACTTTGTAGAAGGGTTCGCCTAGTATCATTAGCGAAGTTGCGTGCGGTGACGGCCAAGATATCCGAAAGCAGAGACGGCAGCACGGGCACGGGAGGAGAGGTTGATGCAGGGGGAGCTTGATAAACCTGTATGTCACGTTTCATGTATGCATACACGTAAGGAGAGCTTACTTATAACATTTCACATGTCATGAAATTGAGTTTGACACATTTTATGTATCTCAAAATAGTCATTTATTTGATTTTAAATTTTCCAATTTGTTATTATCAAAATGGGGAGATTGTCTTCTATGAGGATCACTTTTGTCTTCTACGAGAAACTTAAGTCCCACTCTAGTGGCCTATAAAAATTCGACAAGGTTCGAGTAGATCTAAATAAATACCCAGAAAATAAAAAAGTTATGTATTCGGTATTTTTACCATATGTCTACTTGTACAAATACACCGTGCTAAGTTTATTTAGGATTTAAAAATCTTTTCGCAAGACTCAGTCAACAGTTTAGAAAAAAGTTACTCTCCTTGTGTATTGATGAGCATTGAAGAAGATAATTATATTGTATATATGCACCTACGGTATATTATCTATCTACGAAAAGTTCTGATAAAGCAAAACTCAGAAAAAGTTATTACTCACAGAAAATAAAATACTGTATTTAACAAAAATTATTTTGGGATCATATGTTTAATGAAAAACTATTACTAAAATATATTTAATGAAAAAATGAACGGTGCAGATGACATTAATTAGATGATGCTGTTCACTGTAGCAGCTAGCGTAGGACAAACGGAAAGGGCAAAGAAACGGGTTAACTGC